>OY740795.1:1571070-1581070 GCA_963514005.1 Raja brachyura
AACCCTAACCCTAACCCTAACCCTAACCCTAACCCTAACCCTAACCCTAACCCTAACCCTAACCCTAACCCTAACCCTAACCCTAACCCTAACCCTAACCCTAACCCTAACCCTAACCCTAACCCTAACCCTAACCCTAACCCTAACCCTAACCCTAACCCTAACCCTAACCCTAACCCTAACCCTAACCCTAACCCTAACCCTAACCCTAACCCTAACCCTAACCCTAACCCTAACCCTAACCCTAACCCTAACCCTAACCCTAACCCTAACCCTAACCCTAACCCTAACCCTAACCCTAACCCTAACCCTAACCCTAACCCTAACCCTAACCCTAACCCTAACCCTAACCCTAACCCTAACCCTAACCCTAACCCTAACCCTAACCCTAACCCTAACCCTAACCCTAACCCTAACCCTAACCCTAACCCTAACCCTAACCCTAACCCTAACCCTAACCCTAACCCTAACCCTAACCCTAACCCTAACCCTAACCCTAACCCTAACCCTAACCCTAACCCTAACCCTAACCCTAACCCTAACCCTAACCCTAACCCTAACCCTAACCCTAACCCTAACCCTAACCCTAACCCTAACCCTAACCCTAACCCTAACCCTAACCCTAACCCTAACCCTAACCCTAACCCTAACCCTAACCCTAACCCTAACCCTAACCCTAACCCTAACCCTAACCCTAACCCTAACCCTAACCCTAACCCTAACCCTAACCCTAACCCTAACCCTAACCCTAACCCTAACCCTAACCCTAACCCTAACCCTAACCCTAACCCTAACCCTAACCCTAACCCTAACCCTAACCCTAACCCTAACCCTAACCCTAACCCTAACCCTAACCCTAACCCTAACCCTAACCCTAACCCTAACCCTAACCCTAACCCTAACCCTAACCCTAACCCTAACCCTAACCCTAACCCTAACCCTAACCCTAACCCTAACCCTAACCCTAACCCTAACCCTAACCCTAACCCTAACCCTAACCCTAACCCTAACCCTAACCCTAACCCTAACCCTAACCCTAACCCTAACCCTAACCCTAACCCTAACCCTAACCCTAACCCTAACCCTAACCCTAACCCTAACCCTAACCCTAACCCTAACCCTAACCCTAACCCTAACCCTAACCCTAACCCTAACCCTAACCCTAACCCTAACCCTAACCCTAACCCTAACCCTAACCCTAACCCTAACCCTAACCCTAACCCTAACCCTAACCCTAACCCTAACCCTAACCCTAACCCTAACCCTAACCCTAACCCTAACCCTAACCCTAACCCTAACCCTAACCCTAACCCTAACCCTAACCCTAACCCTAACCCTAACCCTAACCCTAACCCTAACCCTAACCCTAACCCTAACCCTAACCCTAACCCTAACCCTAACCCTAACCCTAACCCTAACCCTAACCCTAACCCTAACCCTAACCCTAACCCTAACCCTAACCCTAACCCTAACCCTAACCCTAACCCTAACCCTAACCCTAACCCTAACCCTAACCCTAACCCTAACCCTAACCCTAACCCTAACCCTAACCCTAACCCTAACCCTAACCCTAACCCTAACCCTAACCCTAACCCTAACCCTAACCCTAACCCTAACCCTAACCCTAACCCTAACCCTAACCCTAACCCTAACCCTAACCCTAACCCTAACCCTAACCCTAACCCTAACCCTAACCCTAACCCTAACCCTAACCCTAACCCTAACCCTAACCCTAACCCTAACCCTAACCCTAACCCTAACCCTAACCCTAACCCTAACCCTAACCCTAACCCTAACCCTAACCCTAACCCTAACCCTAACCCTAACCCTAACCCTAACCCTAACCCTAACCCTAACCCTAACCCTAACCCTAACCCTAACCCTAACCCTAACCCTAACCCTAACCCTAACCCTAACCCTAACCCTAACCCTAACCCTAACCCTAACCCTAACCCTAACCCTAACCCTAACCCTAACCCTAACCCTAACCCTAACCCTAACCCTAACCCTAACCCTAACCCTAACCCTAACCCTAACCCTAACCCTAACCCTAACCCTAACCCTAACCCTAACCCTAACCCTAACCCTAACCCTAACCCTAACCCTAACCCTAACCCTAACCCTAACCCTAACCCTAACCCTAACCCTAACCCTAACCCTAACCCTAACCCTAACCCTAACCCTAACCCTAACCCTAACCCTAACCCTAACCCTAACCCTAACCCTAACCCTAACCCTAACCCTAACCCTAACCCTAACCCTAACCCTAACCCTAACCCTAACCCTAACCCTAACCCTAACCCTAACCCTAACCCTAACCCTAACCCTAACCCTAACCCTAACCCTAACCCTAACCCTAACCCTAACCCTAACCCTAACCCTAACCCTAACCCTAACCCTAACCCTAACCCTAACCCTAACCCTAACCCTAACCCTAACCCTAACCCTAACCCTAACCCTAACCCTAACCCTAACCCTAACCCTAACCCTAACCCTAACCCTAACCCTAACCCTAACCCTAACCCTAACCCTAACCCTAACCCTAACCCTAACCCTAACCCTAACCCTAACCCTAACCCTAACCCTAACCCTAACCCTAACCCTAACCCTAACCCTAACCCTAACCCTAACCCTAACCCTAACCCTAACCCTAACCCTAACCCTAACCCTAACCCTAACCCTAACCCTAACCCTAACCCTAACCCTAACCCTAACCCTAACCCTAACCCTAACCCTAACCCTAACCCTAACCCTAACCCTAACCCTAACCCTAACCCTAACCCTAACCCTAACCCTAACCCTAACCCTAACCCTAACCCTAACCCTAACCCTAACCCTAACCCTAACCCTAACCCTAACCCTAACCCTAACCCTAACCCTAACCCTAACCCTAACCCTAACCCTAACCCTAACCCTAACCCTAACCCTAACCCTAACCCTAACCCTAACCCTAACCCTAACCCTAACCCTAACCCTAACCCTAACCCTAACCCTAACCCTAACCCTAACCCTAACCCTAACCCTAACCCTAACCCTAACCCTAACCCTAACCCTAACCCTAACCCTAACCCTAACCCTAACCCTAACCCTAACCCTAACCCTAACCCTAACCCTAACCCTAACCCTAACCCTAACCCTAACCCTAACCCTAACCCTAACCCTAACCCTAACCCTAACCCTAACCCTAACCCTAACCCTAACCCTAACCCTAACCCTAACCCTAACCCTAACCCTAACCCTAACCCTAACCCTAACCCTAACCCTAACCCTAACCCTAACCCTAACCCTAACCCTAACCCTAACCCTAACCCTAACCCTAACCCTAACCCTAACCCTAACCCTAACCCTAACCCTAACCCTAACCCTAACCCTAACCCTAACCCTAACCCTAACCCTAACCCTAACCCTAACCCTAACCCTAACCCTAACCCTAACCCTAACCCTAACCCTAACCCTAACCCTAACCCTAACCCTAACCCTAACCCTAACCCTAACCCTAACCCTAACCCTAACCCTAACCCTAACCCTAACCCTAACCCTAACCCTAACCCTAACCCTAACCCTAACCCTAACCCTAACCCTAACCCTAACCCTAACCCTAACCCTAACCCTAACCCTAACCCTAACCCTAACCCTAACCCTAACCCTAACCCTAACCCTAACCCTAACCCTAACCCTAACCCTAACCCTAACCCTAACCCTAACCCTAACCCTAACCCTAACCCTAACCCTAACCCTAACCCTAACCCTAACCCTAACCCTAACCCTAACCCTAACCCTAACCCTAACCCTAACCCTAACCCTAACCCTAACCCTAACCCTAACCCTAACCCTAACCCTAACCCTAACCCTAACCCTAACCCTAACCCTAACCCTAACCCTAACCCTAACCCTAACCCTAACCCTAACCCTAACCTAACCCTAACCCTAACCCTAACCCTAACCCTAACCCTAACCCTAACCCTAACCCTAACCCTAACCCTAACCCTAACCCTAACCCTAACCCTAACCCTAACCCTAACCCTAACCCTAACCCTAACCCTAACCCTAACCCTAACCCTAACCCTAACCCTAACCCTAACCTAACCCTAACCCTAACCCTAACCCTAACCCTAACCCTAACCCTAACCCTAACCCTAACCCTAACCCTAACCCTAACCCTAACCCTAACCCTAACCCTAACCCTAACCCTAACCCTAACCCTAACCCTAACCCTAACCCTAACCCTAACCCTAACCCTAACCCTAACCCTAACCCTAACCCTAACCCTAACCCTAACCCTAACCCTAACCTAACCCTAACCCTAACCCTAACCCTAACCCTAACCCTAACCCTAACCCTAACCCTAACCCTAACCCTAACCCTAACCCTAACCCTAACCTAACCCTAACCCTAACCCTAACCCTAACCCTAACCCTAACCCTAACCTAACCCTAACCCTAACCTAACCCTAACCCTAACCCTAACCCTAACCCTAACCCTAACCCTAACCCTAACCCTAACCCTAACCCTAACCCTAACCCTAACCCTAACCCTAACCCTAACCCTAACCCTAACCCTAACCCTAACCCTAACCCTAACCCTAACCCTAACCCTAACCCTAACCCTAACCCTAACCCTAACCCTAACCCTAACCCTAACCCTAACCCTAACCCTAACCCTAACCCTAACCCTAACCCTAACCCTAACCCTAACCCTAACCCTAACCCTAACCCTAACCCTAACCCTAACCCTAACCCTAACCCTAACCCTAACCCTAACCCTAACCCTAACCCTAACCCTAACCCTAACCCTAACCCTAACCCTAACCCTAACCCTAACCCTAACCCTAACCCTAACCCTAACCCTAACCCTAACCCTAACCCTAACCCTAACCCTAACCCTAACCCTAACCCTAACCCTAACCCTAACCCTAACCCTAACCCTAACCCTAACCCTAACCCTAACCCTAACCCTAACCCTAACCCTAACCCTAACCCTAACCCTAACCCTAACCCTAACCCTAACCCTAACCCTAACCCTAACCCTAACCCTAACCCTAACCCTAACCCTAACCCTAACCCTAACCCTAACCCTAACCCTAACCCTAAACCCTAACCCTAACCCTAACCCTAACCCTAACCCTAACCCTAACCCTAACCCTAACCCTAACCCTAACCCTAACCCTAACCCTAACCCTAACCTAACCCTAACCCTAACCCTAACCCTAACCCTAACCCTAACCCTAACCCTAACCCTAACCCTAACCCTAACCCTAACCCTAACCCTAACCCTAACCCTAACCCTAACCCTAACCCTAACCCTAACCCTAACCCTAACCCTAACCCTAACCCTAACCCTAACCCTAACCCTAACCCTAACCCTAACCCTAACCCTAACCCTAACCCTAACCCTAACCCTAACCCTAACCCTAACCCTAACCCTAACCCTAACCCTAACCCTAACCCTAACCCTAACCCTAACCCTAACCCTAACCTAACCCTAACCCTAACCCTAACCCTAACCCTAACCCTAACCCTAACCCTAACCCTAACCCTAACCCTAACCCTAACCCTAACCCTAACCCTAACCCTAACCCTAACCCTAACCCTAACCCTAACCCTAACCCTAACCCTAACCCTAACCCTAACCCTAACCCTAACCCTAACCCTAACCCTAACCCTAACCCTAACCCTAACCCTAACCCTAACCCTAACCCTAACCCTAACCCTAACCCTAACCCTAACCCTAACCCTAACCCTAACCCTAACCCTAACCCTAACCCTAACCCTAACCCTAACCCTAACCCTAACCCTAACCCTAACCCTAACCCTAACCCTAACCCTAACCCTAACCCTAACCCTAACCCTAACCCTAACCCTAACCCTAACCCTAACCTAACCCTAACCCTAACCCTAACCCTAACCCTAACCCTAACCCTAACCCTAACCCTAACCCTAACCCTAACCCTAACCCTAACCCTAACCCTAACCCTAACCCTAACCCTAACCCTAACCCTAACCCTAACCCTAACCCTAACCCTAACCCTAACCCTAACCCTAACCCTAACCCTAACCCTAACCCTAACCCTAACCCTAACCCTAACCCTAACCCTAACCCTAACCCTAACCCTAACCCTAACCCTAACCCTAACCCTAACCCTAACCCTAACCCTAACCCTAACCCTAACCCTAACCCTAACCCTAACCCTAACCCTAACCCTAACCCTAACCCTAACCCTAACCCTAACCCTAACCCTAACCCTAACCCTAACCCTAACCCTAACCCTAACCCTAACCCTAACCCTAACCCTAACCCTAACCCTAACCCTAACCCTAACCCTAACCCTAACCTAACCCTAACCCTAACCCTAACCCTAACCCTAACCCTAACCCTAACCCTAACCCTAACCCTAACCCTAACCCTAACCCTAACCCTAACCCTAACCCTAACCCTAACCCTAACCCTAACCCTAACCCTAACCCTAACCCTAACCCTAACCCTAACCCTAACCCTAACCCTAACCCTAACCCTAACCCTAACCCTAACCCTAACCCTAACCCTAACCCTAACCCTAACCCTAACCCTAACCCTAACCCTAACCCTAACCCTAACCCTAACCCTAACCCTAACCCTAACCCTAACCCTAACCCTAACCCTAACAACCCTAACCCTAACCCTAACCCTAACCCTAACCCTAACCCTAACCTAACCCTAACCCTAACCTAACCCTAACCCTAACCCTAACCCTAACCCTAACCCTAACCCTAACCCTAACCCTAACCCTAACCCTAACCCTAACCCTAACCCTAACCCTAACCCTAACCCTAACCCTAACCCTAACCCTAACCCTAACCCTAACCCTAACCCTAACCCTAACCCTAACCCTAACCCTAACCCTAACCCTAACCCTAACCCTAACCCTAACCCTAACCCTAACCCTAACCCTAACCCTAACCCTAACCCTAACCCTAACCCTAACCCTAACCCTAACCCTAACCCTAACCCTAACCCTAACCCTAACCCTAACCCTAACCCTAACCCTAACCCTAACCCTAACCCTAACCCTAACCCTAACCCTAACCCTAACCCTAACCCTAACCCTAACCCTAACCCTAACCCTAACCCTAACCCTAACCCTAACCCTAACCCTAACCCTAACCCTAACCCTAACCCTAACCCTAACCCTAACCCTAACCCTAACCCTAACCCTAACCCTAACCCTAACCCTAACCCTAACCCTAACCCTAACCCTAACCCTAACCCTAACCCTAACCCTAACCCTAACCCTAACCCTAACCCTAACCCTAACCCTAACCCTAACCCTAACCCTAACCCTAACCCTAACCCTAACCCTAACCCTAACCCTAACCCTAACCCTAACCCTAACCCTAACCCTAACCCTAACCCTAACCCTAACCCTAACCCTAACCCTAACCCTAACCCTAACCCTAACCCTAACCCTAACCCTAACCCTAACCCTAACCCTAACCCTAACCCTAACCCTAACCCTAACCCTAACCCTAACCCTAACCCTAACCCTAACCCTAACCCTAACCCTAACCCTAACCCTAACCCTAACCCTAACCCTAACCCTAACCCTAACCCTAACCCTAACCCTAACCCTAACCCTAACCCTAACCCTAACCCTAACCCTAACCCTAACCCTAACCCTAACCCTAACCCTAACCCTAACCCTAACCCTAACCCTAACCCTAACCCTAACCCTAACCCTAACCCTAACCCTAACCCTAACCCTAACCCTAACCCTAACCCTAACCCTAACCCTAACCCTAACCCTAACCCTAACCCTAACCCTAACCCTAACCCTAACCCTAACCCTAACCCTAACCCTAACCCTAACCCTAACCCTAACCCTAACCCTAACCCTAACCCTAACCCTAACCCTAACCCTAACCCTAACCCTAACCCTAACCCTAACCCTAACCCTAACCCTAACCCTAACCCTAACCCTAACCCTAACCCTAACCCTAACCCTAACCCTAACCCTAACCCTAACCCTAACCCTAACCCTAACCCTAACCCTAACCCTAACCCTAACCCTAACCCTAACCCTAACCCTAACCCTAACCCTAACCCTAACCCTAACCCTAACCCTAACCCTAACCCTAACCCTAACCCTAACCCTAACCCTAACCCTAACCCTAACCCTAACCCTAACCCTAACCCTAACCCTAACCCTAACCCTAACCCTAACCCTAACCCTAACCCTAACCCTAACCCTAACCCTAACCCTAACCCTAACCCTAACCCTAACCCTAACCCTAACCCTAACCCTAACCCTAACCCTAACCCTAACCCTAACCCTAACCCTAACCCTAACCCTAACCCTAACCCTAACCCTAACCCTAACCCTAACCCTAACCCTAACCCTAACCCTAACCCTAACCCTAACCCTAACCCTAACCCTAACCCTAACCCTAACCCTAACCCTAACCCTAACCCTAACCCTAACCCTAACCCTAACCCTAACCCTAACCCTAACCCTAACCCTAACCCTAACCCTAACCCTAACCCTAACCCTAACCCTAACCCTAACCCTAACCCTAACCCTAACCCTAACCCTAACCCTAACCCTAACCCTAACCCTAACCCTAACCCTAACCCTAACCCTAACCCTAACCCTAACCCTAACCCTAACCCTAACCCTAACCCTAACCCTAACCCTAACCCTAACCCTAACCCTAACCCTAACCCTAACCCTAACCCTAACCCTAACCCTAACCCTAACCCTAACCCTAACCCTAACCCTAACCCTAACCCTAACCCTAACCCTAACCCTAACCCTAACCCTAACCCTAACCCTAACCCTAACCCTAACCCTAACCCTAACCCTAACCCTAACCCTAACCCTAACCCTAACCCTAACCCTAACCCTAACCCTAACCCTAACCCTAACCCTAACCCTAACCCTAACCCTAACCCTAACCCTAACCCTAACCCTAACCCTAACCCTAACCCTAACCCTAACCCTAACCCTAACCCTAACCCTAACCCTAACCCTAACCCTAACCCTAACCCTAACCCTAACCCTAACCCTAACCCTAACCCTAACCCTAACCCTAACCCTAACCCTAACCCTAACCCTAACCCTAACCCTAACCCTAACCCTAACCCTAACCCTAACCCTAACCCTAACCCTAACCCTAACCCTAACCCTAACCCTAACCCTAACCCTAACCCTAACCCTAACCCTAACCCTAACCCTAACCCTAACCCTAACCCTAACCCTAACCCTAACCCTAACCCTAACCCTAACCCTAACCCTAACCCTAACCCTAACCCTAACCCTAACCCTAACCCTAACCCTAACCCTAACCCTAACCCTAACCCTAACCCTAACCCTAACCCTAACCCTAACCCTAACCCTAACCCTAACCCTAACCCTAACCCTAACCCTAACCCTAACCCTAACCCTAACCCTAACCCTAACCCTAACCCTAACCCTAACCCTAACCCTAACCCTAACCCTAACCCTAACCCTAACCCTAACCCTAACCCTAACCCTAACCCTAACCCTAACCCTAACCCTAACCCTAACCCTAACCCTAACCCTAACCCTAACCCTAACCCTAACCCTAACCCTAACCCTAACCCTAACCCTAACCCTAACCCTAACCCTAACCCTAACCCTAACCCTAACCCTAACCCTAACCCTAACCCTAACCCTAACCCTAACCCTAACCCTAACCCTAACCCTAACCCTAACCCTAACCCTAACCCTAACCCTAACCCTAACCCTAACCCTAACCCTAACCCTAACCCTAACCCTAACCCTAACCCTAACCCTAACCCTAACCCTAACCCTAACCCTAACCCTAACCCTAACCCTAACCCTAACCCTAACCCTAACCCTAACCCTAACCCTAACCCTAACCCTAACCCTAACCCTAACCCTAACCCTAACCCTAACCCTAACCCTAACCCTAACCCTAACCCTAACCCTAACCCTAACCCTAACCCTAACCCTAACCCTAACCCTAACCCTAACCCAACCCTA
>OY740795.1:1586070-1601070 GCA_963514005.1 Raja brachyura
ATCTACAACAGGAAACCCACCCCTACCCCAGCCAGGACCCCCTGCCCAGAAGAACCTTGGGCACCACACACACAAGAAACATGTTGGCAGAGCACATACATAACTTCGACTTGCAGAACATGATTGTGGACAAGAGGTTTTTGGACATTTATTGATCAACAGAGACTGAAAACACTAGCAGCAAATGATATAAGATACCAGAGACATTTTGTAACTAACAAACAAAAGAAGTGGACCGACCAGTCCAAACAAAGAACAGGAGGAGCCCAACCAAAGTGACCGGTCTTAGGACCCAGCACATGGGAAGCTCCACCCAGAAAGGGAGGAACATTAACCTACCTTTTAAAAACCCAAAACGTCTAGAATTAGATCTCTTTCCCTGATGAAGCTAAAGCAATAGCGAAACTGGAGAAAATCGTTGCCCAGTCGGGAAGAGTTCGGCAAGCGGTCTCCGCAAGCTGGAAATAACCAAAGACTTGGTGAGCACCTTGGTGTTAACCCTACGACGCTTGATATATTTGATGCTTAGATTTGTCTGTGTTAGCATTGCAGCATAGTCTACTAAGCCTGAAATGAGTTATAACATGCAGAGGGAAGGGGGGAGAGGGAGATTTTTTAACAACAGTAATGGGGTCAATCGCAACCAGCACAGCAATCAATCTCGCCAGAGGGATTCCTTTGCAGTTGCTGTAAGAATTATTTATAAAATGGCCCAGGCTTTACACCATTTAGGAGTTCTAAAACAACGGAACGTACCCCCTAAGGGTATCACGAGGCAGGCCAAGATATTAACACACTTTGTAAAACCAGCAAATCCCTCCCAGGAAACATTAAAAAAATTGGCTTCTAATGCTGAAACCTGGGCAAAACAAACACGACAAATTTTGATTGAACATTACCAAAATAGTCTGGAGTGCCTGGAGGATGAATATCGCGAGGGCCAGCCTACAGATCGTGTGCAGGAAGCGGTCGCCAAGGCCCTAATCTGGAACAAGAAAAATTTGGGAGAAAAATTTAAAATCAGAATGGAGGATCTTAGATCCCGTGTTATGAACCTGACCTCAGAGACTGGGCCTGAACAGAACTGCTTGCGAGATTGCCAGGCTCGCAAGTCAGCGACTGTAACGTCTAATGTAGCGGTACATATCCCGCAAGATTTGTTTACTATTTCACAGGAAAACCAAATCGATCAACCCCGCACTGTATGGGCCTCCCGCCCAGTCCCGGTCCCCGTCCAGAGCGCGCCCCGCTCCGCTCCCCTCCGCCCTGTTCCCCGCGGCCGCGCCGCCCACGGCTCCGCTCCAGCCAGCCCCGACATAACCCCCCCCACCACCCCGGTGCGTCCACCCATCAGCCCCCAGATCGTGGTGTCGCGACCGCAACAACCGGCGCCAGACCAGCCGGCCTCCCCGGCACGCGAGCCCCAGGCCCACTTCCGGTCCGCGGCCGAGACCGGCTCCGAGGACTGGACACGGCCCCCGCGCTCCGAATCCCCCAGCGCGTCCGCCCTCATCGACCGGAGCCTCTCCTCACGCCAGGGCACCCACGGCCCTCTCCCCCAGAGACCACGGGCCGAGCGCAGACCCTCCCGTGGAGAGACCCAGCGGACCACGGGCACAGCCGGACAGGAAGTCACGACCGCGGTGCCACAGGTAATCAGGTCCGGTACTGCTACTCCTTCCCTCGCACCAACCGTTCCCACTCCAACACACGGGGTCCCAGCACCGAGGGTTAGACCAACACGTAGTTGCACGCAGCAGCAGAGGACCCCAGACACAGTTAGCAATTCACAGGACGACTTTCAGCAGCACACACGGAGGGGTTCAGGGAAGAGACTGGCAGAAGTAACCAGACACCCCCATACAAGTCAGAAAAATGTTACCTGGAAGCTACAAGCCAGCAAGCCTGTTTTAATAATTGGAGATTCAAATATTGCCAGGATCCCCAAATTCTCCAACAATAACATACAATTGGACAGCTATCCAGGAGCCAAATGTACACATGGCACTTCCATCCTTGACAAATTGAACCAGTGTCCAGAAACCCAAAAAGTAATTCTCTCTTTTGGCATTAATCATAAGGAACAAAGACCACAGACGGCCATCAAACAACTCCAAACACTAATCAGGATGGCCAGGGGGAAATTCCCTAATGCCAGCATATGGATCCCCATGATCAACTTCAGCCAATCTCTCCCAGCACCAGAGCAGGACACACTCAGACAACTTAATGACTACATACAGACCAAGAAACACATTCCCACTATTCCCACCTGCCAGTTTAAAGTAGCCGCAGACCATATCCACTGGACAGAACCCACAGCCCGAGCCATAATCAGAGAATGGATGAAGCATTTAAACTGTTAGGGACACCATGCCAAGAGAGGCAGGCCCCACAATTAGGGAAAACAATCATCAACCTTTCTAAGACATTCTCCCTTACGGAAACCCAAGAGAGGGTACTGAACAGAGGCCTCACCTTCGTCCCTACTCCCAAATCCCACAAGGAACAAGTGCAGGGTGACCTACACAGATTTTATCGATCCATTAAGTTAATACACCACTTCAGTGGCGCAGAGCCTGGCGAAATTATACCCTTCAGGCCACTCACAGGATGGACCCCAGACGACGAGGATGTCCCTAGAGAGATAACAGAATTTATAACAGAGACAGCATCAGCCATTGGGGATATGCCCACAACGAAAGATAAGTCTAACCTCACCAGAAAAGAGAGGCATGCCTTGATGGAGCTGAGGGACAACAATGAGATAGTGATCAAACCAGCAGACAAGGGGAGCAGCATAGTCATCATGGACAGACAACAGTACCTCTTCGAGGCACATAGGCAACTGAACAAGATAGAACACTACACTAAGTTAGATGAGCCCATATATAAAGAAACACAAAAGGAAATAGGGGACATTTTGGAAGAGCTTAAGACATCAGGATACATCCTAGAGAAACAGGTAGAATACCTAACAGGCCAACAACCCAGGGCGAGGAAGTTCTACATGCTCCCAAAGATACACAAAAACCCAGACACATGGACAGTGCCTGGAGAAATACCGCCAGGTAGGCCCATAGTGTCAGACTGTAGTAGCGAATCCTATGGGGTAGCAGAATACATTGACCACTACCTGAACCCACTGGCACAACAGCACCCCAGCTACATCAAAGACACCTACCACTTCACCCGAATAGTTAACTCCCTCAGCATACCGCCCAACGCAATACTCTTCACCATGGATGTGGAAAGCCTGTACACAAACATAGAGACAGACAGGGGGATACAGGCGGTCAAAAACATCCTACAGAGAAATCCTGACCCAGAGAGGCCAGACGAGGCCCTAGTTAAACTACTTGATCTGGGTTTGACCAAGAATGACTTTGAATTTAACGGGGAATTCTATTTACAAGTCAAAGGGACAGCAATGGGGAAGAAGTTTGCCCCAGCGTATGCCAACATATACATGGCAGAATGGGAGGAGACAGTTTTCCACAAATGTCCCAAGCGTCCAATGTGCTACTATAGATTCCTCGATGACATTTGGGGAGTGTGGACACACTCAGAAGGGGAATTAGAGGAGTTTATTAACATACTCAATGCCCACCACCCTTCCATCAAGGTAAAGGCCATGACTAGCCAGGAGAGGGTGGACTTCCTCGACACCACTGTCTTTAAACTACCATCATTAGATAATCAGGACCATAAACTAGCGACCAAAGTCTTTTTCAAACCCACAGACACCCACACCCTCCTACACACCACGAGCCACCACCCAAAACATACCTTCAGGGGTATCGTTAAGTCACAACTGACCCGCTTCCACCGTATATGTACCAGGGAGGAGGACTTCAACCAGGCCACAAGCACCCTCTTCACCGCCCTCAGACAGAGGGGTTACTGCAAACGGAAATTAAGACACATCAAGTCAGATTTTCTAAAAAGCATACAAGCGCCCAGACCTAGACCAGGGACCACATTGAACTTACCACTAATAACAAGATATGCCAACATGGCTGTCCAGGCCCACAAAATAGTCAAGGGCCGTTTTGAACAATTCCAAAGGGGATTTGCCACACTAAAGGGGTACAAGGTAATGTCAGCATTCAAACGGGCTAAAAATCTGAAGGACATCCTGGTCAGTACAAGTTTACACACAAGCCCAGACTGTGGGCAGAGACGGTGTGGAGCCTGCACCCACTTAGTAATAGCCAAGAATATAGAGAACAGTATAACGGGGAAGAGAGGCCAGATAGCACAGAGAATAACCTGTGAGCAAAAGAATGTGGTGTATGCAATTAGATGTAAAGAGTGTAACTTGCTGTACATAGGCGAAACAGGTAACAGCATCAGAGTCAGACTGACAGGACACCTCAGCAACATCACAAGGGGGGACCAATCCACACCCATTAGCAGACACTTCCAGCAACATGGGATCCAGTCCCTAGAGATCATGGGCCTGGAAACAAACATAAATTGGACAACAGGGAGACGGAAGCGAGCAGAGAGGCTATGGATAGAAGCGCTACAGACAAAAGAGCCCAATGGCCTAAATCTAGCATAAACTCAAACCTAGGGTGGATCCTAACTGACTCCTACAAATCTATGGAAGGGCAAGTGTAAGGCAAATAGATTTGGACAAGGGTGATGAAACCGTGGGCCAAGTACCAAGTGACAGTACATAGTGAAAAGCAATCCCCAGGGGGAGATCAACAAGCACCAGAGGGCTTTTGTCCTACTGTCCGATAAATCACAACCTAACCTTTTCAGTGACACGGGCTTCATCACTCAGGCAAATCAAAACTGCAGAAGGAGCAGGCCACAGAAAAGATTCAAATGGAGTCAGGAGGGTGAAACCCAAACCAAAGGGTGGGGAGATGATGGAGAATAACAGTACCAACCTAGAGAGTGGACTCGAATAAGCATAGGATTGAAGTGAGGGACACTCTAAAACCAGGTTAGGGAGACAGGACGAACCAGAAAGGGAGCCAAATGATGGTCAGACAGGACAGTCACAGCTCACCCGAGGATAACCTTAACCCTAAACAACCCTAAAAAACACCCCAAAGCATCCCCCCAAACAACTGACAACACCCCCCCTCCCCTACAACCAGACCCCACTGAATCACCCCAAACAACCCTAAACGCCCCAAACAACCCTAAACATCCCCCCAAACAACTGACAAACACCCCCCCCCTCCCCTACAACCTAAACCTAACCCTAAACCCACCCCCATCCCTACAACCTAAACCTAACAGCAGACCCCACTGAATCACCCCAAACAACCCTAAACACCCCGAACAATCCAAAACTCCCCCCAAACAGATAAACCCCTCCACTGAATCACCCCAATCAACCCCAAAACACCCCGAACAATGCAAAATTCCCCCCAAACAGACAAACCCCCCCCACTGAATCACCCCAATCAACCCCAAAACACCCCGAACAATCCAAAAATCCCCCCAAACAGATAACCCCCCCCACTGAATCACCCCAATCAACCCCAAAACACCCCAAACAAACCAAAAATCCCACCAAACAGACAAACCCCCCCACCGAATCACCCCAATCAACCCCAAAACACCCCGAACAATCCAAAAATCCCCCCAAACAGATTAACCCCCCCCCCACTGAATCACCCCAATCAACCCCAAAACACCCCGAACAACCCAAATCACCTAACCAAACAACTGATTAACAGCCCCCCACCCTACAACCTAAACCTAACATCAGACCCCACTGAGTCACCCCAAACCCTAAAAAAACTCCCCAGTAAAGCAGACAATACACCCCCCCCCTCCCCTACAACCTAAACCTAACAGCAGACCCCATTGAATCACCCCAATCAACCACAAAACACCCCGAACAACCCACAAATCCCCCCAGATAAACCCCCCCCCCACCCTACCACCTAAACCTAACAGCAGACCCCACTTAATCACCCCAACCAACCCCAAAACACCCCGAACAATCCAAAAATCCCCCCAAACAGATTAAACCCCCCCCCCACTGAATCACCCCGATCAACCCCAAAACACCCCGAACAATCCTAAAATCCCCCCAAACAGATAAAACCCCCCCTCACTGAAACACCCCAATCAACCCCAAAACACCCCGAAGAATCCAAAAATCCTCACAAACAGATTAAACTCCCCCTCACTGAAACACCCCAATCAACCCCAAAACACCCCGAACAATCCAAAAATCGCCCCAAACAGATACCCCCCATTGAATCACCCCAATCAATCCCAAAACACCCTGAACAACCCAAAACACATCCCCAAACAACTGATTAACACTCCCCCCACCCTACAACCTAAACCTAACAGCAGACCCCACTGAAGATTACCCCAAACATCCCTAAAAACACCCCGAACAACCCAAAACATCCCCCCAAACTGACAATAAACCCCCCCACCCTACAACCTAAACCTAACAGCAGACCCCACTGAATCCTCACCAAACAACCCCCCCAAAAAAAGTACACCCAAAACAACCCAGAGACCCCTCCCCAGCAGCCACTATAAGAACCTACCAAACTCAGCCATAAACCAGACAGGCTACAAAACAGAGGTACTAGAACCTGACATATCTACAACAGGAAACCCACCCCTACCCCAGCCAGGACCCCCTGCCCAGAAGAACCTTGGGCACCACACACACAAGAAACATGTTGGCAGAGCACATACATAACTTCGACTTGCAGAACATGATTGTGGACAAGAGGTTTTTGGACATTTATTGATCAACAGAGACTGAAAACACTAGCAGCAAATGATATAAGATACCAGAGACATTTTGTAACTAACAAACAAAAGAAGTGGACCGACCAGTCCAAACAAAGAACAGGAGGAGCCCAACCAAAGTGACCGGTCTTAGGACCCAGCACATGGGAAGCTCCACCCAGAAAGGGAGGAACATTAACCTACCTTTTAAAAACCCAAAACGTCTAGAATTAGATCTCTTTCCCTGATGAAGCTAAAGCAATAGCGAAACTGGAGAAAATCGTTGCCCAGTCGGGAAGAGTTCGGCAAGCGGTCTCCGCAAGCTGGAAATAACCAAAGACTTGGTGAGCACCTTGGTGTTAACCCTACGACGCTTGATATATTTGATGCTTAGATTTGTCTGTGTTAGCATTGCAGCATAGTCTACTAAGCCTGAAATGAGTTATAACATGCAGAGGGAAGGGGGGAGAGGGAGATTTTTTAACAACAGTAATGGGGTCAATCGCAACCAGCACAGCAATCAATCTCGCCAGAGGGATTCCTTTGCAGTTGCTGTAAGAATTATTTATAAAATGGCCCAGGCTTTACACCATTTAGGAGTTCTAAAACAACGGAACGTACCCCCTAAGGGTATCACGAGGCAGGCCAAGATATTAACACACTTTGTAAAACCAGCAAATCCCTCCCAGGAAACATTAAAAAAATTGGCTTCTAATGCTGAAACCTGGGCAAAACAAACACGACAAATTTTGATTGAACATTACCAAAATAGTCTGGAGTGCCTGGAGGATGAATATCGCGAGGGCCAGCCTACAGATCGTGTGCAGGAAGCGGTCGCCAAGGCCCTAATCTGGAACAAGAAAAATTTGGGAGAAAAATTTAAAATCAGAATGGAGGATCTTAGATCCCGTGTTATGAACCTGACCTCAGAGACTGGGCCTGAACAGAACTGCTTGCGAGATTGCCAGGCTCGCAAGTCAGCGACTGTAACGTCTAATGTAGCGGTACATATCCCGCAAGATTTGTTTACTATTTCACAGGAAAACCAAATCGATCAACCCCGCACTGTATGGGCCTCCCGCCCAGTCCCGGTCCCGGTCCCCGTCCAGAGCGCGCCCCGCTCCGCTCCCCTCCGCCCTGTTCCCCGCGGCCGCGCCGCCCACGGCTCCGCTCCAGCCAGCCCCGACATAACCCCCCCCACCACCCCGGTGCGTCCACCCATCAGCCCCCAGATCGTGGTGTCGCGACCGCAACAACCGGCGCCAGACCAGCCGGCCTCCCCGGCACGCGAGCCCCAGGCCCACTTCCGGTCCGCGGCCGAGACCGGCTCCGAGGACTGGACACGGCCCCCGCGCTCCGAATCCCCCAGCGCGTCCGCCCTCATCGACCGGAGCCTCTCCTCACGCCAGGGCACCCACGGCCCTCTCCCCCAGAGACCACGGGCCGAGCGCAGACCCTCCCGTGGAGAGACCCAGCGGACCACGGGCACAGCCGGACAGGAAGTCACGACCGCGGTGCCACAGGTAATCAGGTCCGGTACTGCTACTCCTTCCCTCGCACCAACCGTTCCCACTCCAACACACGGGGTCCCAGCACCGAGGGTTAGACCAACACGTAGTTGCACGCAGCAGCAGAGGACCCCAGACACAGTTAGCAATTCACAGGACGACTTTCAGCAGCACACACGGAGGGGTTCAGGGAAGAGACTGGCAGAAGTAACCAGACACCCCCATACAAGTCAGAAAAATGTTACCTGGAAGCTACAAGCCAGCAAGCCTGTTTTAATAATTGGAGATTCAAATATTGCCAGGATCCCCAAATTCTCCAACAATAACATACAATTGGACAGCTATCCAGGAGCCAAATGTACACATGGCACTTCCATCCTTGACAAATTGAACCAGTGTCCAGAAACCCAAAAAGTAATTCTCTCTTTTGGCATTAATCATAAGGAACAAAGACCACAGACGGCCATCAAACAACTCCAAACACTAATCAGGATGGCCAGGGGGAAATTCCCTAATGCCAGCATATGGATCCCCATGATCAACTTCAGCCAATCTCTCCCAGCACCAGAGCAGGACACACTCAGACAACTTAATGACTACATACAGACCAAGAAACACATTCCCACTATTCCCACCTGCCAGTTTAAAGTAGCCGCAGACCATATCCACTGGACAGAACCCACAGCCCGAGCCATAATCAGAGAATGGATGAAGCATTTAAACTGTTAGGGACACCATGCCAAGAGAGGCAGGCCCCACAATTAGGGAAAACAATCATCAACCTTTCTAAGACATTCTCCCTTACGGAAACCCAAGAGAGGGTACTGAACAGAGGCCTCACCTTCGTCCCTACTCCCAAATCCCACAAGGAACAAGTGCAGGGTGACCTACACAGATTTTATCGATCCATTAAGTTAATACACCACTTCAGTGGCGCAGAGCCTGGCGAAATTATACCCTTCAGGCCACTCACAGGATGGACCCCAGACGACGAGGATGTCCCTAGAGAGATAACAGAATTTATAACAGAGACAGCATCAGCCATTGGGGATATGCCCACAACGAAAGATAAGTCTAACCTCACCAGAAAAGAGAGGCATGCCTTGATGGAGCTGAGGGACAACAATGAGATAGTGATCAAACCAGCAGACAAGGGGAGCAGCATAGTCATCATGGACAGACAACAGTACCTCTTCGAGGCACATAGGCAACTGAACAAGATAGAACACTACACTAAGTTAGATGAGCCCATATATAAAGAAACACAAAAGGAAATAGGGGACATTTTGGAAGAGCTTAAGACATCAGGATACATCCTAGAGAAACAGGTAGAATACCTAACAGGCCAACAACCCAGGGCGAGGAAGTTCTACATGCTCCCAAAGATACACAAAAACCCAGACACATGGACAGTGCCTGGAGAAATACCGCCAGGTAGGCCCATAGTGTCAGACTGTAGTAGCGAATCCTATGGGGTAGCAGAATACATTGACCACTACCTGAACCCACTGGCACAACAGCACCCCAGCTACATCAAAGACACCTACCACTTCACCCGAATAGTTAACTCCCTCAGCATACCGCCCAACGCAATACTCTTCACCATGGATGTGGAAAGCCTGTACACAAACATAGAGACAGACAGGGGGATACAGGCGGTCAAAAACATCCTACAGAGAAATCCTGACCCAGAGAGGCCAGACGAGGCCCTAGTTAAACTACTTGATCTGGGTTTGACCAAGAATGACTTTGAATTTAACGGGGAGTTCTATTTACAAGTCAAAGGGACAGCAATGGGGAAGAAGTTTGCCCCAGCGTATGCCAACATATACATGGCAGAATGGGAGGAGACAGTTTTCCACAAATGTCCCAAGCGTCCAATGTGCTACTATAGATTCCTCGATGACATTTGGGGAGTGTGGACACACTCAGAAGGGGAATTAGAGGAGTTTATTAACATACTCAATGCCCACCACCCTTCCATCAAGGTAAAGGCCATGACTAGCCAGGAGAGGGTGGACTTCCTCGACACCACTGTCTTTAAACTACCATCATTAGATAATCAGGACCATAAACTAGCGACCAAAGTCTTTTTCAAACCCACAGACACCCACACCCTCCTACACACCACGAGCCACCACCCAAAACATACCTTCAGGGGTATCGTTAAGTCACAACTGACCCGCTTCCACCGTATATGTACCAGGGAGGAGGACTTCAACCAGGCCACAAGCACCCTCTTCACCGCCCTCAGACAGAGGGGTTACTGCAAACGGAAATTAAGACACATCAAGTCAGATTTTCTAAAAAGCATACAAGCGCCCAGACCTAGACCAGGGACCACATTGAACTTACCACTAATAACAAGATATGCCAACATGGCTGTCCAGGCCCACAAAATAGTCAAGGGCCGTTTTGAACAATTCCAAAGGGGATTTGCCACACTAAAGGGGTACAAGGTAATGTCAGCATTCAAACGGGCTAAAAATCTGAAGGACATCCTGGTCAGTACAAGTTTACACACAAGCCCAGACTGTGGGCAGAGACGGTGTGGAGCCTGCACCCACTTAGTAATAGCCAAGAATATAGAGAACAGTATAACGGGGAAGAGAGGCCAGATAGCACAGAGAATAACCTGTGAGCAAAAGAATGTGGTGTATGCAATTAGATGTAAAGAGTGTAACTTGCTGTACATAGGCGAAACAGGTAACAGCATCAGAGTCAGACTGACAGGACACCTCAGCAACATCACAAGGGGGGACCAATCCACACCCATTAGCAGACACTTCCAGCAACATGGGATCCAGTCCCTAGAGATCATGGGCCTGGAAACAAACATAAATTGGACAACAGGGAGACGGAAGCGAGCAGAGAGGCTATGGATAGAAGCGCTACAGACAAAAGAGCCCAATGGCCTAAATCTAGCATAAACTCAAACCTAGGGTGGATCCTAACTGACTCCTACAAATCTATGGAAGGGCAAGTGTAAGGCAAATAGATTTGGACAAGGGTGATGAAACCGTGGGCCAAGTACCAAGTGACAGTACATAGTGAAAAGCAATCCCCAGGGGGAGATCAACAAGCACCAGAGGGCTTTTGTCCTACTGTCCGATAAATCACACCCTAACCCTAACCCTAACCCTAACCCTAACCCTAACCCCTAACCCCTAACCCCTAACCCCAACCCTCACCCTCACCCTCACCCTCACCCTCACCCTCACCCTCACCCTCACCCTCACCCTGACCCTGACCCTGACCCTGACCCTGACCCTGACCCTGACCCTAGCCCTAGCCCTAGCCCTAGCCCTAGCCCTAGCCCTAGCCCTAGCCCTAGCCCTAGCCCTAGCCCTAACCCTAACCCTAACCCTAACCCTAACCCTAACCCTAACCCTAACCCTAACCCTAAACCCTAACCCTAACCCTAACCCTAACCCTAACCCTAACCCTAACCCTAACCCTAACCCTAACCCTAACCCTAACCCTAACCCTAACCCTAACCCTCAACCCCAAAACACCTAACCAAACAACTGATTAACACCCCACCACCCTACAACCTAAACCTAACATCAGACCCCACTGAATCACCCCAAACCCTGAAAAACTCCCCAGAAAAGCAGACAATACACCCCCCCTCCCCTACAACCTAAACCTAACAGCAGACCCCACTGAATCACCCCAAACAACCCTAAACACCCCAAACAACCCTAAACATCCCCCCAAACAACTGACAAACACCCCCCCTCCCCTACAACCTAAACCTAAACCCACCCCCCATCCCTACAACCTAAACCTAACAGCAGACCCCACTGAATCACCCCAAACAACCCTAAACACCCCGAACAATCCAAAACACCACCCAAACAGATAAACCCCTCCACTAAATCACCCCAATCAACCCCAAAACACCACGAACAATCCAAAATTCCCCCCAAACAGACAAACCCCCCCCACTGAATCACCCCAATCAACCCCAAAACACCCCGAACAATCCAAAAATCCCCCCAAACAGACAAACCCCCCCCCCACTGAATCACCCCAATCAACCCCAAAACACCTAACCAAACAACTGATTAACACCCCCCCCACCCTACAACCTAAACCTAACATCAGACCCCACTGAATCACCCCAAACCCTGAAAAACTCCCCAGAAAAGCAGACAATACATCCCCCCCCACCCTACAACCTAAACCTAACAGCAGACCCCACTGTAGATCACCCCAATCAACCCAAAAACACCCCAAACAACCCAAAACATCCCCCCAAACAACAAACCCCCCCCCCTCTCCTACAACCCAAACCTAACAGCAGACCCCACTGAATCACCCCAAACAACCCTAAACACCCCAAACAACCCAGAACATACCCCCAAACTGGCAACACGCCCCCTACCCTACAACCTAAACCTAACAGCAGACCCCACTGAATCCTCACCAAACAACCCCTAAAATAAAGTACACCCAAAACAACCCAGAGACCCCTCCCTAGCAGCCACTATAAGAACCTACCAAACTCAGCCATAAACCAGACAGGCTACAAAACAGAGGGACTAGACCCTAACATATCTACAACATGAGACCCACCCCTACCCCAGCCAGGACCCCCTACCCAGAAGAACCTTGGGCACCACACATACGAGAAACATGTTGGCAGAGCACATACATAACTTAGACTTGCAGAACATAATAGTGGACAAGAGGTTTTTGGACATTTATTGATCAGCAGAGGCTGAAAACACTAGCAGCAAATGATACAAGATACCAGAGACATTTTGTAACTAACAAACAAAAGAAGTGGACCGACCAGTCCAAACAAAGAACAGGATGAGCCCAACCAAAGTGACCGGTCCTAGGACCCAACACATGGGAAGCTCCACCCAGAAAGGGAGGAACATTAACCTACCTTTTAAAAACCCTAAACGGCTAGAATTAGATCTCTTTCCCTGATGAAGCTAAAGCAATAGCGAAACTGGAGAAAATCGTTGCCCAGTCCCCCGCACTGTGTGGGCCTCCCGTCCAGTCCCGGTCCAAGAGAGGCAGGCCCCACAATTAGGGAAAACAATCATCAACCTTTCTAAGACATTCTCCCTTACAGAAACCCAAGAGAGGGTACTGAACAGAGGCCTCACCTTCGTCCCTACTCCCAAATCCCACAAGGAACAAGTGCAGGGTGACCTACACAGATTTTATCGATCCATTAAGTTAATACACCACTTCAGTGGCGCAGAGCCTGGCGAAATTATACCCTTCAGGCCACTCACAGGATGGACCCCAGACGACGAGGATGTCCCTAGAGAGATAACAGAATTTATAACAGAGACAGCATCAGCCATTGGGGATATGCCCACAACGAAAGATAAGTCTAACCTCACCAGAAAAGAGAGGCATGCCTTGATGGAGCTGAGGGACAACAATGAGATAGTGATCAAACCAGCAGACAAGGGGAGCAGCATAGTCATCATGGACAGACAACAGTACCTCTTCGAGGCACATAGGCAACTGAACAAGATAGAACACTACACTAAGTTAGATGAGCCCATATATAAAGAAACACAAAAGGAAATAGGGGACATTTTGGAAGAGCTTAAGACATCAGGATACATCCTAGAGAAACAGGTAGAATACCTAACAGGCCAACAACCCAGGGCGAGGAAGTTCTACATGCTCCCAAAGATA
Organism: Raja brachyura; assembly: GCA_963514005.1. The sequence goes on from OY740795.1 coordinate 1,599,981, forward strand.
CACAAAAACCCAGACACATGGACAGTGCCTGGAGAAATACCGCCAGGTAGGCCCATAGTGTCAGACTGTAGTAGCGAATCCTATGGGGTAGCAGAATACATTGACCACTACCTGAACCCACTGGCACAACAGCACCCCAGCTACATCAAAGACACCTACCACTTCACCCGAATAGTTAACTCCCTCAGCATACCGCCCAACGCAATACTCTTCACCATGGATGTGGAAAGCCTGTACACAAACATAGAGACAGACAGGGGGATACAGGCGGTCAAAAACATCCTACAGAGAAATCCTGACCCAGAGAGGCCAGACGAGGCCCTAGTTAAACTACTTGATCTGGGTTTGACCAAGAATGACTTTGAATTTAACGGGGAATTCTATTTACAAGTCAAAGGGACAGCAATGGGGAAGAAGTTTGCCCCAGCGTATGCCAACATATACATGGCAGAATGGGAGGAGACAGTTTTCCACAAATGTCCCAAGCGTCCAATGTGCTACTATAGATTCCTCGATGACATTTGGGGAGTGTGGACACACTCAGAAGGGGAATTAGAGGAGTTTATTAACATACTCAATGCCCACCACCCTTCCATCAAGGTAAAGGCCATGACTAGCCAGGAGAGGGTGGACTTCCTCGACACCACTGTCTTTAAACTACCATCATTAGATAATCAGGACCATAAACTAGCGACCAAAGTCTTTTTCAAACCCACAGACACCCACACCCTCCTACACACCACGAGCCACCACCCAAAACATACCTTCAGGGGTATCGTTAAGTCACAACTGACCCGCTTCCACCGTATATGTACCAGGGAGGAGGACTTCAACCAGGCCACAAGCACCCTCTTCACCGCCCTCAGACAGAGGGGTTACTGCAAACGGAAATTAAGACACATCAAGTCAGATTTTCTAAAAAGCATACAAGCGCCCAGACCTAGACCAGGGACCACATTGAACTTACCACTAATAACAAGATATGCCAACATGGCTGTCCAGGCCCACAAAATAGTCAAGGGCCGTTTTGAACAATTCCAAAGGGGATTTGCCACACTAAAGGGGTACAAGGTAATGTCAGCATTCAAAC
>OY740795.1:1606070-1608570 GCA_963514005.1 Raja brachyura
AAAAGAAGTGGACCGACCAGTCCAAACAAAGAACAGGATGAGCCCAACCAAAGTGACCGGTCCTAGGACCCAACACATGGGAAGCTCCACCCAGAAAGGGAGGAACATTAACCTACCTTTTAAAAACCCTAAACGGCTAGAATTAGATCTCTTTCCCTGATGAAGCTAAAGCAATAGCGAAACTGGAGAAAATCGTTGCCCAGTCCCCCGCACTGTGTGGGCCTCCCGTCCAGTCCCGGTCCAAGAGAGGCAGGCCCCACAATTAGGGAAAACAATCATCAACCTTTCTAAGACATTCTCCCTTACAGAAACCCAAGAGAGGGTACTGAACAGAGGCCTCACCTTCGTCCCTACTCCCAAATCCCACAAGGAACAAGTGCAGGGTGACCTACACAGATTTTATCGATCCATTAAGTTAATACACCATTTCAGTGGCGCAGAACCTGGCGAAATTATACCCTTTAGGCCACTCACAGGATGGACCCCAGACGACGAGGATGTCCCTAGAGAGATAACAGAATTTATAACAGAGACAGCATCAGTCATTGGGGATATGCCCACAACGAAGGATAAGTCTAACCTCACCAGAAAAGAGAGGCAGGCCTTGATGGAGCTGAGGGACAACAATGAGATAGTGATCAAACCAGCAGACAAGGGGAGCAGCATAGTCATCATGGACAGACAACAGTACCTCTTCGAGGCACATAGACAACTGAACAAGATAGAACACTACACTAAGTTAGATGAGCCCATATATAAAGAAACACAAAAGGAAATAGGGGACATTTTGGAAGAGCTTAAGACATCAGGATACATCCTAGAGAAACAAGTAGAATACCTTACAGGGCCACAACCGAGGGCGAGGAAGTTCTACATGCTCCCAAAGATACACAAAAACCCAGACACATGGACAGTGCCTGGAGAAATACCGCCAGGTAGGCCCATAGTGTCAGACTGTAGTAGCGAATCCTATGGGGTAGCAGAATACATTGACCACTACCTTAACCCACTGGCACAACAACACCCCAGCTACATCAAAGACACCTACCACTTCACCCGAATAGTTAACTCCCTCAGCATACCGCCCAACGCAATACTCTTCACCATGGATGTGGAAAGCCTGTACACAAACATAGAGACAGACAGGGGGATACAGGCGGTCAAAAACATCCTACAGAGAAATCCGGACCCAGAGAGGCCAGACGAGGCCCTAGTTAAACTACTTGATCTGGGTTTGACCAAGAATGACTTTGAATTTAACGGGGAGTTCTATTTACAAGTCAAAGGGACAGCAATGGGGAAGAAGTTTGCCCCAGCGTATGCCAACATATACATGGCAGAATGGGAGGAGACAGTTTTCCACAAATGTCCCAAGCGTCCAATGTGCTACTATAGATTCCTCGATGACATTTGGGGAGTGTGGACACACTCAGAAGGGGAATTAGAGGAGTTTATTAACATACTCAATGCCCACCACCCTTCCATCAAGGTAAAGGCCATGACTAGCCAGGAGAGGGTGGACTTCCTCGACACCACTGTCTTTAAACTACCATCATTAGATAATCAGGACCATAAACTAGCGACCAAAGTCTTTTTCAAACCCACAGACACCCACACCCTCCTACACACCACGAGCCACCACCCAAAACATACCTTCAGGGGTATCGTTAAGTCACAACTGACCCGCTTCCACCGTATATGTACCAGGGAGGAGGACTTCAACCAGGCCACAAGCACCCTCTTCACCGCCCTCAGACAGAGGGGTTACTGCAAACAGAAATTAAGACACATCAAGTCAGATTTTCTAAAAAGCATACAAGCGCCCAGACCTAGACCAGGGACAACATTGAACTTACCACTAATAACAAGATATGCCAACATGGCTGTCCAGGCCCACAAAATAGTCAAGGGCCGTTTTGAACAATTCCAAAGGGGATTTGCCACACTAAAGGGGTACAAGGTAATGTCAGCATTCAAGAGGGCTAAAAATCTGAAGGACATCCTGGTCAGTACAAGTCTACACACAAGCCCAGACTGTGGGCAGAGACGGTGTGGAGCCTGCACCCACTTAGTAATAGCCAAGAATATAGAGAACAGTATAACGGGGAAGAGAGGCCAGATAGCACAGAGAATAACCTGTGAGCAAAAGAATGTGGTGTATGCAATTAGATGTAAAGAGTGTAACTTGCTGTACATAGGCGAAACAGGTAACAGCATCAGAGTCAGACTGACAGGACACCTCAGCAACATCACAAGGGGGGACCAATCCACACCCATTAGCAGACACTTCCAGCAACATGGGATCCAGTCCCTAGAGATCATGGGCCTGGAAACAAACATAAATTGGACAACAGGGAGACGGAAGCGAGCAGAGAGGCTATGGATAGAAGCGCTACAGACAAAAGAGCCCGATGGCCTAAATCTAGCATAAACTCAAACCTAGGGCGGATCCTAACTGACTCCTACAAATCTATGGAAGGGCAAGTGCAAGGCAAATAGA
>OY740795.1:1613570-1897078 GCA_963514005.1 Raja brachyura
CAGCTACATCAAAGACACCTACCACTTCACCCGAATAGTTAACTCCCTCAGCATACCGCCCAACGCAATACTCTTCACCATGGATGTGGAAAGCCTGTACACAAACATAGAGACAGACAGGGGGATACAGGCGGTCAAAAACATCCTACAGAGGAATCCTGACCCAGAGAGGCCAGACGAGGCCCTAGTTAAACTACTTGATCTGGGTTTGACCAAGAATGACTTTGAATTTAACGGGGAGTTCTATTTACAAGTCAAAGGGACAGCAATGGGGAAGAAGTTTGCCCCAGCGTATGCCAACATATACATGGCAGAATGGGAGGAGTCAGTTTTCCACAAATGTCCCAAGCGTCCAATGTGCTACTATAGATTCCTCGATGACATTTGGGGAGTGTGGACACACTCAGAAGGGGAATTAGAGGAGTTTATTAACATACTCAATGCCCACCACCCTTCCATCAAGGTAAAGGCCATGACTAGCCAGGAGAGGGTGGACATCCTCGACACCACTGTCTTTAAACTACCATCATTAGATAATCAGGACCATAAACTAGCGACCAAAGTCTTTTTCAAACCCACAGACACCCACACCCTCCTACACACCACGAGCCACCACCCAAAACATACCTTCAGGGGTATCGTTAAGTCACAACTGACCCGCTTCCACCGTATATGTACCAGGGAGGAGGACTTCAACCAGGCCACAAGCACCCTCTTCACCGCCCTCAGACAGAGGGGTTACTGCAAACGGAAATTAAGACACATCAAGTCAGATTTTCTAAAAAGCATACAAGCGCCCAGACCTAGACCAGGGACCACATTGAACTTACCACTAATAACAAGATATGCCAACATGGCTGTCCAGGCCCACAAAATAGTCAAGGGCCGTTTTGAACAATTCCAAAGGGGATTTGCCACACTAAAGGGGTACAAGGTAATGTCAGCATTCGAGAGGGCTAAAAATCTGAAGGACATCCTGGTCAGTACAAGTCTACACACAAGCCCAGACTGTGGGCAGAGACGGTGTGGAGCCTGCACCCACTTAGTAATAGCCAAGAATATAGAGAACAGTATAACGGGGAAGAGAGGCCAGATAGCACAGAGAATAACCTGTGAGCAAAAGAATGTGGTGTATGCAATTAGATGTAAAGAGTGTAACTTGCTGGACATAGGCGAAACAGGTAACAGCATCAGAGTCAGACTGACAGGACACCTCAGCAACATCACAAGGGGGGACCAATCCACACCCATTAGCAGACACTTCCAGCAACATGGGATCCAGTCCCTAGAGATCATGGGCCTGGAAACAAACATAAATTGGACAACAGGGAGACGGAAGCGAGCAGAGAGGCTATGGATAGAAGCGCTACAGACAAAAGAGCCCAATGGCCTAAATCTAGCATAAACTCAAACCTAGGGTGGATCCTAACTGACTCCTACAAATCTATGGAAGGGCAAGTGCAAGGCAAATAGATTTGGACAAGGGTGATGAAACCGTGGGCCAAGTACCAAGTGACAGTACATAGTGAAAAGCAATCCCCAGGGGGAGATCAACAAGCACCAGAGGGCATTTTGTCCTACTGTCCGATAAATCACAACCTAACCCTAACCCTAACCCCTAACCCTAGCCCTAGCCCTAACCCTAACCCTTATCCTCAAACTGTGACCCCTTGTCCTGGACTTCCCCAACATCGGGAACAATCTTCCTACATCTAGCCTGTCCAACCCCTTAAGAATTTTGTAAGTCTCTATAAGATCCCCCCTAAATCTTCAAGAACATATGAACTGATAAAGTCACCTCTGGGTCCACTATTCATCAAGGTTCGTCATCTCAGCAAAGCACCGCCTGCTTATCCACAAAAAAATGCTAGCTTTAGATTTCAAAGCCTATTTTATTCATAAAATATCCTGATGTCTGTAAATAAAGATATGGAACAAATGTCAAAGTGACCACAAAATAACTAAACTTGTAATTGTGGCAGGACACCAGTGGGCGTGAGAGTTGCCCACAAAATAAAGGGTCCGCCTTTTCTATTTTAATATAATCGTATATTCCCTTATATTATATTCTTATAATGTAAGAATATATTTACAGTGGCTTGCAAAAGTTTTCATACCCCTTGAACTTTTCCACATTTTGTCATGTTACAACCACAAATGTAAATGTATTTTATTGGGATTTTATATGATAGACCAACATAAAGTGGCGCATAATTGTGAAGTGGAAGGAAATGAAGAAAAAGGGAGAGAGAGAAGAAAGAAAGGGAGAGGAGGGAGAGGGGGAGAGGGAGAGAGTGAGGGGGAGAGAGAGTTAGGGGAAAGAGAGGGGAGAGTTAGGGGAAAGAGGGGAGAGAGAGAGGGAGAGAGGAGAGGAGAAGGGGAGAGAGAGGAGACAAGAGAGAGGGGGAGAGTGAGGTGGGGGAGAGGGGGAAGAGAGAGGGGGAAGAGAGAGAGAGGGAGAAGAGAGAGAGAGGGAGAAGAGAGAGAGAGGGAGAAGAGAGAGAGAGGGAGAAGAGAGAGAGAGGGAGAAGAGAGAGGGGGAGAAGAGAGAGAGGGGGAGAAGAGAGAGGGGGAGAAGAGAGAGTGGGGAGAGAGGAGAGAGCGAGAGAGGGGGAGAGGGGAGTGGGAAGGGGAGAAAGTGAGGGGGAGAGAGAGGGGTTGAGAGGAGAGAGAGGGAGAGAGAGAGGGGGAGAGAGAGAGGAGGGGAGAGATAGAGAGGGGGGGTGAGAGGAGAGAGAGCGGAAGAGTGGGGAGAGAGAGAGAGGGGAGAGAGAGATGGATGAGAGTGAGGTGGGAGGGAGAGAGACTGAGGAGAGAAAGAGAGGTGGCGAGAGGGGAGGGAGAGAGAGAGGGGGGCAGAGAGAGGAGATAGGAGGATGGGAGAGAGAGAGGGGGGGAGAGAGAGGGGGGAGAGAGAGGGGGGGAGGGAGAGAGAGGGGGGAGAGAGAGGGGGAGAGAGAGAGAGCGGAGAGAGAGGGGGAGAGAGAGAAGGGGGGAGAGAGAGGGGGGAGAGAGAGGGGGAGAGAGAGAGGGGGGGAGAGAGAGGGGGGGGAGAGAGAGGGGGGGGAGAGAGAGGGGGGGAGAGAGAGGGGGGGAGAGAGGGGGGGGAGAGAGAGGGGGGGGAGAGAGAGGGGGGGGAGAGAGAGGGGGGAGAGAGAGAGGGGGGGAGAGAGAGGGGGGAGAGAGGGGGGGAGAGAGGGGGGGGGAGAGAGGGGGGTGGAGAGAGGGGGGGAGAGAGGGGGGGGAGAGAGGGGGGGAGAGAGGGGGGGAGAGAGAGGGGGAGAGAGAGGGGGAGAGAGAGGGGGGAGAGAGGCAGGGTTGCCAATTCCCATGCACTGAGCGTGAGAATCACATATTTCGCCAAATTCTCACGCTGATCACAAATTTCTCACGCTCTGTCGTGAAAAATTCTGTGATCAACGAAAATGTCAAAACTCATATCAACTGCATGGGCTATGGGAGTTGGAAGCAGAAGCAGCGACGGGGCCAGATGCAGACGGGGAGCAGGGCTAACGAGTGTTTGCCGGTGAGTCGCTCACTGCAGCTCCGGCCATGGAGCAGCCTCAGTGCAAGGCGTCGGAAGCGTTGCACCGCTGCCGTGAGAGTCTCTGTGCCAAATTCGCCCAGGTGACCGGCATGGATCGGGCTGCGGCTCGGTGCATCCTGGAGGACAACCAGTGGCTGCTGGAAGTAAGTACCAGGCACTGGGTAGAAACGGTGGAAGATAGTGGACTTCAAATGGGGGTGGTTGGAGAAAGCATCCTGCTTGCCTGCTAGATTTTCACTTACTGTAACTGCAGGAAAAATGTTCCCGATATTGGGGGAGTTCAGAACCAGGGGTCACAGTTTAAGAATAAAGGGGGGGGGGGGCAGTTAGGACTGAGATGAGGAAAAACTTTCTTCACACAGAGAGTTGTGAATCTGTGGAATTCTCTGCCACAGAAGGCGGTGCAGACCAATTCACTGGATGTTTTCAAGAGAGAGCTCACAAAATCAAGGGATATGGGCAAAAACAGGAAAGAGGTACTGATTCTAGATGAATAGCCAGAATCATATTGAATGGCAGTGCTGGCTCGAAGGGCCGATGGCCTATTCCTGCACCTATTTTCTACGTTTCTATGCTTGAGTATATGGCAATAGAACTCGATCACTTGATTTTGAAGCATTCATGCATGGTGGAGGTATAATGTAGTCATGAAGTGATACAGTGTGAAAACAGGCCCTTCGGCGCAACTTGCCCACACCCGCCAACATGTCCCAACTACGCTACCTGCTTTTGGTCCATACCTCCAAACCTGTCCTATCCATGTATCAGTCTAACTGTTTCTTAAATGTTGGGATGGTCCCTGCCTCAACTACCTCCTCTGGCAGCTTGTTCCACGCACCCACCACCCTTTGTGTGGATAAAGTTACCCCTTAAAAAGTTACCTCTTAAAAATACTTCAAACTAAAAACATTGAAATCATACTTCTACAATGCACTAAAACATGATTTTAATACATCAAATTTCAAAAGGTTCCTACCCTGGGAGGGGGACACCCTTCGTCCACACCCTCTCCCCACTCGGTTGCTCCACTCTCTCACCGGGTACCTCCAAGGCCAGTGATCAGTGATCGCTCAGCTCTCCCCACTTTCAAAAAACGCTCCGCGGCCCCTGTTCAGACGGAGAACACTGCAGATGTGAGCGGGGAACTGAGGCCAGTTGTCCATGATGTTTGGATCCCAATGCTCAGCGCTTCGTGTATCGGAGTTGGCTAATGTTATTGATTTGTAACCCCCCCCCCCCTTATGATGTGAACTGTTAAATAAACATGATAAATAACAAATGTAGAGTTGGGGTCAGGGTTAGGGTCAGTCGGTCAGTCAGTCGGTCGGCAGTTGGTCAGTCTGCTGGTCGGCTTCTTGATAGGCCGAAGGATGTTGTGGAGGATCGGTCGTGCTGTCAGTGGGTGGTGAGGGTGGTCGGGCCGCCGGTGGGTGGTGAGAATGGCCAGGGCCGCCGGTGGATGGTGAGAGTGGTCGGTCAGGCTGTCGTATGGCCGGTGTTGCAGTGAGTAAGTGGGCGGACCGATGGAGCCGGCATCAGGGTGGTGATGAAGGTGGCCCGGGCGGCGTGCAGGGCAGTGCTGCTCCCCACCATCATCACCACGATGATCGAGAAGGGCGTGCTGGCTGAGGTGGACGTGCTGAGCGGCCACACTTACGGAGCCCGCAGCCGGTCCCAAAGCAGCTCCAGCTCCAGCTCCAGCCGTGGGCAGCTCTGGAAGGGGGGCGAGTTAGGGTTAAGGTTAGGCATTTTCCTGTCAGTGGAAGATGCCTCAGCCTCCCCCCAGCCTGGCACTGCCCCAGTCCCACTATGGCCGTGACCCCCACTCTGCACACTGGCAGTCAATGGGGTTCAGTAAATGGGGGAACCCACAGGAACTGCCCTCACCCATTAATTAGACTGGTTCAGGAGCCGGACCTCTGGGGCAGTCTTATTCAAACTACGCACAATTATATTAATTACATTATTTTTATATAATTATACATTATATATGATTACAGTCATATTCACATCACATATACCAGGTATAATAATATATGGTTTAAATAGACTGCAACACAGAAATAGGCTCCCCATGGTGTAATATGGACATTGGACACTACATGGCGCTTACTTTTTCAATCTCATTTCCTAATTAGTTTAATTAATTAATGTGCAACTGTTGGCACTGACGAGTTATGTCTTCCTTCTCAAATATATGTTATCTAACTCTCTGCAAAATATCATGTAGTTCCGAGACATGGGTCACGAAAGTTGATTTCTAGACACATTTTTGATGCTCGTCCCGCAGCCTAACTGTAGTGTATGTAATGGTGACTGTACCTTGAAGTGAGTACCAGATGGTGTGATATTAGTTTAGTTTAGAGATACAGCACGGAAACAGGCCCTTCGGTCCAACTTGCCCATACAGGCCAACATGTCCCAGCTACACTAGCTCCTCCTACCTGAATTTGGTCCATATCCCTCCAAACCCATCCTATCCATCTACCTGTCTAATTGTTTCTTAAATGTTGGCATAGTCCCAGCCTCAACTGCCTCCTCTGGTTCCATACACCCACCCACCCTCTGTGTGAAAAAGTTACCCCTCAGATTCATATTAAATCTTTTCCCCTTCACCTTAAACCTATGTCCACTGGTCCTCGATTCCCCTACTCTGGGCAAGAGACTCAAAGAAACAAGTAAGAGCAGGAAGAGGCCATTCGAGCCAGCAGTGCCATTCAATATGATCTTGGCTGATCATCCAGTTCCTGCTTTCTCCCCATATCTCTTGATTCTGTTAGGCCTAAGAGCTCTCTCTCCCTCCCTCTCTCCCCCCCCCCCCCCCCCCCCCCCCCCTCTCTCTCTCTCTCCTATCTATCTATCTCGCTCGCTCCCTCTCTCTTGGCATTCCCGGAATCAATTTGGTGTTTTGCAAAGACAACTGCAACTGCAATTCCTCCCTATGGAAGAAGAACCCTGGCCCGAAACAACTCCAAATCCATTTCCTCCACAGATGCCGCCTAGCCCACTGAGTTCCTCCAGCACTCAGTATTTTTTATTTAACTCTGAAATTGAAGATAGACACAAAAAGCTGGAGTAACTCAGCGGGACAGGCAGCATCTCTGGAGAGAAGGAATGGGTGACGTTTCGGGTAGAGACCCATCTTCAAACAATCACAAGTACTATCACCGACGAGAGTTCAGTTCAGTCTGAAGAAGGGTCTCGACCCAAAACGTCACCCATTCCTTCTCTCCAGAGTCGCTACATGTATTCCGCTGAGTTACTCCAGCAATTTGCGTCTACCTTTGGTGTAAACCAGCATCTGCAGTTCCTTCCTACACTGTTCTAGTAAATCTTGTCTGCGCTCTCTGCCATGCTTTTGCGCTGTACAATGCAGTGTCCAATATCCCAGCCTTAATGAAACCAATGTTTTAACGAAGTTCAACACAATCTCCTTGCCTTTCTATCCAACACCTTCAGTTACAAACCTGTGCAAATGTTTAAGAAGGAATTGCAGATGCTGGAAAATCGAAAGTAGACAGCATCTATGGAGCGAAGGAGGTAGGTGACGTTTCGGGTCGAGAGTTTCCCCAGCATTTTTGTCTAACCCGTGCAAATGGGTGTTGACACTGCAAATTGTTTACAATTTCCCCTTTCACCCTGAGTGTATTTCCTATTGGAAAGCAGAATATAGTTGATGCGGTCGATTAGATCAGACGAAAGCTGGTTCCGAAAGTCGGGACGAAGCAACTGTGGGGCCACAGGGACAGGGGACGGAATGACTGTGGAGACACTGGTATCATTGTCTCGTTGTACGACATTGATCATCTGTTACTCTGGATTTTTAACTTAAGTATTGTGGGTTTTTTAAATATATAAATTATGTTTTTATGTGATTTACCATGATTTTATATATATTTATGATATTTGATATGCAATGCATTTTTAATGTAATGTTGCCCCTTGTCTGGACCTTGAGTCCGTAATATAGTTATTATTATTATTATTACTAATCGCAAAAGGACTGGCAGGCCAAGGAAGACCTCCACGGCTGATGACAGAAGAATTCTCTCTATAATAAAGAAAAATCCCCAAACACCTGTCCGACAGATCAGAAACACTCTTCAGGAGTCAGGTTTGGATTTGTCAATGACCACTACCCGCAGAAGACTTCACAAACAGAAATACAGAGGCTACATTGCCAGATGCAAACCACTAGTTAGCTGCTAACATAGATGCCCAGGTTATAGTTTGCCAAGAAGTATTTAAATGGGCAGATGAGACGAAGATTAACCTATATCAGAGTGATGATATAAAATATGGAGGAAAGAAGGAACTGCCCATCATCCAAAGCATACCACCTCATCTGTGAAACATAGTGGTGGGGGTGTTATGGCCTGGGCATGTATGGCTGCTGAAGGTACTGGCTCACTTATCTTCATTGATGATACAATTGCTGATGGTAGTAGCTTAATGAATTCAGAAGTGTATAGACACATCCTATCTGCTCACGCTCAAACAAATGCTTCAAAACTCATGGGCGATGGTTCATTCTGCAGCAAAACAATGATCCCAAACATAGTGGCAAGAGTGGCCATAATATGGTTGAGTTCTTCATTAGGATGGAGAGTGACATTGTTAATTCAGAAACAATGGTTCTGAACTTATAGAAAGATAACTTTGAGGGTATGAGACGTGAATTGGCCAAGATTGACTGGCAATTCATTCTAACAGGGTTGACCGTGGATATGCAATGGAAGACATTTAAAGACTGCATGGATGAACTACAAAAATTGTTCATCCCAGTTTGGCAAAAGAATAAATCAGGGAAGGTAGTGCATCCGTGGATAACAAGGGAAATCAGGGATAGTATCAAAGCAAAGGATGATGCGTACAAAGTAGCCAGAAAAAGCAGCATACCAGAGGACTGGGAGAAATTCAGAGACCAGCAGAGGAGTACAAAGGGCTTAATTAGGAAAGGAAAAATAGATTATGAAAGAAAACTGGCAGGGAACATAAAAACGGACTGCAGAAGTTTTTATAGATATGTGAAGGGAAAGAGATTAGTTAAAACAAATGTAGGTCCCTTGCAGTCAGAAACAGGTGAGTTGATCATGGGGAAACAAGGATATGGCGGACCAATTGAATAACTACTTTGGTTCCGTATTCACTAAGGAAGACATAAATAATCTGCCGGAAATAGCAGGGGACTGCAGGTCAAAGGAGGAATTGAGTGAAATCCAGATTAGTCGGGAAGTGGTGTTGGGTAAATTGAATGGATTAAAGGCCGATAAATCCCCAGGGCCAGATAGGCTGCATCCCAGAGTACTTAAGGAAGTAGCTCCGGAAATAGTGGATGCATTAGTGATAATAGTTCAAAACTCTTTAGATTCTGGAGTAGTTCCTGAGGATTGGCGGGTAGCAAACGTAACCCCTCTTTTTAAGAAGTGTGGGAGAGAGAAAACGGGGAATTATGAAGCAGTTAGTCTAACATCGGTAGTGGGGAAACTGCTAGAGTCAGTTATTAAAGATGGGATAGCAGCACATTTGGAAAGTGGTGAAATCATTGGACAAAGTCAGCATAGATTTACGAAAGATAAATCATGTCTGACGAATCTTGTGGAATTTTTCGAGGATGTAACAAGCAATGTTACAAAATTTTGAGATTAAAAAAATCAAGTTGCAATTTATCCCATCAGATAAAGCATAAAAAGAAGTTTAATTTGACACCTAATTCACTTTCATATCTTCAGTATTAAGAAAGTTATGGCCATTTTCATACTCGGAAATTAGCATCTTGTTCCCCATTGCCTTTCAATTGACTTAACTCAAAAGCTGTGATCTGGAACAGTTAAAAGCCCATAACTTTCTTAAAAATTAAGAGAACTCAATGAAATTTTCAGTTATTATAGATTAAAGCATTCTGAAACAAATATGAAACAATCTGACTTGGATGACCTGAAAATAAAGCATATAATTAGTTAGTTACCCAATTGTAGCTAATTACAAAATTCAATGAGTAGATCTGAACATCTATCCATTTCTTAAGAAAAGATAAACTTTTTAAAAATTGCCTAAGTGTTCAAATAAAATTCACACAATAATCCACAATATAACATAATTTTTGATTCTCATTTTCATGAATTTCAGGGGCAAATGGAAGGAATTTAGTGTTTGATTCCTGTAAATTAATGGCCATTTAAATCAACTAGCGAGTGGGTTTTAGTGGAATGTGGTGGATTGGAACATTGCGGTTAGCGGTGAAGTCGGGAGGAAAAATACTGTTTGTTCATACATTTTTTTGGACCCCATTTCGCAACATGACAATGTTATTAAAGCCTCCTAAAAAACCAACTTTTAATATAAAAATAAACTATTTACCTTTTTTTCTCCCCTACGCAAAATCCTTCCGGTTGTCGGCGCTCACGGCTTTTGAAGGTGATTTTTAAATTACTCGAGTTAATAAATAATTTAGAGTAATTAAAAAATACCTTCATTCATGAAATGTCGGAGCGATTTTTCTTCCGCAACGAAATCACCCGACATGGATCGATTTTCCCTGCCTGTGGAAAAACGGCACTTTAAGCCCGCCCCCCACTGAAAGGCACCAAAGACGCGCACACGGGGAGCGGCAGAACTGCAGCGCTGCTCAAGGTAAGTTTTGTAACATACCTAATGTAACTAGTAGCATGGATAAGGGAGAACCAGTTGGAGTGGTGTATCTGGACTTCCAGAAGGCTTTCGACAAGGTCCCACATAAGAGATTAGTATACAAATTTAAAGCATACGGCATTGGGGGTTCAGTATTGATGTGGATAGAGAACTGGCTGGCAAACAGGAAGCAAAGAGTGGGAGTAAACAGGTCCTTTGACACTAAGCTGGGGGGCTGTGTTAGCTGTGAGGAGGATAGAAACATAGACATAGAAAATAGGTGCAGGAGTAGGCCATTCGGCCCTTCGAGCCTGCACCGCCATGGATGCTAGGAGACTGCAAGGTGACATGGATAGGTTGGGTGAGTGGGCAAATGTTTGGCAGATGCAGTATAATGTGGATAAATGTGAGGTTATCCACTTTGGTGGCAAAAACAGGAAAGCAGACTATTAGCTTTCATAGCAAAAGGATTTGAGTATAGGAGCAGGGAGGTTCTACTTCAGTCGTACAGGGTCTTGGTGAGACCACACCTGGAGTATTGCGTACAGTTTTGGTCTCCAAATCTGAGGAAGGACATTATTGCCATAGAGAAGGTTCACCAGACTGATTCCTGGGATGTCAGGATGTCAGGGACTGTTTTATGAAGAAAGACTGGATAGATTTGGTTTATACCCTCTAGAATTTAGGAGATTGAGCGGGGATCATATAGAAACTAACAAAATTCTTAAGGGGTTGGACAGGAGGATTGTTCCCCATGTTGGGGAAGTCCAGGACAAGGGGTCACAGCTTAAGGATAAGGGGGAAATCCTTTAAGACCGAGATGAGAAAGAGTTTTTTCACACAGAGAGTGGTCAGTCTCTGGAACTCTCTGCCACAGAGGGTAGTTGAGGCCAGTTCATTGGCTATATTTAAGAGGGAGTTAGATGTGGCCCTTGTGGCTAAGGGGATCAGAGGGTATGGAGAGAAGGCAGGTACGGGATACTGAGTTGGATGATCAGCCATGATCATATTGAATGGCGGTGCAGGCTCGAAGGGCCGAATGCCCTACTCCTGCACCTAATTTCTATGTTTCTATACTGCTAATGAGTTCTTCAAAATTAAAAAAATGGCAATTCTTGAGTGTCCAAGTCAATCACCCGATCTGAACCCAATTGAGCATGCGTTTTATATGCTAGAGAGAAAACTGAAAGGGACTATCCCCCAAAACAAGCATAAGCTAAAGATGGCTGCAATACAGGCCTGGCAGAGCATCACCAGTGAAGACACCCAGCAACTAAACGAGAATAAGTCTGAGGTCATCCTTCTCGGCCCCTCGGACTCAATCAAAATGATAGCAGGCAGCCTTGGAAGCCTTACCCCACTACTCAAACCTCACGTCAAAAATCTTGGCGTGATATTTGACTCAGCACTGAAGTCTGACAAACAAGTCAATGCCGTGGCAAAAGCTAGCTTCTTTCAGCTTCGGATGATAGCAAAAATGAAACAATTCCTCCAGTTTGATGACCTAGAAAAGATCATCCATACATTTATCTCCTCCTGCCTAGATTACTGCAACTCCCTTTACACTGGCATCAGCCAATCTTCCCTGTCCCGCCTGCAACTGGTCCAAAACGCCGCAGCAAGACTCCTGACGGGCACCCGAAAAAGGGACCACATTACCCCGATCCTGGCCCCTCTCCACTGGCTCCCTGTGCGGTTCCGAATAAATTTCAAGATCCTCTTCTTTGTCTACAAAGCCCTCAATGGGCTTGCACCCACCTACATTAAAAAGTCTTCTCACCCACTACACCACCTCCAGGTCCCTCAGATCGGCCGACTTGGGGTTGCTGAATGTCCCGCAGTCTAGGCATAAGCTCAGGGGCGACCGCGCCTTTGCAGTTGCAGCTCCTAGACTGTGGAACAGCATCCCCTTCCCCACTAGAACTGCCCCCTCCATAGACTCCTTTAAGTCTAGTCTAAAAACATATCTGTTCTCCCAAGCCTTTCCTGACATCCTCTGAGTGAGGGCTATTTGTATATATATGTATGTAGCCTGCTTGTGTATACTACGCTTATAACAAATGTAAAGCACTTTGGTCAACGAGAGTTGATTTTAAATGTGATAATTCTTTACACAGAGAGTGGTGAGTCTCTGGAATTCTCTGCCACAAAAGGTAGTTGAGTCCAGTTCATTGGCTATATTTAAGAGGGCGTTAGATGTGGCACTTGTGGCTAAAGGGATCAGGGGGTATGGAGAGAAGGCAGGTACGGGATACTGAGTTGGATGATCAGCCATGATCACATTGAATGGCGGTGCAGGCTCGAAGGGCCGAATGGCCTACTCCTGCACCTATTTTTCCATATTTCTATGTTTCTATGATATATAAATAAATGTGACTTGACTAACTGATGATGTCCATGAATCACAGACTTCAAGCAGTCATTGCATGCAAAGGATATGCAACAAAATTCTAAACATGACAACTTTCATTTTCATGACACTGCTGTGTCCCAAACATTATGGTGCCCTGAAATGGGGGGCTATGTATAAACACTGCTGTGATTTTTACATGAGGAAACCAAAATGTATAAAAATGGCGTTTATTAAAATCTGACAATGTGTATTCTGCATGCAACTGGTTCAGGTTCATTTCTTCTCCACCTGATCAATGAAGGATTTGGATGAAGGCGCTCGACCCAAAACGTCCATTTCCCTCCACATATGCTGCCTGACCAGCAGTTTGTTTGTCATTCCATATTTCAGCATTTGCAGTCTCTTATGCTACCTTCTCATGCTTTGCATAAAAGTACACAAAAGTGTCACCGCAAAGGCACCAACAAAGTTACAGTAGTTGAAGAACACTCCTTCGGCTCCAGTTCTGAGGATTTGCAGGTTGCTGAATAGGCTAAACTCTGAATCCCACACTCTAACAAAGGACAGGAACTGCTTTATGGAACAGCAGGTTAGCTTGCGAGGTGCTGCACCCTCTTTCATTCTTACACTCATCCTTACACTCGGCTTCATGCTTCTGAGAAAAGAACTGGAGGCGCCTACCAAATGCTCCTTCATAGCGAGTCATCACGAGACAGGGATTCCCACATCACAGGGGTGGTATGTGTTATTAAAAAGGCTTTGAGAACATCCTTTAATCATTTCTTCTGTCTGGTGAATACTCACTTGCCATGACGTAGCTATGAGTGACTGCTTTGGGAGAAAGTGAATTATATGATTGGCTATTCCATTAAATTCAGGTGTTGGATTGGGGAAAGGACACAGAGATTAGTTCACTTATCAAAACTCTGAATTTTAAGGATTTTTCAGAGACAAAATTTATGGTACATCTGCAATAAGATGCCTGCTGTGAGTAATCCGTGTCTCAGAAATGTGTAGGAGGTGGGAGATCACTGATAACTTGAAGTTTTTTACCTTTAAGCTTGGTTGGGGCTCTTCATCTGCAAACATTGATTTCCTCAGATGGTACTGAAGTGAACATGGAGTTTCATCATCACTTCTCTGAGAGGAGGCTCCTAAGGACTGCGCAGTGGTTCATATTTTTCTAGTTTCAATGTGGACCTTCATTGCGAGGTGCTGGCAGCAGAGCATGTTAGAAAAAGACCTATGTTTTAGGAATGGGGACACAAGAAACTGCAGATGCTGGATTCTTGAGCAAATAAGTGCAAAAGAGATGGAGCAACTCAGAGGGTCAGGCAACATCTGTGAAGGAAACGTACAGATGACATTTCACGTTGGGACCCTTCAGCAACATGAATATGGATCTCGACCCAAAATGGTGTCTGCTTACTCCCTCGGGGGTCCCAGAAACAGTGGAGGGAGTAATTTGAATTGAATTACCTTTGACAATAAAGGTAATTCATTTCAAATTACTCCCCCCACAGTTTCTGGCTGACCCCCGAGTCCTTCCTCACTTAGACTTTTGCAATGTTTTTAGAAAAGGTTGCTACAAGACTATTCATACATTACAGTGATATAGACTTGCCCTCCAACATTCACAGAAACAATGTTTACAGGAGATCACTAGCTGAGGTCAGAGTGAACTTGGTTCTGCAAGGAAGGTGGTGGAGGTTAAGGAATTTCTCTGCTCCACAGCAGTAGAAAACTCCAATAAATGTAATAACAGGACTAGCCAAGTGCCATTCGATTATTACAAGGATCATAGTGATTTTTACCATTTTTATTCCTGCACCGAATGTTGGCATCGCTGCTCAGGCCAGCATTTTCCTTGTCCGTCTCTAACTCTCGAGCACCTGATGGAGCCACGCAATTCATTGAACAAATAGACTGATAAATTAGACCCAATACTTCCAGGGAGAAAAGATGTTCGGATTGCCTTTACCGATGGCATATCTGTACATTTCTCCAATAAATGAGGCGTCTGTGTAGAATTTCCACATTCTCCCTCAGGGTTCCTCCAACGCCCCATAGGCGATATCGTTGGTAAGTTAATTGGCTGCTGCACTTGGTGCCTAAGTGAGGGGACAAAGCTGATGGTGGGGTGAGGTGAGTGGGGTGGGAGTGAGGTGGGATGGGGGGGTGGGTGGAAGGCGGTGGGGGGGGGGTGAGTATCTGAGAACATGGGGAGAGTTTAAAAAAAAATGTGAGTGATGGTCAGCACAGACTCAGTGGGATAAAGGACATGTTTCTATTCTATATCACGGTGACCCTGTCTCCACAGGGAACAATGCAGACAGAAGAGAAGACATTTTATGTGCGTCTGTGGCTATCGAAAGACATGGGCATGACCAGACTCAACAGAAGGGCATTGGATAGACATCGGAAGAGACTGGTATGGACAAATATTTAAAATCTTATTGACGAGCCTAGAATACCCAAACATTGACACAGTCACATAGAATGCAATTAGTATATTTGGTCTGGGGAATTGTTTACTGTTGATGAGTACAGTTTATTAAGGGATATTCTGATCACTGTGGAGTGGAGCTCACAGAGATGGAATGATTTTCTGCTATTTGTTTTTAAATATATAAATCATCAAATCCTGAAGGTCTGATGAAAGTCTTTGACTTGCCATATCAGTTTCTTTCTCCCTCTACATTTGCTGCCAGTCTCATATTTCCAGGAGTTTCTGAAGCAACATCTGTAGCTTTATTTTGTCTTACTGATTATGTCATTGTTGTTTAGATGCCAATTTTGACTGAAGACAAATTAATAGAAAGAGTTTCTTCATACAAGAGACTGTAGGTGCTGGAATCTGGAGCAACAAACAATCTGCTGGAGGATACACAAAATGCTGGAGAAACTCAGCGGGTGCAGCAGCATCTATGGAGCAAAGGAGATAGGCAAAGTTTCAGGCTGAAACCCTTCTTCAGACTGAGGACTCAGAGGGTCGAGCAGCATTTGTGGGGAGAAAGGAATTGTCAACATTTCAGATCAATATACTCTATCAGGGAAGAATTTGGCTCCTTGCAATAACAAGCTGAAGCCACTTGGGGGCAGAGGAAGACAGCTCCAAACATTGAAGGTGCTGAGGGTACACAAAAAGCTGGAGAAACTCAGCGGGTGCAGCAGCATCTAAGGACCGAAGGAGATAGGCGAGGTTTAGGGTCGAGACCCTTCTTCAGACATTGAAGGTGCTGTAATAGTAGCCAACAGCCACTGGGTGAACAGTGGAGGTCACAGTCAGCTGGCATGTTTTCCTGCCACCTGATTCATTCATAAACTATTACATCTATGGAGACAGTGTGGAGAGAGTGTCCAGCTTCAAGTTTCTGGGCACTCACATCTCAGAGGACCTCACATGGTCCACCACACCACTGCGCTGCTCAAAAAGGCACAGCAACGACTGTTCTTCCTGAGAACATTGAAACGGACTGGTCTGCCCCAACATCTGCTGACGACCTTCTACCGCTGCACCACAGAGAGCATACTCTGTGTGGTATCTCAGCTGCACGGAGGCGGAGAAGAGAGCTCTTCAGCGCGTTGTCCACAGAGCGCAACAGATTATTGGGACACCGCTACCAGCCTTGGAGGGCATCTACCACACACGGTGCCTCAGGAAGGCCGTCAGCATACATAAAGACTCCTCTCACCCTTGTAATGGACTGTTTGAACTACTCCCTTCCGGCAGACGTTACAAGGCCTTCTACGCCCGCACTACCAGACTCAGGAACAGCTTCATTCCCAGAGCTATAGCGGCTCAGAACCGGCCCTGCTGAGTAAACCCCCCCCCCCATCCCCATGGACTGTCTCCCTCGGCCTCGCACTTTAGTCTGTGTTGATGTTACTGGTCAAATGTTCGTTTTTACAAACCTTGTTCTTGAGGGTTGCTAACCGAAATCTCGAAGTTGCAAACCAAATCTCGTTGCACTTATGTGTAATGACAATAAAATATATTATTATTATTATTATCTCCCGATATCTTCAGATCTGTTGAAAGGCTATGACTTGAAACATTAGTATGTTCCTCTCTCCCCAGATTCTATCTTCCTATCTTCCTGCAGGAAAAATGTTCCCAATGTTGGCCGAGTCCAGAACCAGGGGCTACAGTCTTAGAATAAAGGGGACGTGATTTAAGACTGAGGTGAGAAAAAACTTTTTCACCCAGAGTGTTGTGAATTTATGAAAGTCCCTACCACAGAGGGCAGTGGAGGCCAAATCACTGGATGGATTTAAGAGAGAGTTGGATGGAGCTCTAGGGGCTATGGAGCCAAGGGATATGGGAGAAGGCAGGCACAGGTTATTGATAGCGGACGATCAGCCATGATCACAATGAATGGCCTCCTCCTGCACCTATTTTCTATGTTTCTATGTTTCCTGTCGGGGGGGCCATCGGATATGGCTGCCCTGCCAGCAGCTGTTAGTCTTTTCACCCTTTTTTAAATTTTTAGTTAGTTAAAAGTGTTTGTTTTGGAGGTCTTTTATTCTTTTTATGTGGGGGGGGGGGGGAAGGGGGAAACTATTTTCCTCAGTACCTACCTGGTCGGAGATGCGTCTTTTCTCCGGGCCGTCTTTTCGCCCCTTCCTCGCGGCCTACCAGCAGCGTTTCCTGCTGGGATCGGCCGGGACTTCAGCTTTGTCGACGCCACAGCGCTGGGGCGCCAACGTGGAGCGGGCAATGCCTTGCCCGGGTCGCCGTGCGATGGGCTCTGGAGGGCTGGGACCGCCGACTCCAACATCCTGGAGCTGCGGTCTGCGGTCTGTGAAGCTTCCAGCGATCGGCGCGGCCCATGGACTTCGGGAGCTGCGACCACCAGGGAGGAGGCGCCCGCCCCAGACACTCCGGGCCGCTGAGAGTGTTCACCCAACGCCAGAGCTCCATCATCCCGCGAGTGGGCCTGAAGCATCGGCCTGCCATAGCGGCGGCTCCAGAAGCCACAATAGGCCCGACTATGGGTGAACTGGGGATGGGACTGGACTTTGCTGCCTTCCCCCAGAGTGGGAACCATTGTGGGGGGATTTTTTTATGTTTACTCTTAAATTCTTTGATGTTGTGTCTTATCTTTATTTGTGTGCTGCAATGGCAAGTCAAATTTCACTACACCAATTGGTGTATGTGGTAATAAATGTCCTTTGTCCTTTTGTCCTTTGTTTCTAGGAGTTTATATTTCTAATTTTCAATCTGAGCAGCTTTTTGATTTGATGATAATTTCATTCCACTTGTCGAAGCTCAGACACCAATTTCAACTGAAGCCAATTCAACAACAAATTGGATCTTTGAAGAAGGGTCTCGACCCGAAACGTCGCCTATCTCCTTCGCTCCTTAGATGCTGCTGCACCCGCTGAGTTTCTCCAGCCTTTTGTGTACCCTGGATCTTTGCAATAATGTCTGTGACCACTGGGGGGCAGAGGAAGACTTCCACACATTGAGGCTACAGCCACACCGGCTGCTGTATGAGCAACCAGCAGCAATGGGGGCTGTGGATGGTGTGGGTGAAACAGGGCACAAAGAATTCCTCTGTGCCTGGTGGTCCTGAGATGGCAGGTGTTCTGAGCTCTATAAAGCTTTTCAGAGTCTGAAGAAGGCTCCTCACCTGTAATGTCACCGTTTCATGTTCGCCAGAGATGCTGCCGGACCTGCTGCGTTACTCCAGCACTTTGTGTCTTTTCTTTGGATAGTCAGAACCTGTTTCCCAGGGTGGGAATGTCAAGAGGGCGCAGCTTTAACGTGAGAGGGGGAAAATGTAAAAGTGTCCAGGATATATTGTTTACACAGAGGCTGGGGGTGCCTGGATCAGGCTGCCAAGCTTGGTGGTGGATCCAGATAAACCAAGAGGTTTTGGGAACATGGACATGCAGGGAGTTGAGGGATATGGATCACTTGTAGGCAAACAAGATTTGTTTAACCTGGCCTCATGTTCGACACAGGTGGGATGAAGAGCATGTTCCTATGCTGTACTGTGTTATGTTCAGATAAATATGTCTTTGAAAGTTAAAAAAAACTGCTGGAGGAACTCAGTGGGTCAGTCGGCATCTGTGGAGGGAAATGCACTACACAGTCGATGTTTCAGATCAAGATCCTGCATCTCATAAAAAAAGATGGATAGAGAAATGACAAGGTATTGATTCATCAGTTAGTAACTCATGGAGATGGCAGAACTTTAACCAGAGGGAGATTAATCTGTGGAATTCTTTGCCACAGAAGCTGTGGAGACAAAGTCAGTGGACATATTTAAGGCAGAGAAAGATAGATTCCTGATTAGTACAGGTGTCAGAGTTTTTGGGAGAAGGCAGGAGAATGGGGTTGGGACTCTGTTCAGGGACCATGACAGTCTTTTCAGGTTAGGCAGAGGTTCGCTTGCACCTCCTCCAACCTCATCTACTGTATCAGTTGTTCAAGATGTGGACTCTTATACATCAGTGAGACCAAACACAGACTGGGGGATCGTTTCGCGGAACACCTTCGCTCAGACCGCGTGAACCAACCTGATCTCCCGGTTGCTGGACACTTTAATTCTCCTTCCCAATCCTACACAGCCCTTTCTGTCCTCAGTCCCTTTCTGACAAATGCTCATCATAGGTTAACCAACTCATTCCTGGGATCATTCTTGTAAACTTCCTCTGGACCTTCTCCAGAGCCAGCACATCCTTTCTCATATATGGTGGCCAAGTTGCTTACAATATTCCAATGCGGCTTTACCAGCGCCTTATGGAGCCTCAACATTACATCTCTGGTTTTGTATACAAACCCTCTTGAAATAAATGCTAGTGTTGAGTTTGCTTTCTTTACTACTGATTCGCATTCCACCGGGTGGCGCCAGCAATGGCTGCCTTGTCAACAGTCTGTCTGTCCATTCTTTCTCTGTTGCTTCTTTAGTATGTGTTAAATGTATGTTTTTAGTGTTCTTTAGTTTGTTTTATGTGGGGGGCAGGGGTGGGTTTGGGGGAAACGTTTTCTAATCTCTTACCTCAACGGAGATGTGATTTTTTTCCGTATCATATCTTCCACCGCACTGCGGCCTAACATCATGGACCTGGAGGCCTTTGCTGGAGGCCGACTTCGGAACAACATCACGGAGCTGGCCATCACTTTGCCAGGGATCGACCTCTGAGCTCCAACAAACTTTAACATCATGGAGCTCGCGATCTCTGGTTAGAGTCCGACTTCGGGAGCTCCAAGCTGCAGGAACTTCAACCACCCCGACGTGGGATCTTAGATCGCCCCGACCCAGGGGCTTCAACTGCCGGCTGTGGGAGCTTTGATCGCCTGAACGAAGGTCCGACTGCCCCGACCGCGGGAGAAAAATGAGGGAATAAGATTAGACGTTATTGTCTTCCATCACATTGAGGAATGTGGGGAATCCGCTGTGGTGGATGTTTATGGCAACTTTTATGTAGTTGTGTGTCTTGTTGCTTTTTTTTAGTATGGCGGTATGGTAATATGAATATCACTACCTTAATTAGTACAAATGACAATAAAAGACCTTTGAAACTTTGAGATTAACTTTTTGGGAATCCTGCACCAGCACTCCCAAGTCAATTTGCACCTCTGATTCCAGGATTCTCTTCCCATTTAGAAAATAGTCCTACTTCCAAAATGCATGACTCCACACTTTGCTTCACTATATTCCATCAGCCACTTCTCTGCCCACTGTCCCAACCTGTCCAAGTCCATCTGCAGAGTCCCTGCTTTCTCTACACTACCTGCCCCTCCACCTATTTCTGTATCATCCGCAAACTTGGCCACAAAACCTTCAATCCCCTCGTCCAAATCATTAATATACAACATGAAGAGTAGCGGCCCCAACACCGACCCTTGTGGAACTCCACTAATCACTGGCAGCCAAGCAGAAAAAGCCCCCTTTATTGCCACTCTTTGTCTACTGCCATCCAGCCAACCTGCTAGCCATGCTAGTTAGTATCTGCCCTTCGATACCATGGGCTCTCATCTTCCTTAGCAGCCTAACAAGTGGCACCTTATCAAAGGCTTTCTGAAAATCTAAATAAACAACATCTACTGACACTCCTTTGTCTGTCTTCAAAGAATTCCAGCAATATCAAGCAAGACCTCCCCTTCACAAAGCTATGCTGACTTTGACCTATTTTATTATGAACTTCTAAGTACTCTGTAACCTCATCCTTTAAAATTGACTTTAAAATCTTACCAATCACCGAAGTCAGACTAACAAGCCTAGAGTTCCCACTATTCTGCCATGCTCCCTTATTGTGCAGCGGTGTAATATTGGCAATTTTCCAATCATCTGGGACCACTCCTGACCCTAGTGAGTGTTGAAATATCACTATCAATACCTCCACAATCTCCAAAGCCACCTCTGTCAGAACCCTCGGATGCAGTCCATCCGGCCAGGTGACGTTTCCACCTTCACCGGGTGGTGCTTTGATGGCAGCCTCGCTTACAGTCTGTCTGTCCTTTTTGTCTTATTTTTTGTTATTTTTAATGCGTTTAAAAAGTTTGTATTAATGTTTTACGGTTTGATTTTTGTGGGGGGGGGGAGGGGGGGGGAACCTTTTTTTAATCTCTTACCTTGCTGGAGATGCGACTGTTTTTCGGATCGTATCTCCGGTCACTCTGCGGCCTAACATCGTGGAGCTGGAGGCCTTGCTCGGGACTGACTTGCCATCGGAGCAGATTCCTTGCCTGGGATCATTGATCCCACCGCGGCCTGCGCACTTTAACATCAAGGAGCTCGCAGTTTCGGGAGAGGCTGAGTCGGGAAGCACCAAATCCACATGACGATCGACTAGCCCCGACCTGAGGTACATCGCCCGGCCATCTATTCAACTCCTCTGCCATTTCTTTATTCCCCATTATCACTTTTCCTGCATCATTCTCCAGCGGTCCAATGTCCACTATTGCCTCTTCCTTGTTCTTTATATAACTGAAGAAACTCTTGCTCTCTTTTATATTATTCGCTAGCTTACCTTCATATTTCATCTTTTCTCCCCATATTGCCTTTCTAATTACCTTCTGTGGTTGTTTAAAAGCTTCCCAATCCTCTGGCTTCCCATTAATCTTTGCTATGTTATACGTCTTCTCTTTCAGGTTTATACTGTCATAGAATCATAGAAAATAGGTGCAGGAGTAGGCCATTCGGCACTTCGAGTTTGCACCGCCATTCAATATGATCATGGCTGATCATCCAACTCAGTATCCTGTACCTGCCTTCTCTCCATACCCCCTGATCCCGTTAGCCACAAGGGCCACATCTAACTCCCTCTTAAATATAGCCAATGAACTGGCCTCAACTACCTTCTGTGGCAGAGAATTCCACAGATTCACCACTCACTGTGTGAAAAATGATTTTCTTATCTCGGTCCTAAAGGACTTCCCCCTTATCCTTAAACTGTAACCCTTAATCTGGAGTTCCCCAACACCGGGAACAATCTTCCTGCATCTAGCCTGTCCAACCCCTTAAGAATTTTGTAAGTCTCAGATTAGGAGACCAAAACTGTATGCAATACTCCAGGTGTAGCCTCACCAAGACCCTGTACAACTGCAGTAGAACCTCCCTGTTCTTGTAGTCAAATCCTTAAATCCTTTTGCTATGAATGCCAACATACCATTCGTTTTCTTCACTGCCTGCTGCACCTGCATGCCTACTTTCAATGACTGGTGTACCATGACACCCAGGTCTCGTTGCATCTCCCTTTTCCTAATCGGCCACCATTCAGATAATAGTCGACCCTCCTGTTTTTGCCACCAAAGTGGATAACCTCACATTTATCCACATTATACTGCATCTGCCATGCATTTGCCCACTCACCCAACCTATCCAAGTCACCTTGCAGCCTCCTAGCATCCTCCTCACAGCGAACACTGCCACCCAGCTTCGTGTCATCCGCAAACTTGGAGATGTTGCATTCAATTCCCTCATCCAGATCATTAATATATATTGTAAATAGCTGAGGTCCCAGCACTGAGCCTTGCGGTACCCCACTAGTCACTGCCTGCCATTCTGAAAATGACCCGTTTAATCCTACTCTTTGCTTCCTGTCTGCCAGCCAGTTCCCTATCCACATTAATACTGAACCCCCAATACCGTGTGCTTTAAGTTTGTATACTAATCTCTTATGTGGGACCTTGTCGAAAGCCTTCTGAAAGTCCAGATATAACACATCCACAGGTTCTCCCTTATCCACTCTACTAGTTACATCCTCGAAAAATTCTATAAGATTCGTCAAAACATGATTTATCTTTCATAAATCCATGCTGACTTTGCCCAATGATTTCACCACTTTCCAAATGTGCTGCTATCCCATCTTTAATAACTGACTTGAGCATTGTCCCCACTACCGATGTTAGACTAACTGGTCTGTAATTCCCCGTTTTCTTTCTTCCTCCCTTTTTAAAAAGTGGGGTTACATTAGCTACCCTCCAATCCTCAGGAACTACTCCAGAATATAAAGAGTTTTGAAAAATTAGCACTAATGCATCCACTGTCCTTGACTTCTCTTGTCAGCCAAGGTCGCCTATTTCTGCCCTTTCTCTTTGGAATGCAATGATCCCGCATCTTCCCGCATCTAAATAGACAATAGACAATAGGTGCAGGAGTAGGCCATTTGGCCCTTCAAGCCAGCACCGCCATTCAATGTTATCATGGCTGATCATCCCCAATCAATACCCCGTTCCTGCCTTCTCCCCATGTCCCCTGACTCCACTATTTTTAAGAGCCCTATCAAGCTCTCTCTTGAAAGCATCCAGAGAACCTGCCTCCACCGTCCTCTGAGGCAGAGAATTCGACAGACTCACCACTCTCTGTGAGAAAAAATGTTTCCTCATCTCCGTTCTAAATGGCTTACTCCTTATTCTTAAACTGTGGCCCCTGGTTCTGGACTCCCCCAACATCGGGAACGTGTTTCCTGCCTCTAGCGTGTCGAAGCCCTTAACAATCTTATATGTTTCAATGAGATATCCTCTCATCCTTCTAAACTCCAGAGTGTACAAGCCCAGCTGCTCCATTCTTTCAGCATATGACAGTCCCGCCATCCTGGGAATTAACCTTGTAAACCTACGCTGCACTCCCTCAACAGCAAGAATGTCCTTCCTCAAATTAGGAGACCAAAATTGCACACAATACTCCAGGTACAGCAGGCAGTGAAGAAAGCGAATGGTATGTTAGCTTTCATAGCAAAAGGATTTGAGTATAGGAGCAGGGAGGTTCTACTTCAGTTGTATCGGGTCTTGGTGAGGCCACACCTGGAGTATTGCGTACAGTTCTGGTCTCCAAATCTGAGGAAGGACATTATTGCCATAGAGGGAGTGCAGAGAAGGTTCACCAGACTGATTCCTGGGATGTCAGGACAGTCTTATGAACAAAGACTGCATAGACTCGGTTTATACTCTCTAGCATTTAGGAGATTGATAGGGGATCTTATAGAAACTTACAAAATTCTTAAGGGGTTGGACAGGCTAGATGCAGGAAGATTGTTCCCGATGTTGGGGAGGTCCAGGACAAGGGGTCACAGCTTAAGGATAAGGGGGAAATCCTTTAGGACCGAGATGAGAAGGAATTTTTTCACACAGAGAGTGGTGGGTCTCTGGAACTCTCTGCCACAGAGGGTAGTTGAGGCCAGTTCATTGGCTATATTTAAGAGGGAGTTAGATGTGGCCCTTGTGGCTAAGGGGATCAGAGGGTATGGAGAGAAGGCAGGTACGGGATACTGAGTTGGATGATCAGCCATGATCATATTGGATGGCGGTGCAAGCTCGAAGGGCCGAATGGCCTACTCATGCACCTAATTTCTATGTTTCTATGTTTCTATGTGTGGTCTCACTAGGGCTCTGTACAACTGCAGAAGGACTTCTTTGCTCCTATATTCGACTCCTCTTGTTATAAAGGCCAACATGCCATTTGTTTTCTTCACTGCCTGCTGTACCTGCATGCTTACTTTCATAGACTGATGTAAAAGGACCCCCAGATGCCGTTGTACTTCCCCTTTACCCAACTTGATGCCATTTAGATCGTAATCTGCCTTCCTGTTTTTGCTACCAAAGTGGATAACCTCACATTTATCCGCATTAAACTTCATCTGCCATGTATCTGCCCACTCCCACAACCTGTCCAACTCACCCTGCATTTTCATAATATCCTCCTCACAATTCACACTGCCACCCAGCTTTGTGTCATCTGCAAATTTGCTGGTGTTACTTTGAAAGGGAAAGGGAGTAAAGGGACAGTTAATGACTCCAGAATTAACGGGAAGGAAACCTTTTTTATACCCTTACAGACCCTTGGCGCGAAAATGACAGTTCCGGGGAGTTGGGGGGGGGGGGGGGGTGTCAAATGGGATAGTCAAGGACGGAGTTAAAGGGTAAGGGAGTAAAGGGATAGTTAATGACCCCAGAATTAATGGGAAAGAAAGCTCACAAAGGGATAGGAGAGTATGGACAAGTTTAATACTGATCGATGTGAAAGGTGAGATGACTGGGAAAATCAGGTTGGTTCAGGACCCCAAGAAAGGGAGTTTGTAGAATGCCTCCGAGATGGATTCTTGGAGCAGCTTGTAATGGAGCCGACCAGAGAAAAGGCAATTCTGGATTTAGTGTTGTCCAATGAACCAGATATGATAAGAGAACTCGAGGTAAAGGAACTGCTTGGAGGTACTGATCATGATATGATTAGTTTTAATCTGCAATTTGAGAAGCAGAACGTTAAATCGGAAGTGGCAGTGATGTAGTTGAACAAATGGGACTATGAAGGCATGAGAGGGGAGCTGGCCAAGGTAGACTGGAAAGGGATCCTAGCAGGAATGGCGGTAGAACAGCAATGGCAGGAATATCTGGGCATAATCTGGAAGATGCAGGATCATTTCATTCCAAAAAGGAGAGAAAGATTCCAAGGAGAGTAGGAGGCAACCGTGGCTGACAAGAGACGATAGTGATAGAATAAAACTAAAAGAAAAAATGTATAACACAGCAAAGAGTAGCCGGAAGCCATAGAATTGGGAAACTTTCATAGGACAACAGAAGGAAACAAAACAGGCAATATAGGCTAAAAAGATGAAGTATGAAGGGAAGCTGGCCAGCAATATAAAGGAGGACAGTAAAAGCTTCTTTAGATATGTTAAGGGAAAAAGAGTAGCAAAGTCAAATGTGGGTCCCTTGAAGGCAGACACGGGTAAAATTATTATGGGCAACAAGGAAATGGCAGAAACGTTGAATAGGTACTTCGGATCTGTCTTCACTAAGGAAGACACAAACAATCTCCCAGATGTACTGGAGGACAGAGGATCTAAGGGGGTAGAGGAACTGAAATAAATTTTCATTAGGCGAGAAATAGTATTGGGTAGGCTAATGGGACTGAAGGATGATAAATCCCCTGGGCCTGATGGTCTGCATCCCAGGGTTCTCAGGGAGGTGGCTCTAGAAATAGTGGACGCATTGGTGATTATTTTCCAATGTTCGATAGATTCAAGATCAGTTCCTGTGGATTGGAGGATAGCTAATGTTATCCCACTTTTCAAGAAAGGAGCGAGAGAGAAATCGGGGAATTACAGACCAGTTAGCCTGACTTCGATGGTGGGAAAGATGCTGGAGTCAATTATTAAAGAGGTAATAATGGGGCATTTGGATAGCGGTAAAAGGATTAGTCCAAGTCAGCATGGATTTATGAAAGGAAAATCATGCTTGATTAATCTTCTGGAATTCTTTGAGGATGTGACAAGTAAAATGGATGAAGGGGTGCCAGTGGATGTAGTGTATCTAGACTTTCAAAAAGCCTTTGATAAGGCCCCGCACGGGAGACTGGTGACTAAAATTAGAGCACATGGTATTGGGGGTAGGGTGTTGACATGGATAGAAAATTGGTTGGCCGACAGGAAGCAAAGAGTAGGAGTGAACGGATCCTTTTCAGAATGGCAGGCAGTGGCAAGTGGAGTGCCGCAAGCCTCGATGTTGGGGCCGCAACTGTTTACCATATATATTAATGATTTGGAAAAGGGAATTAGGAGCAACACTTGCAAGTTTGCGGATGACACAAAGCTGGGTGGCAGTGTGAACTGTGAAGAAGATGATAGAATGTTGCAGGGTGACCTGGACAGGTTGAGCGAGTGGGCAGATGCGTGGCAGATGCAGTATAATATAGATAAATGTGAGGTTATCCACTTTGGTGGCAAAAAAAAGGGGCAGATTACTATCTCAATGGGGTTTTTTTAGGTAAGGGGGACGTGCAGCGAGACCTAGGTACACCGGTTACTGAAAGTTGGCGTGCAGGTACAGCAGGCAGTGAAGAAAGCTAATGGAATGTTGGCCTTCATAACAAGAGGAATTCAGTATACAAGTAGAGAGGTTCTTCTGCAGTTGTATTGGGATCTGGTAAGAACACATCTGGAGTATTGTGTACAGTTTTGGCCTCCTATTTGAGGAAGAACATCCTTGTGATTGAGGCAGTGCAACGTAGGTTCACAAGATTGATCCCTGGGATGGAGGGACTGTCATATAAGGAAAGATTGAAAATACTAGGCTTGTATTCACTGGAGTTTAGAAGGATGAGGGGGATCTTATAGAAACATGTACGATTATTAAGGGTTTGGACATGCTAGAGGCAGGAAACATGTTCCCAATGTTGGGCGAGTCCAGAACTAGGGGCCACAGTCTTAGAATAAAGGGTAGGCCATTTAAGACTGAGGTGAGAAAAATCTTTTTCACCCAGAGAGTTGTGAATTTGTGGAATTCCCTGCCACAGAGGGCAATAGAGGCCAAATCACTGGATGGATTTAAGAGAGAGAGTTGGATAGAGCTCGAGGGGCTAGTGGAATCAAGGGATATGAGGAGAAGGCAGGCACGGGTTATTGATTGGGGACGATAAGCCATGATCACAATGAATGGCGGTGCTGGCTCCTCCTGAACCTATTTTCCATGTTTCTATGTCTTCTGTGGCAGAGAATTCCACAGATTCACAACTGCCTGGGTGAAAAAGTGTTTCTTCATCTCAGTTCTAAATGGCCTTCACCCATGGTAGCTCAAATGTTTAATGTTTTGTGTGTCATTCTTAACTGTTACTGTGTATTGTGTTGTTACTTGGGAGCGGAGCACCAAGGCAAATTCCTTGTATGTGTACATACTTGGCCAATAAACTTATACATTCATTTTACTGTACCTTAATTGGTTAAGTGACAATTAAATAGAATTTTGAATCATGAAATGGCCCACCCTTTATTCTTAAAGGGCCTGAAGGGCCTGTTTCCACAATCAATCACTATGACTCTATGGCAACGTTACTCCAGCATTCTTTTTTGTGTCTACCTTCAGTCTGAAGAAGCGTCTCGACCTGAAATGTCGCCCAATTTCTTCTCTCCAGAGATGCTGCCCATCTGTCCCGCTGAGTTACTCCGACATTTTATAGACAATAGGCAATTGTTGCAGGAGTAGGCCAATCGGCCCTTTGAGCCAGCACCGCCAATCAATGTGATCATGGCTCATCATCCCCAATCAGTACCACCATTCCTTCCTTCTCCCCATATCCCCCGACTCCGCTATCTTTAAGAGCTCTGTCCAACTGCCTCTTCAAAACATCCGGAGAATCTACCTCCACTGCCTTGTGTGGCAGAGAATTCCACAGATTCAAAACCCTCTGGGTGAAAAAATGTATTCCCTCATCTCCGTTCTAAATGGCCTTCACCCTTGGTAACTCAAATGTTTAATGTTTTATGTGTCATTCTTAATTGTTACTGTATGTCGTGTTGTTACTTGCGAGCGGAGCACCAAGGCAAACTCCTTGTATGTGTACATAATTGGCTAACAAACGTATTAATTTATTCATTTCACTGTACCTTAATTGGTTAAGTGACAATTAAATTGAATCTTGAAACGGCCCACCCCTTATTCTTGAAGGGCCTTAATAGGTTGAAGGCCAAGAGCAAAGTCAGTAACATCATGGAGCTTCAGTGCATGGACGACTGCGCCATTGCACTAAGCAGAAGACCTTCAGGGCATCCTGAATGCCTTTGCCAAGGCATACAGAGTCATGGGCCTAGCCTTAAATATCAGGAAGACCCAGGTCCTACATCAACCTTCACCCGACCAGCCGTCTCCCCAGCCCACTATAAAAGTGGACGACACCACTCTTGAAAACGTTGACCACTTCCCCTACCTTGGCAGCATTCATTCGTCAAAAGCTGACATCGACTCCGAGGTCAACCATCGCCTGAGTTGTGCCAGTGGAGCCTACGCCAGACTCAGGAAAAGAGTCTTTGAAGACCGAGACCTAAAGGCTCGTCCTGTCCACCCTTGTAGAGAGCTTAATC
Organism: Raja brachyura; assembly: GCA_963514005.1. Next base: position 1,642,409 of record OY740795.1, read on the forward strand.
TCGCACATGTATATAGCTTAGTCTCACACAGGTTGAAGCACGAGCATCTTTATTGTTCAGATCTACATCATCTGAGCACTACATCACACGTTCTAACTACTGCTGCAACTGGCGGGCAGTGGGTGAATTCTTACAGTATAATGTTATAATTAGGCGGAGTTATAATTACTAAGCATTCTGACTGGCTAACATGTAATAGCCAAACTACATCACTTCTTGTATAAATGAAAATGACAGCTAAGGTGTTTTAAACTGATAATCTACAACTAGGGATTTTTAAACTGAGGGAATGATACTGGGGCGGTGGGGGCGGACCACAGTCTAGGGTCCTTCCGCTGCTGGACATGGGGGGCACGGTATGACAAAGTTACTCCAGCATTTTCTTTGTGTCTACCTTCAATGTGAAGAAGGGCCTCGACCTGAAACGTCGGCCAATTCCCGCTGCCCGTCTGTCCAGAGCCGCTGAGTTACTGCAGCATTTTGTCTTCACCGTCAACGTTTAAAACAACCGCCATCTTGCAACTTCTTCCTGAAGCGACTCCCTCCGATTGGCGGTGACGTCACGGCGCAAGCCGGAGCGGGGCGGGTTGACGTCACGGCGCAAGCCGGAGCGGGGCGGGTTGACGTCACGGCGCAAGCCGGAGCGGGGCGGGTTGACGTCACGGCGCAAGCCGGAGCGGGGCGGGTTGACGTCATGGCGCACGATCGGCTCCATGATGCTCGTCGGCCCCCAGGTCGGTGTGGCGCCTCGACTCACCCCCCCCACTCACCCCCTCACCCCCTCACCGCCACACCCCCTCCCCACTCACCCCCCCACCCCCACACCCCCTCCCCACTCACCCCCACACCCCCTCACCCCCCCCACTCACCCCCCCACCCCCACCCCCACACCCCCTCCCCACTCACCCCCACACCCCCTCACCCCCCCCACTCACCCCCCCACCCACACCCCCTCCCCACTCACCCCCTCCCCACTCACCCCCCCCACTCACCCCACCCCCACACCCCCTCCCCACTCACCCCCTCCCCACTCACCCCATCCCCCCTCACCCCCTCCCCACTCACCCCCTCCCCACTCACCCCCTCCCCACTCATCCCCTCCCCACTCACCCCCTCCCCACTCACCCCCTCCCCACTCACCCCCTCCCCACTCACTCCCTCCCCACTCACCCCCTCCCCACTCACCCCCTCCCCACTCACCCCCTCCCCACTCACCCCCTCCCCACTCACCCAGTCACCCCCTCCCCACTCACCACCTCCCCCACTACTCACCCCCACACCCCCTCCCCACTCACCCCCTCCCCACTCACCCCCTCCCCACTCACCCCCTCCCCACTCACCCCCTCACCCAGTCACCCCCTCCCCACTCACCCCCTCCCCACTCACCCCCTCCCCACTCACCCCCTCCCCACTCACCCCCTCACCCACTCACCCCCTCCCCACTCACCCCCTCACCCAGTCACCCCCTCCCCACTCACCACCTCCCCCACTACTCACCCCCCCGACTCACCCCCTCCCCCCACACTCACCCCCTCCCCCACACCCCCCCCCACACTCACCCCCCACTCACCCCCTCCCCCACACCCCCCCCACACTCACCCCCCGACTCACCCCCTCCCCACTCACCCCCTCCCCACTCACCCCCTCCCCCACACCCCCCCTCCCCCACACCCCCCCCACACTCACCCCCCCGACTCACCCCCTCCCCACTCACCCCCTCCCCCATTCACCCCCCCACTCACCCCCCCACCCCCACCCCCACACCCCCTCCCCACTCACCCCCACACCCCCTCACCCCCCCCACTCACCCCCCCACCCACACCCCCTCCCCACTCACCCCCTCCCCACTCACCCCCCCCACTCACCCCACCCCCACACCCCCTCCCCACTCACCCCCTCCCCACTCACCCCATCCCCCCTCACCCCCTCCCCACTCACCCCCTCCCCACTCACCCAGTCACCCCCTCCCCACTCACCACCTCCCCCACTACTCACCCCCCACTCACCCCCTCACCCCCACACCCCCCCACCCCCACACCCCCTCCCCACTCACCCCCTCCCCACTCACCCCCTCCCCACTCACCCCCTCCCCACTCACCCCCTCCCCACTCACCCCCTCACCCAGTCACCCCCTCCCCACTCACCCCCTCCCCAACTCAACCCCTCCCCCACTCACCCCCTCCCCACTCCCCCCTCCCCCCCCACTACTCACCCCCCACTCACCACCCCCTCCCCCCACTACTCACCCCCCACTAACCACCCCACTCACCCCCTCCCCACTCACCCCCTCCCCCACTCACCCCCTCCCCACTCACCCCCTCCCCCCACTACTCCCCCCCCACTCACCACCCCTCCCCCCACTCACCCCTCCCCCACACACCCCATCCCCCACTCACCCCCTACCTTACTCACCCCCTCCCCCACTCACTCACCCCCTCCCCCACTAACCCCCCCCACTCACCCCTCTCCCACACCCCCTCCCCACTCCCCCTTCCCCCACCACTACTCACCCCCCACTCACCACCCCCTCCCCCCACTACTCACCCCCCACTAACCACCCCACTCGCCCCCTCCCCACTCGCCCCCTCCCCATTCACCCCTCCCCCACACCCCCTCCCCCACTCACCTCCTCCCCCACTCACCCCCTCCCCCACTACTCACCCCCCACTCACCACCTCCCCCACTCAACCCCTCCCCCACACCCCCTCCCCACTCACCCCCCCCACTCACCCCCCCACCCCCCACCCCCCACCCCCACCCCCACACCCCCTCCCCACTCACCCCCTCCCCACTCACCCCCCTCACCCCCTCCCCACTCACCCCCTCCCCACTCACCCCCTCCCCACTCACCCCCTCCCCACTCACCCCCTCACCCCCACCCCCACACCCCCTCCCCACTCACCCCCTCCCCACTCACCCCCCCACTCACCCCCCCACCCCCCACCCCCACACCCCCTCCCCACTCACCCCCTCCCCACCACCCCATCCCCCTCACCCCCTCACCCCCTCCCCACACACCCCCTCCCCACACACCCCCTCCCCACTCAACCCCTCCCCACTCACCCCCTCCACACTCACCCCCTCCCCACTCACCCAGTCACCCCCCTCCCCACTCACCACCTCCCCACTACTCACCCCCCACTCACCCCCTCACCCCCACACCCCCCCACCCCCACACCCCCTCCCCACTCACCCCCTCCCCACTCACCCCCTCCCCACTCACCCCCTCACCCAGTCACCCCCTCCCCACTCACCCCCTCCCCACTCACCCCCTCCCCACTCACCCACTCACCCCCTCTCCACTCACCCCCTCACCCAGTCACCCCCTCCCCACTCACCACCTCCCCCACTACTCACCCCCCCGACTCACCCCCTCCCCCCACACTCACCCCCTCCCCCACACCCCCCCCACACTCACCCCCCACTCACCCCCTCCCCCACACCCCCCCCCACACTCACCCCCCGACTCACCCCCTCCCCACTCACCCCCTCCCCACTCACCCCCTCCCCACTCACCCCCTCCCCCACACCCCCCTCCCCCACACCCCCCCCACACTCACCCCCCCGACTCACCCCCTCCCCACTCACCCCCTCCCCCATTCACCCCCCCACTCACCCCCTCCCCACTCACCCCCTCCCCCACTCACCCCCTCCCCACTCCCCCCTCCCCCCCCACTACTCACCCCCCACTCCCCACCCCCTCCCCCCACTACTCACCCCCCACTAACCACCACACTCACCCCCTCCCCACACCCCCTCCCCCATTCACCCCCTCCCCACTCACCCCCTCCCCCCACTACTCCCCCCCCACTCACCACCCCTCCCCCCACTCACCCCTCCCCCACACACCCCATCCCCCACTCACCCCCTACCTTACTCACCCCCTCCCCCACTCACTCACCCCCTCCCCCACTAACCCCCCCCCCACTCACCCCTCCCCCACACCCCCTCCCCACTCCCCCCTCCCCCACCACTACTCACCCCCCACTCACCACCCCCTCCCCCCACTACTCACCCCCCACTAACCACCCCACTCGCCCCCTCCCCACTCACCCCTCCCCCACACCCCCTCCCCCACTCACCTCCTCCCCCACTCACCCCCTCCCCCACTCACGCCCTCCCCACTCACCCCCTCACCCCCACACCCCCTCCCCACACCCCCCCCCCACTCACCCCCACACCCACTCACCCCTCCCCCACTACTCACCCCCCACTCACCCCCTCCCCCACTCAACCCCTCCCCCACACCCCCTCCCCACTCACCTCACCCCCTCCACCTCCCCCACTACTCACCCCCCACTCATCACCCCTCCCCCCACTCACCCACTCAACCCCTCCCCCACACCCCCTCCCCACTCACCCCCCCACTCACCCCCTCCCCACTCACCCCCTCCCCACTCGCCTCCTCCCCACTCGCCCCCTCCCCACTCACCCCCTCCCCCATTCACCCCCTCCCCATTCACCCCCCCCACTCACCCCCTCCCCCACTCACCCCCTCCCCCACTCACCCACTCCCCACTCCCCCCCTCCCCCCACTACTCACCCCCCACTCACCACCCACTCCCCCCCACTACTCACCCCCCACTCACCACCCACTCACCCCCTCCCCCCACTACTCACCCCCTCCCCCACCCACCCCCCCACACTCACCCCCCACTCACCCCCTCCCCCACACCCCACACCCCCTCCCCACTCCCCCCTCCCCCACCACTACTCACCCCCCACTCACCACCCCCTCCCCCCACTACTCACTCAACCACCCCACCCCCCCCACTCACCCCTCCCTCACTCACCCACTCACCCCCTCCCCCACTCACCCCTCCCCCACACCCCCTCCCCCACTCACCCCCTCCCCCACTCACGCCCTCCCCACTCACCCCCTCCCCCACGCACCCCCTCCCCCACTCACCCCTCCCCCACTCACCCCCTCCCCACTCACCCCCTCCCCCACTCTCATCCTCCCCACCCCCCCCCTCGCTTCCACCATCCGCCCCTCCCCCCCTTCGGGAGAACCCAACCTACCTTGTGGTGGGGGGGGGGGGAGGGTCAGGCACCATCTGTGGAGAAGATAGACACAAAGGACTAGAGGGTGTGAGCTACAGGGAGAGGTTGAATAGGCTGGGTCTCTAATGCTTGGAGCGATGAGGGGTGAAATGGGGGAGGGTGGGAGTCGGTGAGGGGGTGCCCAGCATCCGGCCAGCGCTGGGTCGGTCACTTAGGACTAAGATGAGGAAAAAACTTCCACCCAGAGAGTTGTGAATCTGTGGAATTCTCTGCCACAGAAGGCTGTGGAGGCCGATTCACTGGATGTTTTCAAGAGAGTTAGATTTAGCTTTCGGGCTAACGGAATCAAGGGATATGGGGAGAAAGTAGGAACGGGGTATTGATTGTCGATGATCAGTCATGATTGGCGGTGCTGGCTCGAATGGCAAAATGGCCTACTCCTGCACCTGTTGTCTATGTTTCTGTGAAATGTCACCTATCCACATTCCCCACAGACGCTGCCCGACATGCTGAGTTACTCCAGCACACTGTGACCTTCTTCCCATGATGCATGTCACATCCCCCCCCCCCCCCCCCCCCCCACCGTGAGTCACTGTCAATCATCGGCGGGGCGGTGCCGGCAATCACCCTTGGATTGTGGGTGATGTCAGGGTGCCTGTCATGCGAGCCGTGCGTGTGGCAGACGTCACGGCACAGGGCGGGGGTACGTGCGTGTGGGCAGCTTGGCGCAGTGTCCAGATGCTCGCTGCCCCCAGATCGGTGCGGACCTGATTTAAGAATAAGGAGTAAGCCATTTAGAACGGAGATGAGGAAACCTTTTCTCACAGAGAGTGGTGAGTCTGTGGAATTCTCTGCCTCAGGGGGTGGTGGAGGCAGGTTCTCTGGATGCTTTCAAGAGAGAGCTAGATAGGGATCCTGAAAATAGTGGAGTCAGGGGATGTGGGGAGAAGGCAAGTACGGGGTACTGATTGGGGATGATCAGCCATGATCACATTGAATGGCGGTGCTGGCTCGAAGGGCCGAAAGGCCTACTCCTGCACCTGTTGTCTATTGACCCCCCGCTTCTCCCACTGCCTCCTCACTCCCCTCCTCTTCCCCCCTTACTCCACCCCCTCTCCCCTCACTCCCCCTTCTCCTCCTCATCTTACTTCCACCGACCTCATCCCTCATCCCCCATCCCCCTTTCCCCCGCTACCTCACCAACTCTCCTGACCCGCTGAGTGACTCCAGCACTGTATGACCTTCTTCCCATGATGCACGCTGCTCCCCACGTGACTGCACAATGGCAGTCCACATCGCATTGGCGGTGACATCAGAGCACTGGACGTACGCGACATCCGTGCGTGCCGCTGACGTCATGGCGCAGTGCGGGCGGGTGGCTCAACGCGGTTCCCAGATGCTTGGCACCCCCAGGTCGGTGTGGCGCCCCCCCCTCACTCACCCATCCCACTCGCCCCCCTCCCCACCCTTCATCAACCCCACACACACCTCGACCCCCACTTCCCCCCACAGCCCCTTGAACCCCTCACCTCAACCTCCCCTCATTCCCCTTTCACCCCTTCATCCCCTCACTCCCCTGACCGCCTCACCACCCCTCCCCCCCCCCCCCCCCCCCCCCTTCAAGCACTAATAATGTTCACATGTCAGTAATGTCCTGTTTGCCAGCTTGTTTAGGAGCCATTGCTGTGGACGGAGAGATGGGGATGTGAGCGACCATTGAGGGCGGCCATAGTGCTGGTGAACCCCCCCCCCCCCCCCCCCCCCCCACCTGCTCGGTGTGCGGGCTGAGCTTCGAGTGGCTGAGCTTCAATGGAGGGCCACATGACGGGGCACAACAAGGAGAAGCGTTATGAGTGTGATGTGTGTGACAAGGCCTGGCAGTACCCGTGCCAACTAGAGGCCCACCGGCGGGTGCACACGGGAGAACGCCCCTTCGACTGCTCGGAGTGCGGCAAGAACTTCACCCACTACGCCAACCTGCTACGTCACAACCGTGTGCACTCCGGCGAGAGGCCCCATGGCTGCTCCACCTGCGGCAAGAACTTCAAGACGGCACAGGTGCTAAAGGTCCACCGGCGGGTGCACACAGGCGAGAGGCCCTTCACCTGCTCTGACTGCGGCAAGAGCTTCAAGACGACGCATGAGCTGACGATCCACCAGCAAGTGCACATGGGCGAGAAGCCCTATGGCTGCTCCACCTGCGGCAAGAGCTTTGACTGTTTGTCGGGGCTGCGGGTGCACCAGCGGGTGCACAGCAGTGAGCGGCCCTTCACCTGCTCCGACTGCGGCAAAGGCTTCAAGTCGTCGTCGGATCTGAAAGTGCACAGCCGCCTGCACACCGGGGAGCGGCCCTACACCTGCGGCCAGTGCGGCAAGGGCTTCACCCGCTCCACCTATCTGTTGTCCCACCAGCAGGTACACGCCGGCGACCGTCCCTTCTCCAGGCCCTTCGGCTGCTCCGACTGCGGCAAAGGCTTCAAGTCGTCCACAGACCTGAAGGTGCACAGGCGCCTGCACACTGGGGAGCGGCCCTACACCTGCAACGACTGCGGCAAGAGCTTCACCCGTTCCGACAGCCTGCTGGAGCACCGGCGCACCCACACCGGCGAGCGCCCCTACACCTGCCCCCTTTGCGGCAAGGGCTTCACCCGCCCCTCCAGGCTGCTGTCCCACCAGCAAGTGCACGCCGGTGACCGTCCCTTCCCCAACCCGGTGTGTGGAGAGCGCTTTGCCATGGCCTCCCACGCTCGTGAACACCAGTGGCCAGCCCTACCACTGCCCATACTGCGGTGAGGCGTTTGACTGCTCCTGGGGGTTGCGCCAGCACCGGCGAGCCCACGCTGGCGAGCGGCTGCTCCTACTAAGGCAAGCGTTTCAAGAGCGCACGGGGGCTGCGGGAGCACCAGCGGCTACACACGCTTTGTGTGCGCTGAGTGTGTCAAGGGTTTCACCCACATGCCCAGCCTGTGGCAGCACCGGCGTACCCACAGCGGTGAGCGTCCCTTTCCCTGCCCGTCCTGTGGTAAGGGTTTCACCCACCTTGACCACCTGCCTGAGCATTGGCGAGTTCACACCGAGCAGCGCCCCTGCACCTGCCTGTCTGTGGCAAGGCCTTTGCCCACTCCTCCAGCCTGCTGGCACACCGGCACGTGGATAGGCGCTGTTTAGGTAAACACAAAATGATGGAAGGAATGGGTAATGTTTCGGGTCGAGACCCTCCTCAGTCTCGACCTGAAACGTCACCTATTCCTTCTCTCCAGAGATGCCACCTGCCTTTTTTGGAAACCAGCATCTGCAGTTTCATGTTTTTAAACCATTCTGGTTAATTATCCTCTGCATCTTCCCCAAAGCCTCCACATCTTCCTGTAATGGAGTGATCAGAACTGTATGCAATTCTCCAAGAGCTACCTGACCAATGTCCCTTAAAGCTATCTCACACCCCTTTATCTCCTTATTTTCTCTCGCCTCTGTCACTTGACATCTCCCAATCACCACTTCATTAGTTAACATTGTGTCAGTTTGAACAAGGGTCCAGACCCAAAATGTCACCTATCCATGTTCTCCACAGATGCTGCCTGACCCGCTGAGTTACTCCAGCACTCTGAAGTGTCACCTATCCATGTTCTGGGGAAGTCCAGAACCATAGAGATTTATGTCCCCTCATCTGAAATTTGGTTAATTATTTCCCGACTTTTTAACTAAAATTGTTCACCAATCTGACATTTTTCAGATCTAACTGCTGAAGACCCCCCCCTCCCCCCCCCCCGGCACTGGATTAAATCAGCTGCTGTCAACGCACAGGGGCACTGTTTTCCACGAATTACGTCACCACTCCCGCCCCCCACCCCGTTCTTCAAAGGGCGCAGAAAGAACGAGCAAGTTCTGCAGATCCCAAGGTCACTGGCGCTCACAAGTTTCCCAGCTTGCTTTTGAAGAACTTTCTCCTCGCAGCCTCTGCAGCGAGTGAAGTCACGCCCCCTCCCCCTCCCTCCCGCTGCTACCCGCTCCCCCCACACCTCCCGTTCCTCCCCCGCCTCCCCCCTGCTTCCGGTTTCCCGAGAGATGCAGGGAGTTGGGCCCTGTACGCTCTCTGTCTATCTCTCTATCTGGTGAGTCTGTCCCCCTAGTCCTCACCTTTCACCCCACCAGCCGGCACATACAACACATAGTCCTCCGCCAGTTTCGCCACCTCCAACGTGACCCCACCACTCGCCACACCTTCCCATCTCCCCCCCTGTCTGCCTTCCGCAAAGACCGCTCCCTCCGCAACTCCCTTGTCAATTCTTTCTTTCCCTCCCGCTCCACCCTTTCCCCGGGCACTTTCCCTTGCAACCGCAAGAAATATACACTTGTCCCTTCACCTCCCCCCTCCACTCCTTTCAGGGACCCAAGCAGTCCTTCCAAGTCCAACAGAGGTTCACCTGCACCTCCTCCAACCTCATCTACTGCATCCGTTGCTCCAGATGCCAGCTGAACTCTATTGGTGAGACCAAGCGGAGGCTTGCCGATTGTTTCGCCGAACACCTCTGCTCGGTCCGCAATAACCAACCCGACGTCCCGGTGGCTCAGCACTTCAACTCCCCCTCCCATTCTGTATCCGACCTCTCGGTCCTGGACCTCCTCCACGGCCAGAGTGAGCAACACCGCAAGTTGGAGGAACAGCACCTCATATTCCGCTTGGGGAGTCTGCATCCTCTGGGTTTAAACATTGAATTTTCTCAATTCTGCTAACCCTTGCTGCCTCCTACCCTTCCCACCTCTCCCTCAGCCCTCGGGCCCTGGCATTCCCTCTCTCTCTATCCCCCACCCAAGTCGCACTAGCTTCTCACTACAAACAGCTTACAATGGCCTGTTTCCTTTATCATCAATACTTTTTTGCACATCTTTCATTCATTGTCATATCTCTCGTTTCCCTGATCCCTAACCAGTCTGAAGAAGGGTCTCGACCCGAAACGTCGCCTATCTCCTTCGCTCCTTAGATGCTGCTGCACCCGATGAGTTTCTCCAGCCTTTTGTGTGCCCTTGATTCTCCAGCATCTGCAGTTCCTTTGTTAACTCTCTATCTTTCTCTGTCTCTCTCTCTCTCTCCCTCTCCCAGGGCACTCTCCGCTATTCGCAGCCTCCTCACTTGCCTGGCTCCACCTCTCCCCCCTCCTCTTCTCACCCCCTCTCCTCCCTCCCCCTCTCTCCCCCCTCCTCGCCCCTCTACTCTCTCTCCTCACCTCCCTCCCCTCTCCACCCTCCCCTCAACCCTCCCCTCTCCTTCCCCCCTGCCTACCCCCCTCTCCCCTCCTCTCTCTCCCTCCCCCTCCCACCCTCTGCCTCCCCCTCCCAACCACCCTCCTCCACCCCCTCTCCCCTCCCAACCCCCCCTCTCACCTCCTCCAACCCCCTCCACTCCTCTCCACCCCTCTCTCACCCCCCCTCTCTCACCCCCCTCTCTCACCGCCCCCTCTCTCATCCCCCCTCTCTCCCCCTTCCCCCTCCCCATCACCCCTCCACTCTCCCCCCCCTCCACTCTCACCCCTCCTCTCGCTTCCCCCCCTCTCCCCTCTACTCTCCCTCCCCCTCCCACCCTCCCTCTGCACGACCTCCCTCTCCCCCCCTGTGTATGTGGGGGAGCGTTGAGGGGACGGGACCAACGGGCCCCCCCTGGCTGAGTTCCCTGTAAAGTGGTGGAGGAACTCAGTGGGTCAGGCCGCATCTGTAGAGGGAAGGGAATCTAAGGCGACCACTCCCACCTCTCCTTTATACAAGCCCAGCCGCTCCATCCTCTCAGTCCTGCCAACCCAGGATTTGATCTTGTAAACCTACGCTGAACTCCCTCAATAGCAGGAATGTCCTTCCTAAAATTTGGAGTCCAAAACTGCACACAATACTCCAGGTGTGGTCTCACTACGGCCCTGTACAACTGCAGAAGGGCCTCTTTGCTCCTATACTCAACTCCTCTTGTTATAAAGACCAACATGCCATTCACTTTCTTCACTGCCTGCTGTACCTGCATGCTTACTTTCATTGACATGAACAAGGACCCCCAGATCCCGTTGTACTTTGTACTTCCCCTTTTCCCAATTTGACACTAGATAGTAATCTGCCTTCCTGTTTTTGCTACCAAAGTGGATAACCTCACATTTATCCACATTAAACCGCATCTGCCATGCATCTGCCCACTCACCCAACCTGTCCAAGTCACCCTGCATTTTCATAGCATCCTCCTCACAGTTCACACTGCCACCCAGCTTTGTTACATCTACAAATTTGATAATGTTACTTTGAATCCCTTCAATAGACAATAGGTGCAGGAGTAGGCCATCCGGCCCTTCGAGCCAGCACCGCCATTCAATGTGATCATGGCTGATCATCCCCAATCAGTACCCCGTTCCTGCCTTCTCCCCATATCCCCTGGCTATTTTTAAGAGCCCTATCTAGCTCTCTCTTGAAAGCATCCAGAGAACCTGCCTCCATCACCCTCTGAGGCAGGGAATTCCACAGACTCACCACTCTCTGTGAGAAAAATCATTGATGTACATTGTAAATTAGATAAATGAGATGTATAAGAGATAAAACTCATCTAAATCATTGATTCGATTCATCTTGTTATAAAGGCCAACATGCCATTCGCTTTCTTCACTGCCTGCTGTACCTGCATGCTTACTTTCATAGACTGGTGAACAAGGACCCCCAGATCCCGTTGTACTTTCCCTTTCCCAACTTGACGCCATTTAGATAGTAATCTGCCTTCCTGTTTTTGCTACCAAAGTGGACAACCTCACATTTATCCGCATTAAATTTCATCTGCCATGCATCTGCCCACTGCCCCAACCTGTCCAAGTCACCCTGCATTCTCATAGCATCCTCCTCACAGTTCACACTGCCACCCAGCTTTGTGTCATCTGCAAATCTGCTAATGTTACTTTGAATCCTTTCATCCAAATCATTGATGTATATTGTAAATAGCTGCGGTCCCAGCACCGAGCCTTGCAGTACCCCATTAGTCACTGCCTGCCATTCTGAAAGGGACCCGTTAATCCCTACTCTTTGTTTCCTGTCTGCCAACCCATTTTCTATCCATGTCAGCACTCTACCCCCAATACCATGTGCCCTAATTTTGCCTACTAATCTATGTGACCTTATCAAATGCTTTCTGAAAGTCCAGGAGTGAAAGAATGGAGCAAATGGGCTTGTGTACACTGGAATTTAGAAGGATGAGAGGGAATCTTATTGAAACATATAAGATTATTAAGGGATTGGACACTCTAGAGGTGGGAAACATGGTCCCAATGTTGGGGAAGTCCAGAACCAGGGGCGACAGTTTAAGAATAAGGGGTAAGCCAATTGGAACGGAATTGAGGAAAAACTTTTTCACACAGAGAGCTGTTAATCTGTGGAATTCTCTGCCTCAGAAGGCGGTGGAGGCCGGTTCTCTGGATGCTTTCAAGAGAGAGTTAGGGCTCTTAAAGATATGGGGATATGGGGAAAAGGCAGGAACAGGGTACTGATTGCGGATGATCAGCCATGATCACATTGAATGGCAGTGCAGGCTCGAAGGGCTGAATGACCTATTCCTGCACCTGTGGACTATGTATGTATCCTTTCCAACTTTCTCCACGCCCCACACCAAGCAGTCTGAAGAAGGGTCCTGACCTAGAATGTTGCCTGTCCATGCTCTCCAGACGTGGACGTTTCTCCAGAAGATTGTGTCTCTGCTGTTCCTTGTATCTAGACTAGGCGTGCAGTTCACCCTACACTTGCACTCGGTCCGTCACGGCCTGCTGAATCTCCTGGTTGCCAACCGGAACTTCCCACTCCCACACTGATCTTTCTGTCCTGGGCCTCCTCCATTGCCAGAGTGAGGTGACACACAAACTGGAGGAACAGCACATCACAGCTTACAACCCAATGACATGAAGATTGAATTATCCAAATTAAGGAGACACCCCCTCCTAATCAAGTCCTGGAGTCTGTCCCGACCCCATCTCCTTTTTCCAGCCCACCCCCCCCCCCCCCCCCCCCCCCCCGACTCATCAGTCCAAAGAAGGGTCCAGACCCGACACGTCACCTGTCCATTCCCCCTCAAAGTGCCGGTAGAATTCAGCAGGTCAGCCATCCGTGGTGGGAAACAGATGGAGAAGTGTTCCTTATATAAGCCCTCCTTGGCCCTGTCGAGAATGAGGTATCCATTCTTGGGATGGGATGCAAGGTCCGAGCCGATCAGTCATCGACAGCCCCCCCCCCCCTCCCCCGCCACATCTATGTCATTCCTCTGTCATCTTCTCGCTGGCGAAAGACATGAGGATTAATCCGGAGTCACCGCTTCCTGTCCCCGGCCGTTCCCCCTCAACTCCGAACGGTGGGATCTCATTCTCTGCTCTTGGATGTCCGCAAGACTCCGGCTGCGGTAAACAAGGACTTTTGCTCTTTAACCCGCTGGAGCCAAGTTGTGTTCCAATTAAATAAATGAAAATGTGGATAGGCCCCCAAATAATCAATGTCAACCGAGTGGCTCCACCCGCACCGGCTGCCTCGCCAACAGTCTGTCTGTCCCTTCTATGCCGAGGATCGCCTGTGTCGAGCTCCGAAGCAGAGGCCGACTATGGTGCTCCATGCGGCGGAGAGTTCCAATCCGTTCCGACGCCGGAGTTTCCATCTTCGGACATGGGCGACTGCGGAGAGTTCAACAGCCTCGACCACGGGTGAACGAACGAGGAAGATGATTGAACTTTACTACCGTCCATCACAGTGAGTGGGGAATGTGGATTCCGCTGTGGTGGATGTTTCTGTTCGATTTTATTTTATGTGGATGTGTGTCTTGTTGTTTTTTACTCAGTATGGCTGTACGGTAACTCAAATATCACTGTACCTTCATTGGTGCATGTGACAACATTAATTTGAACAAATTTGATAATGTTTCCTCTACATACAAATTAAAAATAAAATAATGCTAACTGATCGTGCACGATTGTGACGGCTTGATTTCAAAGGCAGGGTAGGGGCATTCCCTGAGGGATTCGGGGGGCTGGAAGAGGTTTCTTCTGTTTTTTTCCCTCTTGTTGTCTGGGGAAGAAGGCGGTGGCACTCGGCCCTTCGGGGCTAGGATGCACGGGAGGAAGGCTGAGCTCGCCTCCCCTGCCCCGACACTTGGGGGGGAGGTCGCCCAGCCCTTCGACCCCTCATCCATGCTTCCCCGGGCTTTCTGCAACACAATCTTGCACTGTTCTGCACTAAATATTGCATTTATTGCGTTTGTCATCACCGTATGTACATTGTTTGCTCTGGCGGCTGCGTGTGAACGGGCAATTTCATCGCCTCCCGGTCGATGTGCAGAACAACAAACTAATGAAGCATCTGGAACACAGTTCTCCTGGGTTGCTGCAGGCTGAAGCATCAATTAAGTAAGTAAGTTTATTGGCCAAGTAATCACATACCTTGGTGCTCCGCCCACATGATATAGTGACAGTTACGAATGACTCAGAAAACACTAAACATTAATAATAATAAAACATTAATGATAAAACCCTATTGTAGATACAAACCACTACCCTGTTGTGCCCCGTCAGTCCCACAGCACAGAAACACACAGCCATGCCTCCCCAAAAAGTCAAGTCAAACAGACTTTATTGTCATTTAGAAATACATTGATATATGCAGTTCCAAACGAAATTCCGTTGCATTTGGCTCCCTGTGCAACACGATAATTAACAGAAGGATAAACATGGATAAAAAGGATAAATAGACAATGGTGGCAGCCCATTACATGGCATTCAGGAGTCTGATGGCTCGTGGGAAGAAGCTGTTGCAGAACCTTGATGTTCTGCTCCTTATGCTGCGATATCTTTTGCCCGAGGGCAGCAGAGTGAACAGTCCGTGATGGAGATGTGTGGGGTCTTTTATAATACTGCTGACACGCAACGTTTGGTCGCAATATCCCCGATTGAGGGGAGAGAGGTCCCGATGATTTTTTCCGCTGTCCTCACCACTCTCTGCACGGACTTCCAGTCAGAGGCTTTACAGTCCCCAAACCAGACAGAGATACAGCTGGTCAAAATACTCTCTATGGTGCCCCTGTAGAAAGTGGTGAGGATGGGATGGGGAGGTGAGCTCTTCTCATCCGGCGCAGAAAGTGCAACCGCTGCTGCGCTCTCTTAACTGTTGATGAGATGTTATTCGACCAGGTCAGACTGTTAGTGATCTGCACCCCCAGGAACCTAGTGCTACTGACCACCTTCATATCGCTGTCATTGATGTGGAACTATCAAAGCTAGTTCCACATGCCCGTGTATGGCCCCTGACCCTCTCTGCCTTTCCCAACCATGCCTTTAGAAAGGAGATGAAGAGGAATTTCTTTAGTCAGAAGGTGGTGAATCTGTGGAATTCATTGCTACAGACGGCGGTGGAGGCCAAGTCACTGGTTATTGTTTAGATTTTAGAGATACTGCACAGAAACAGGCCCTTCGGCCCACCGACTGGCTGCCCTCCGTGGGCTGTGGGTCGGGTGGAGCAGAGGTGTGGGTCAATGTTCATCTCTCCACAGTGATGTGATGGATGCGGAGGTCTGGACCAATCGCTGACAAATCCTGCCCTCTGGCAAAGTCAACTGCGTTATTGGACTTTTCTGTTGAGCGGCAGTCAGGCTTGTAGGCGACGCCACTTTCGGGTAGGTGACATTTCGACAGAGCGGCCATTCGGTAAGTTTGCTTTAAGGCGATGCAGTTTTTCGGTTCGTTGGCTGTTAGGCGACCCGCCCTTTCGGTTAGTTTGCGGTTAATAGGCGTTTCATCTTCGTACTCTTTCGTTTTATTGGCGTTTCGGCCTCATTTCAATTCGGTTCTTTGGCTTCGACTTCTTTGCTTCGGCTTCTCGTCAGGCAGCATCTGTGGAGAACATGGATAGGTGATGTTTCACAGAGTGCTAGAGTAACTCAGCGGGTCAGGCAGCATCTCTGCAGGAATAGGTGACATTTCGGGTCGAGACTCTCCTTCATAACCTTTGATGCCCTTGTTAATCTAGAATCTTTCTCTGCCTTAAAAATATCCATTGACTTGACCTCTAGGGTACACAAAAAGCTGGAGAAACTCAGCGGGTGCAGCAGCATCTAAGGAGCGAAGGAGATAGGCGACGTTTCGGGTTGAGACCCTTCTTCAGACTTGGACTCTACCTCCATCTGTGGCAATGAATTCCACAGGTTCACCACCCCCTGGCTGAAGAAATTCCTCTCACTGTGTGACGATGTGTGGACAAAAATACACTCCTGTCTATGTTCTCCAGAGATGCTGCCTGACCATCTGATTCAAACCAGTGTTAAAGAAGGAACTGCAGATGCTGGAGAATCGAGGGTTACACAAAAAGCTGGAGAAACTCAGCGGGTGCAGCAGCATCTAAGGAGCGAAGGAGATAGGCGACGTTTCGGGTCGAGACCCTTCTTCAAACCAGTACTTTGTCCACATATCAGACTGGCCTGCAGTGCAGTGGATCACCACACGGCGGGAGTGTTGACCACAAATTGGAGCGACCTGTTTTCCGGATTCACTGCACACTGGGACTTGCTGTCTACAAATTAGATATAATTGTTCTCTTTACTGCAAAATGGCTCTTTCTTACACTGTGACCCGTTTCCTTTCCCTGTAATGCACCCATTGCCCAGATGCCAAAGTTTGTAAAAGCCCTGAACCCAGGGAAGATTTGGGATGAAAACAAGGAACTGCAGATACTGGTTTACAAAAAATAGACAGTGCTGGAGTAACTCAGCAGGTCAGGCAGCATCTGTGGAGAACATGGATAGGTGACGTTTCACAGAGTGCTGGAGTAACTCAGCGGGTCAGGCAGCATCTGTGGAGAACATGGATAGATGACGTTTCACAGAGTGCTGGAGTAACTCAGCGGGTCAGGCAGCATCTCTGGAGAACATGGATAGATGTGATTTTAGGTTGGGAGCCTTCAGACTGATTTCTGGCTGTGGTTCCATTACTTCATGAAGGCAGTGCGAAAATTATAGAGCGGAGCAAGATGGTCCACTCCTGCAAAATACAATGGACTGACGTGTAGTACGCAAAGGAGCAGAACCTCCACCATTTTGGGAAAAATCTGACGCGATTTCCGTTATGCCGCTCGCAGTGTAATCAGCGTTGCGGGGGAACTGTATGTGTATGTGACACAGCTCATCTACCACATTAATCATTTTGTTCATTTTCTTTTGAAATGTTTTCCTCCCTGCTGTAGAGCGATTACCTATCTATCCGTACCTCCTGCGAATTGGCAATTTCTAAAACTGGTTGTTCAGTTGTTTAATTACCTGGACGGTGCAAGTGCCTTTTTGTTAACCTACTTACAGAAACAGATTGCTTTCATAATATAAAGTTCAAAGTGTGACAGGGAGTAAAATATAGAGAGAAGAAGGCATCACGAAAAGAACATTGGCGAGTGTCACTAAAATCTGCAGAGTGGCCAAACTGTGAAGTTTTTAAATTTGCGCAAAACGGTACCCTATATCGCTATTTTCCACCTTGCTCCCCATTCTCCTCTGTTCCAAGCGCACCAAGTTTTGTTCCGATCGGTGGAATATTAGAAATGTTATGAAGGTTTAAAAAATCGTGAGATCAGCAGATTGGTCTTCCCATCTGTCTGTCACCATGAAGGTAACGCCCTTTCCGGAGCAAGGAGAATAAAGCCCCGGTGGCCGGGCGTGGGTCAGTCAGCCCGGAAGCCGTGAGTGAGAGTTGAGTCCAGAACTGAGTCCACCAGCTGTGAATGAGTGAACTATGAGTCCACCAGCCGTGAGTGAGTAAACTGAGTCCACAAGCCACGCCTGAGTCCGGAAGCCACGCCTGAGTCCGGAAGCCGCGCTTGAGTCCGGAAGCTGCACGTGAGTCCAGAGGCCCACCAGACATGAGTGACTGAACTGCAATCCAACCAGCCACGAATGACTGAACTGCGAGCCCAAGAATCCATTCGGCCCACAACGTCCATACTAGCCCTCCAGAAAGCCCCCCGGACACCGCCTGAAGCGGTCCACAACAGCCCCGCCTGAAGCTTTGCCCCACCCCAGGCTGCAGGATGCTCTCCCCACCAGCCCGCGACAGCCCACACTACCTTGACCCCCTCCCCCTTCTGCAGAACACAATAAGAGAGTGGATAGGGGGGAGGGTTGGGGGGGGGGGTGGAATGAGTGCATGGGGGGGAGGGCAATGGGTGGAGTGGGGGGGGGTGAGGGGAGGAGGAGGAATCAGGGGCATCACAACGGGAACCCACTTCGCAGTTGGGGGCTATGCCTGAGTGGTGGAATACTGCGTTGGGGATCAGGCCCCCATGTGAGAATGGGACCCACTTAGTCTAGTATCTATACATTCTCACATGGAAGGCTTGGTCCCCCAACGCAATATTCCACCTCTCTATTGAAGCATATTGAAACATATAAGATTATTAAGGGTTTGGACACGCTAGAGGCAGGAAACATGTTCCCGATGTTGGGGGAGTCCAGAACCAGGGGCCACAGTTTAAGAATAAGAAGTAAGCCATTTAGAATGGAGACGAGGAAACACTTTTTCTCACAGAGAGTGATGAGTCTGTGGAATTCTCTGCCTCAGAGGGCGGTGGAGGCCGGTTCTCTGGATGCTTTCAAGAGAGAGCTAGATAGGGCTCATAAAAATAGCGGAGTCAGAGGATATGGGGAGAAGGCAGGAACGGGGTACTGATTGGGGATGATCAGCCATGATCACATTGAATGGCGGTGCTTTGCTACGTTGTACTTATTTGCTTTAATTTTTATACTGTCCCTGACGTCCCTTGTCAGCCATGGTGGTCCCTTTCTCCCCTTGGAATCTTTCTTCCTCCTAGGAATGAACTGATCCTGCACCTTCTGTATTATTCCCAGAAATACCTGCCATTTCTGTTCCACTGTCATCCCTGCTGGTGTATCTTTCCAGTCAACTTTGGCCAGCTCCTCCCTCATGGCCCCATAGTCCCCTTTATTCAACTGCAACACTGACACCTCCGATCTACTCTTCTCCCTCTCCAATTGTAGATTAAACCTGACCATGTTATGGTCACTGCCTCCTAATGGCTCATCAACCTCGAGGTCCTTTATCAAATCCGGTTCATTACATAACACTAAATCCAGAATTGCCTTCTCCCTGGTAGGCTTCAACACAAGCTGTTCAAAGAATCCATCACAAAGTCACTCTACAAAGTCCCTTTCTTGGGGTCCAGTACCAACCTGATTTTCCCAGTCTACCTGCATGTTGAAATCTCCCATAACAACCACAGCATTACTTTTGCTACTTGCCAATTTTAACTCCTGGTTCGACTTGCGCCCTATGTCCAGGTTACTGTTTGAGGGCCTGTAGATTAGTCCCATTAGGGTCTTTTTACCCTTACAAATCCTTAGTTCTATCCATACTGACTCCACATCTCCTGTTTCAATGTCACCCCTTGCAAGGGACTGAATTTCATTCCTCACCAACAGGGCAACCCCACCCCCTCTGCCCACCTGTCTGTCTTTTCGATAGGAGGTATAGCCTTGAATATTCAGTTCCCAGCCCTGGCCCTCTTGCAGCCATGTCTCAGTAATTCCTACAACATCATACTTGCCAGTTTCTAACTTAGCCTCAAGCTTGTCCACTTTATTCCCTATATTTCGCACATTCATATACAGCACTTTGACCTCAGTATTCACTTACCCCCTCACAAGTGGCCCTGACCTTATTCAGTTGTCCATTCTCAAGCTTTCCTTCCCATTAATTCGAGAATCTTTTGTAATTTTTCCAGTAGCCACTCCCCCTTCAACTCCATCTTTATACTCCCAATTTGTCAATCCCTCCCCCCCCCCCCCCCCCGCCCACTATTTAGTTTAAACCCACACGTGTAGCCCTGGCAAACCTGCCTGCTAGAATGTCGGTCCCCCTCCAGTTAAGGTGTAACCTGTCCCTTTTTGTACAGGTCACCCCTACCCCAGAAGAGATCCCAGTGGTCTATAAATCTAAATCCTAGCTCCCTGCTCCAGCCCCTCAGCCACACATTCAGATCCCCTATCTCCATGTTCCTGTCCTCACTAGCACGAGGTACTGGAAGCAATCCAGAGATCACCACCCTAGAAGTCCGGCATTTCAGTCTTCTTCCCAACTCTCTGAAGTCATGTTGGAGAACCTCCTTCCTCTTCTTCCCGATGTCATTTGTGCCTACGTGCACAACTGCAGCCGGCTGTTCACCTTCTCTCTCAAGGATGTTCAGAATTCGGCTCGTGACATCCTGAACCCTGGCACCAGGGAGCCAACAGACCATCCTCGAGTCTCGTCTGCCACCACAGAATCTCTTGTCCGCTCCTCGGACAATGGAGTCACCCACCACTAGGGCTCTGCCCGACGTTGGTCTCGTCGGTCGAGTCTCATCTCCAGGATTGGAGCCACTAACGTGTCCGCCACTCGGACCTGAAACATCGTCTCCCCGGACAGTTCCCAAGAGGGTGTACCTGCGTTCATTAGGCACAGCCACCTGGGTCTCCTGCACTCCACGATGTACACCCTTTTTCTCCTTCACACACCTTGGTTCTTCCTGTATCCTTGGCGGGACTACCTCACTGTAGGTCCTGTCCAGGAAACTCTCGTTTTCCTGGATGGCCCTGAAGTCATCCAGCTGCTTCTCCAGTGCCCCAACACGGTCCTTTAGGAGCTGAAGCTGGACGCACTTGCCACAGTTGTAGCAGCCAGATGTTCCATATGTGTGTCCCTAGGCTCCCACATTCTGCAAGCCTCACACTGTCTCATCTGCCCTGACATGTGTCCACCGCTTTCCGTCCTCTCGAGCTTTATGCGTAGCCTCCTCCCCTCAGTCTCCTCACCGAAGACTCTCGAGCCAAAGACTCACAGTTTACTCACAAGGTCGCTCCCTCACTGCCGCTCCCTAAGAGCCATCTTGCTTATATTGACTGATAAATTGCCTAATTTACCAATTTACAAACCAAATTCCTCAGTTTTAAACAGTTTTCCCCCTCTGACTCACTTCCAACTCTTCTCCCACTTGGAGCCAATCAGTGCTTTTTCCTGCTTCTCTTTGTTGCTGTTTCTTCAAAATGCATGGGAGCTCTGAGTTAAGTCTGCCTCTGCTTTGCCTCTCATTTTCAACAGTTTTCCCCACATCAGAAAATCTAGTTCGACTTAGAAACATAGAAAATAGGTGCAGGAGTAGGCCATTCGGCCCTTCGAGCTTGCACCGCCATTCAATGTGATCATGGCTGATCATCCAACTCAGTATCCCGTACCTGCCTTCTCTCCATACCCCCTGATCCCTTTAGCCACAAGTGCCACATCTAACGCCCTCTTAAATATAGCCAATGAACTGGCCTCAACTACCTTCTGTGGCAGAGAATTCCAGAGACTCACGACTCTCTGTGTAAAGAATGTTTTCCTCATTTCGGTCCTAAAGGAATTCCCCCTTATCCTTAGACTGTGACCCCTTGTTCTGGACTCCCCCAGCATCGGGAACAATCTTCCAGCATCTAGCTTGTCCAACCCCTTAAGAATTTTGTAAGTTTCTATAAGATCCCCCCTCAATCTTCTAAATTCCAGCGAGTACAAGCCGAGTCTATCAAATCTTTCCTCATATGAAAGTCCTGACATCCCAGGAACGCCAGGCGCATGTGGCAGGGAATCAAAACAATCACGGACTATAAGACTGCTCCACCACCCTGTGATGACAACATTGAGTTCCTCAATGAACTCAACAACTATTTTGGACGGTTCGAGGCATTAAATAACACACCTGCAACATAGAAACATAGAAACATAGAAATTAGGTGCAGGAGTAGGCCATTCGGCCCTTCGAGCCTGCACCGCCATTCAATGTGATCATGGCTGATCATCCAACTCAGTATCCCGTACCTGCCTTCTCTCCATACCCTCTGATCCCCTTAGCCACAAGGGCCACATCTAACTCCCTCTTAAATATAGCCAATGAACTGGCCTCAACTACTCTCTGAGGCAGAGAGTTCCAGAGACTCACCACTCTCTGTGTGAAAAAATTCCTTCTCATCTCGGTCCTAAAGGATTTCCCCCCTATCCTTAAGCTGTGACCCCTTGTCCTGGACTTCCCCAACATCGGGAACAATCTTCCTGCATCTAGCCTGTCCAACCCCTTAAGAATTTTGTAAGTTTCTATAAGATCCCCTCTCAATCTCCTAAATTCTAGAGAGTATAAACTGAGTCTATGCAGTCTTTGTTCATAAGACAGTCCTGACATCCCAGGAATCAGTCTGGCAAGTAAAGGTATTCCTCACTGTGATGAACAGGCACTCAGTCTTGACATAGTGGATGTACGGAGGACCCTAAAAGGAGTGAACGCACGAAAGGCGGCAGGCCCTGATAACATACCAGGGCGGGTGCTCAGGGAATGTGCTGATCAGCTGGCACATGTCCTTACGGACATATTTAACACCTCACTGAACCAGGCTGTCGTCCCATTATGTTTCAAGACTGGCACCATCATACCGGTGCCAAAAGAATCCAACATACAATGTCTCAATGACTACCGCCCTGTAGCACTCACCCCCATAATGATGAAGTGCTTCGAGAGGCTGGTCAGGGACCATATTACCTCCAGACTCCCCTCCACACTTGACCCATACCAGTTTGCTTACAGGCCAAACCGCTCCACAGAGGACGCTATATCCTCCGTGCTCCATCTGAGCCTGGAACATTTAGAGGAGAAAAACACCTATGTGCGAATGCTGTTTGTGGTTTTCAGTTCAGCATTCAACACCATTATCCCCCAGCACCTGATAAGCAAACTGGTTCCATTGGGCCTCGGCACCCCCATGTGTAACTGGCTACTGGACTTCCTCACTGACAGACCCCAGTCTGTGAGGGTTGGAAATAACACCTCTAACACCATCTCTCTGAGCACCGGCTCCCCTCAGGGCTGTGTCCTGAGTCCACTGCTGTTTGCCCTGATGACCCACGACTGTTGTGCCAGGTTTAGTACAAACCACATCATGAAGTACGCAGATGACACAACAGTGGTGGGCCTCATCAGGGAGGACAATGAGTTGGCTTACAGGGAGGAGGTGAAACAACTGGTGGACTGGTGCAATACGAACAACCTGATCCTGAATGTGGAAAAAACAAAGGAGGTTATCGTCGACTTCAGGAAAACCCGGCACAGTCCCACACCACTTCACATCAATGACAGCGATGTGGAGGTGGTCAGTAGTACTAAGTTCCTGGGGGTGCAGATCACTAACAGTCTGACCTGGTCGAATAACATCTCATCAACAGTTAAAAGAGTGCAGCAGCGGTTGCACTTTCTGCGCCGGATGAGAAGAGCTCACCTCCCCATCCCATCCTCACCACTTTCTACAGGGGCACCATAGAGAGTATTTTGACCAGCTGTATCTCTGTCTGGTTTGAGGACTGTAAAGCCTCTGACTGGAAGTCCGTACAGAGAGTGGTGAGGACAGCGGAAAAAATCACCGGGACCTCTCTCCCCTCAATCGGGGATATTGCGACCAAACGTTGCGTGTCTAAGGCCAGCAGTATTATAAAAGACCCCACACATCTCCATCATCTCCATCATCCCTCGGGCAAAAGATATCGCAGCATAAGGAGCAGAACATCAAGGTTCTGCAACAGCTTCTTCCCACGAGCCATCAGACTCCTGAATGCCATGTAATGGGCTGCCACCATTGTCTATTTATCATTTTATCCTTTTTATCCATTTTATCTATGTTTATCCATGTTTATCCTTCTGTTAATTATCGTGTTACACAGGGAGCCAAATGCAACGGAATTTCGTTTGGAACTGCTTATATCAATGTATTTCTAAATGACAATAAAGTTTGTTTGACTTTGACTTTTGACTTTTGACTTGTTCTTACAGAAAATCAACCCACCTCCAGAACTGTTTGTTTCTTACGTATACTGCTGAATCATGTAACACTTTCATTTGAATGGAGGTGTAAAGGGACTTGGGAATGCTGCTGCAGAATGCCCAAAAAGTTAATTTGAAAGTCAAATCGATAGTAAGGAAGGGGAATGCAATGTTAGCATTTATTTCAAGATGGCCAGGATTTTTAAAAAAAAACAGGAATTAAATGCTGAGGCTTCATAAGGCACTGGTCATAGAATCATAAAAAATAGGTGCAGGAGTAGGCCATTCGGCCCTTCGAGCCTGCACCGTCATTCAATATGATCATGGCTGATCATCCAACTCCGTATCCTGTACCTGCCTTCTCTCCATACCCCCTGATCCCTTTAGCCACAAGGGCCACATCTAACTCCCTCTTAAATATAGCCAATGAACTGGCCTCAACTACTCTCTGTGGCAGAGAGTTCCAGAGACCCACCACTCTCTGTGTGAAAAAATTCCTTCTCATCTCGGTCCTAAAGGATTTCCCCCCTATCCTTAAGCTGTGACCCCTTGTCCTGGACTTCCCCAACATCGGGAACAATCCTCCTGTCCAACCCCTTAAGAACTTTGTTAGTTTCTATAAGATCCCCGCTCAATCTCCTAAATTCTAGAGAGTATAAACCAAATCTATCCAGTGGCAGAGAATTCCACAGACTCACCACTCTCTGTGTGAAAAATCCCCCTTATCCTTAAACTGTGACCCCTTGTTCTGGAGTCCCCCAACATCGGGAACAATCTTCCTGCATCTCGCCTGTCCAACCCCTTAAGAATTTTGTAAGTTTCTATAAGATCCCCTCTCAATCTCCTAAATTCTAGAGAGTATAAACCGAGTCTATGCAGTCTTTGTTCATAAGACAGTCCTGACATCCCAGGAATCAGTCTGGTGAACCTTCTCTGCACTCCCTCTATGGCAATAATGTCCTTCCTCAGATTTGGAGACCAGAACTGTACGCAATACTCCAGGTGTGGCCTCACCAAGACCCTGTACAACTGCAGTAGAACCTCCCTGCTCTTGTACTCAAATCCTTTTGCTATGAATGCCAACATACCATTCGCTTTCTTCACAGCCTGCTGCACCTGCATGCCTACTTTCAATAACTGGTGTACCATGACACCCAGATCTCGTTGCATCTCCTCTTTTCCTAATCGGCCACTGAACCCCGAATACCGTGTGCTTTAAGTTTGAATTCTAATCTCTTATGTGGGACATTGTCGAAAGCCTTCTAAAAGTCCAGAATAAAACACATCCACAGGTTCTCCCTTATCCACTCTACTAGTTACATCCTCAAAAAATGCTATAAGATTCGTCAGACATGATTTACCTTTCATAAATCCATGCTGACTTTGGCCAATGATTTCACCACTTTCCAAATGTGCTGCTATCCCATCTTTAATAACTGACTCTAGCATTTTCCCCACTACCGATGTTAGACAAACTGGTCTATAATTCCCCGTTTTCTATCTCCCTCCCTTTTTAAAAAGTGGGGTTACATTTGCTACCCTCCAATCCTCAGGAACTACTCTAGAATCTAAAGAGTTTTGAAAAATTATCACTAATGCATCCACTATTTCTGGGGCTACATCCTTAAGTACCCTGGGATGCAGCCTATCTGGCCCTGGGGATTTATCGGCCTTTAATCCCTTCAATTTACCTAACACCACTTCCCGGCTAACCTGGATTTCACTAAGTTCCTCCATCTCATTTGACCCCCGGTCCCCTGCTATTTCCGGCAGATTTTTTATGTCTTCCTCAGTGAAGACAGAACCAAAGTAGTTATTCAATTGGTCTGCCATGTCCTTGTTCCCCATGATCAATTCACCAGTTTCTGACTGCAAGGGACCTACATTTGTTTTACCTAACCTTTTTCTCTTCACATATCTATAAAAACGTTTGCAGTCCGTTTTTATGTTCCATGCCAGTTTTCTTTCATAATCTATTTTCCCTTTCCTGATTAAGCACTTTGTCCTCCTCTGCTGGACTCCCAGTCCTCTGGTAGGCTGCTTTTTCTGGCTAATTTGTATGCTTCATCTTTAGATTTGATACTATCCCTGATTTCCCTTGTTATCCACGGATGCACTACCTTCCCTGATTTATTCTTTTGCCAAACTGGGATGAACAATTGTTGTAGTTCGTCCATGCAGTCTTTAAATGCCTTCCATTGCATATCCACCGTCAACCCTTTAAGAATCACTTGCCAGTCTATCTTGGCCAATTCACGTCTCATACCCTCAAAGTTACCTTTCTTTAAGTTCAGAACCCTTGTCTCTGAATTAACAATGTCACTCTCCATCCTAATGAAGAACTCAACCATATTAAGGTCACTCTTGCCCAAGGGGCCACGCACAACAAGACTGCTAACTAACCCTTCCTCATTACTCAGTACCCAGTCTAGAATAGCCTGCTCTCTCGTTGGTTCCTCTACATGTTGGTTTAGAAAACTATCCCGCATACATTCCAAGAAATCCTCTTCCCCAGCACCCCTGCCGATTTGATTCACCCAATCTATATGTAGATTGAAGTCACCCATTATAACTGTTTTACCTTTGCTGCACGCATTTCTAATTTCATGTTTGATGCCATCCCCAACTCCACTACTGCTGTTAGGTGGCCTGTACACAACTCCAACTAGCGTTTTCTGCCCCTTAGTGTTTCGCAGCTCTACCCATATCGATTCCACATCCTCCAAGCTAATGTCCTTCCTTTCTATTGCGGGCAGTATTGGTCAGCATGCATTTGGATTATTATGAACGGTTTTGGGTCCCATATCTAAAGAAGGATATACTGGCATGGAGAGGGTCCAGAGGAGGTTTACAAGAATGATCCCAGGAATAATTGGGTTAACATATGATGAGCATTTAAAGCCACTAGGACTGTACTCGCTGCAGTTGGGGACATGATTGAAAATTACCGAGCAGTGAAAGACTTGGATAGAGTGAATGTGAAGAGAATGTTTCCACTAGTGGGAGAGTCTAGGGCCAGGACCCATAGCCTCAGAATAAAAGGACCTACCTTCAGCAAGGGGATGAGGAGGAATTTCTTTAAAGCCCCGGTACGAGTTCATTCCAAGAGTTCTCCCGAGTTTGCCCTGATTCGAACTCAGAGATTTACGGTAATAGCCACTCTTCGGTACTCGGGGCTCTCGTGGACATTTTTCAGCATGTTGAAAAATCTTCCCGAGTCTTCCCGAACTTAGCTGCCATTAGCGAGTCTTCCCGAGTACCTGCCGTTAGCGCTAAGAGACATCCCTGAGCTCCGACATACCCGTTGTTTGATTGTTTTTAAACTCGTTAGAGCTCTTGGAATTAACTCGTACCGTGGGACAGGGCTTTTAGTCAGAAGGTGGTAAATCTGTGGGTATTGTGAGCCCAAGTCAATGGATATCTTTAGGGCGGGGATTGACAGATTCTTAATTAGTACGGGTGTCAGGAGTTATGGGGAGTAGGCAGTATAGTGAGGTTGAGAGGGAAAGATAGATCGGCCATGATTAAATGGCGGAGTGGAGCTGATGAGCCAATTGGCCTAATACTGGTCCTAGAACATTAACTTATGAACATGAGGTTGCCAAACCTTAGGCAACTAGTACTTAATTACTTACTAATTCAGCAGGTTAGGCAGCAGCTCTGGAGAAAAAGAATAGGTGATGTTTCGTGTCGAGACCCTTCATCTGAAGAAAGGTCTTGAACCAAAACTTCACCTAGTCCTTTTCTCCAGAGATGCTGCTTAACCTGCTGAATTACTTCAGCATTTTGTGTCTATTTTCAATTAATCTTTGCCCTTCTTTGCTTAAACCTATGCTGTCTTGACTTTGACATTTCCACCCTGAGTAAAAAGTTCTCACCGTGTACCATAGAAACATAGAAACATAGAAAATAGGTGCAGGAGTAGGCCATTCGGCCCTTCGAGCCTGCACCGCCATTCAATGTGATCATGGCTGATCATCCAACTCAGTATCCCGTACCTGCCTTCTCTCCATACCCCCTGATCCCTTTAGCCACAAGTGCCACATCTAACGCCCTCTTAAATATAGCCAATGAACTGGCCTCAACTACCTTCTGTGGCAGAGAATTCCAGAGACTCACCACAGAGAGTAAAGAATGTTTTCCTCATTTCGGTCCTAAAGGAATTCCCCCTTATCCTTAGACTGTGACCCCTTGTTCTGGACTCCCCCAACATCGGGAACAATCTTCCAGCATCTAGCTTGTCCAACCCCTTAAGAATTTTGTAAGTTTCTATAAGATCCCCCCTCAATCTTCTAAATTCCAGCGAGTCCAAGCCGAGTCTATCCAATCTTTCCTCATATGAAAGTCCTGACATCCCAGGAATCAGTCTGGTGAATCTTCTCTGTACCCCCTCTATGGCAAGGATGTCTTTCCTCAGATTTGGAGACCAAAACTGTACGCAATACTCCAGGTGTGGCCTCACCAAAACCCTGTACAACTGCAGTAGAACCTCCCAGCTCCTATACTCAAATCCTTTCGCTATGAATGCTAACATACCATTTGCTTTCTTCTCTGCCTGCTGCAACTGCATGCCTACTTTCAATGACTGGTGTACCATGACACCCAGGTCACGTTGCATCTCCCCCTTTCCTAATCTGCCACCATTCAGATAATAGTCTACCCTTATGTTTTTGCCACCAAAGTGGATAACCTCACATTTATCCACATTATACTGCATCTGCCATGCATCTGCCCATTCACTCAGCCTATCCAAATCACCCTGCAGCCTCCAAGCATCCTCCTCACACCTAACTATACCCCCCAGCTTGGTATCATCTGCAAATTTGGAGATGTTGCACTGAATTCCCTCGTCCAAATCATTAATATATATTGTAAATAGCTGGGGTCCCAGCACTGAGCCTTGCGGCACCCCACTAGTCACTGCCTGCCATTCTGAAAAGGACCCGTTTACTCCTACCCTTTGCCTCCTGTCTGCTAGCCAGTTCTCTATCCACATCAATACTGAACCCCCAATACCGTGTGCTTTAAGTTTGTATGCTAATCTCTTATGCGGGACCTTGTCGAAAGCCTTCTGAAAGTCTAGATATAACACATCCACTGGTTCTCCCTTATCCACTCTCCTTGTTACATCCTCGAAAAATTCTATCAGATTTGTCAGACATGATTTACCTTTCGTAAATCCATGCTGACTTTGTCCAATGATTTCACCACTTTCCAAATGCGCTGCTATCCCATCTTTACCCTATGAAGGCCTCTCATAATTGTATATACAGACAGAGGAGATGAGTTAATTTGACATCATGATTAGCCGGGACATCTGTTTCTGTGCTCTACACGTCTATGTTCTATTGTCACACTTGCCATGCCTCCAGACTCTTTCCACACTCCTCCACTGAGCTATTTGGAGATACACCTGCATTTAATCTGCTCCCCAAATCTTTCACCTGGTATAAATACCTGAAATCATCACCAATTGGATTTTTTGTCTCCTCCTGCTCTGCCTGTGCACAGAGTAAGAAGTCCTGTCAGCCTCCCTCTGGTCTCTTTCACCCCCTGCCTGTTCCCTGCTGTCCCTGGACCCACATCGCCCTGGACTTCATCACCGGCTTGCCTCTGTCCAAGGGTAATAGGGTTATTCTTACCATTGTGGTCCATTTCTCCAAGGCCGCTCATTTCCTTCTTCTTCCTATATTCTCATCTGCTGTAGAACTCATTCGCCTCATCATTAACCAGGTCGTAAGACTCCATGGTTTCCCTCGAGACATCATCTCTGACAGGGGTCTGCACTTCAGCTCACAACTTTGGAAGGCTTTCTGCTCACCTGGTTGGCTCCACCACCAGCCTCTCTTTGGGGTTGCATCCACAATCTAATGGTCAGTTGGAGAGGGCCAACCAGGCCCAGGAGACCACCCTATGTTGCCTGGTGGCCGCCAACCCTACCACCTGGTCTAGCAAATTGGTAAGGATCGAATATGCCCACAATTCTCTGCCCAGTTCTGCCACTGGTCTGTCTCCATTCCACTGCTCCCTTGGTTCCAGCCACCTCTGTTCCCACGGACTTGAAGGGCCGAGATGGCCTGTTTCCGTGCTGTAATTGTTATATGGTTATGTTATATGTTATATAACAAGAGGAGGATGGCTCCGTTCCCTCTGCCCAGGAGTTTGTGCGCTGTGGTCGTCGGACCTGGAAGGAGGCCCGTTCTGCCCTGCTCCGCCCCGCTTCCAGATACAGACAACAGGCGGATTGTCACCGGACCCCTGCACCTCACTATTGCCCTGGTCAGAGGATATGGCTGTCCAGCCAAGATCTCCCCCTCTGCGTGTAGTCCCATAAGTTGGCACCCCGGTTTATTGGACCATTCTCGATTCTCAAAATCATTAACCGCTCTGTTGTCCGTCTTAGACTGCCCCGGTCTATGCAGATTCACCCCACATTCCACCTATCCCGGGTTAAGCTTGTGTCCTCCAGCTCCCTGTCTCCAGCTCCTCTGCTACCTCCACCACCCCGCATCATTGACAGTGAAGCAACTGCAGAAGTCCTGGTGGTGTGGCAGAGGGATCCAGTACCTGGTTGACGGAGGGCTATGGTCCAGAGGAGAGGAGCTGGATTCCTGCCCGTGACATCCTGGACCACTCCCTGATCCGTGACTTTCATCAGCTGTATCTGGACCAGCCAAAGAGGTCACCAGGAGGCGTCCGTGGGAGGGGGACTCTTTCCACACTCCTCCACTGAGCTATTTGGAGTTACACCTGCATTTAATCTGATCCCTGAATCTTTCACGGTATAAATACCTGAGATCATCACCAATTGGGTGCTGACTAATCAGTTCTGCATTCTGTCCGTGCGATAGCAGTTCTGAGTTCTGTCGGTTCCAGGCCGACAGTATATCTGTAGGTTCCATTTGAGTTTGGATTTTGGGTTTTCTTCAGTACTTCTCAGTGAGTCTGCATTCAAGTCCTTTCCATTTCTAACCCTTGGGACATTCTACGTATCAAGACCAATGTTTTTTGTAGTAATTGGTGAGTCTGTGACAGGGACTATTTTCAAAATCAGAATACAATCGTTCAGAGGTGAAGCGAGATAATATCTCCAAACACAAAGCTAGTAGAATTTTGGAATAGTCATTCAATTATCAATATCATTGGATGTTAATGGTTAGTTATGAATGTAAAATATTTGGAATTAGGAATCGGGTGTGTTAATGACATTTTAACTTGCAAAACCAGTTTTCAAGATACAAGATACATTTATTTGTCACATGTACCAATTGGTACAGTGAAATGTGTGGTCGCCATACAGCCATACGAATAATAAAGAGCACAGAACACGATAGTTTTTTAAACACACACATCAGGATCAAAGTTTCCCACCGTGAGGGAAGGCTCCAAAATTCAGTCATCCTCCTCTGTTGTCCTGCTGTGGTCGGGGGGCTCCCGAACCTCCGCCTTCGCTGCTACTGCCCCCGATGTTCAGGCCCGCTCGCCGGGGTGATGGAAGTCCGAAGTCGGGACTGGAGGACATCCTCCGCAGCTTGGACATCCGAATTGGCCACCTCCTACCCGGCTCCCGAAGTCCACAGGCCGTGCTGGGCGGAGATTCAGTGCTGGCGGCCCTCGGCAAAGGGCCCCAGAACTCCGTGATGTTAAAGTCAGTGCCGCCCGCGCTGGAAGCTCTTCAAACCACAGCCCCGCAATGTTGTTGCAGCAGGCCCAACACTCCGGAACTTCAGCGGCGTTCCCAGGTAAGGCCTCGCCCGCCCCGCTGTGAATCCAGCACTGCGCCGCCGCTGCTGGAGCTCTGGTCCGGTTCCCAGTCCCCGGCAGGAAAGGCCGCTCCAATCCAGGTGATAGGCTGCGAGGAGGGCGGCGAGGACGCGACTCGGAGAATAGAAACATAGAAAATAGGTGCAGGATTGTGGCATGTGTAAGGAACGGGCAGGAGGAGGAACACAGGAACCTGACCAGTGCCTTTTGTGCCCGGAGTAAAGAGAACTGTCTCATCCTGAACACAACTAAGACTAAAGAGATGGTGGTTAACTTTGGCAGGTCCAAGCTCCCCCTTCAGCCAGTCAATGCTGCAGGGGCTGACATTGAGGTGGTGCAGACATATAAATACCTTGGAGTGCACCTAGATTACAAACTGGACTGGTCTGTCAACTCTGACGCCCTCTACAAAAAAGGCCAGAGCAAACATTTTTTCTCAGAAGGCTCAAATCCATCAATGTGCGTAATGATATGTTGCACATGTTTTTACAACACTGTGGCAACAAGCAGCTGGACAAACTGGTTAAACGAGCTAGCTCAGTGCTGGAGGGGAGAGTGGACTCTGTGGTGGACGTGCTTGAGAGGCGTATGAGGCACAAGGTGCAAAACCCCGTTGAAAAACCCCGGGCATCCCCTCCATGTAATTCTGGAGAGTCAAAAGAGCACTCGGAACATCAACCGGTTCCTCTCCCTGCCCTGTAGAACGGAGCGGTTCAGGAGATCCTTCACCCCTGCAGCCATTAGATTTTATAATTCGGACCGCTAGGCTGTTGGAGGATGCATTTTTGCAATTTTTAATTTTTAATTGTTAGTTATTGGTCTTTTTAAGTATTTATTGCTCTCAGGTAGTGTCCACATTGTATTTTATGTATTTTCTGTCTGCGTTCGTTTTGAATGTGTTGGTTTGTTGGTTGGGGGCTTCTGGACATCTGGATTTCCCTGAGGGGATCAATAAAGTATTTATTATTATTATTATTATTATTATTAGGAGGAGGCCATTCGGCCCTTCGAGCCAGCACCGCCATTCATTGTGACATTGGCTGATCGTCCACTATCAATAACCCGTGGGTTACACAAAAAGCTGGAGAAACTCAGCGGGTGCAGCAGCATCTAAGGAGCGAAGGAGATAGGCGACGTTTCAGGTCGAGACCCTTCTTCAGAGCTGGAGGGGAGAGTGGACTCTGTGGTGGATGTGCTTCAGAGGCGTATGAGGCACAAGGTGCAGGTCATCCTGAAAAACCCCGGGCATCCCCTCCAGGTCTGAAGAAGGGTCTCGCCCCGAAACGTCGCCTATCTCCTTCGCTCCTTAGATGCTGCTTCACCCGCTGAGTTTCTCCAGCTTTTTGTGTACCCTCGATTCTCCAGCATCTGCAGTTCCTTCTTTAACAGTCAATAACCCGTGCCTGCCTTCTCCCCATATCCCTTGACTCCACTAGCCCCTAGAGGGCTATCCAACTCTCTCTTAAATCCATCCAGTGATTTGGCCTCCACTGCCCTCTGTGGCAGAGAATTCCATAAATTCCATACATTTTCTGGGTGAAAAGGTTTTTTCTCACCTCAGTCTTAAATTACCTCCCCTTTATTCTAAGACTGTGGCCCCTGGTTCTGGACTCACCCAACATTGGGAACATTTTTCCTGCATCTAGCTTGTCCAGTCCTTTTATAATTGTATATGTTTCTATAAGATTCCCCCTCATCCTTCTAAACTCCAGTGATCACATGCTCCTGAGTCAATTGGAAACATTCATTGGATTGTAAAACTTTAAGCTGAATAGTCACGTCCTCGCCAGGAAGTGACTGGGAAACGGTTTCCCCCTTACCCTACCCCCCTCCCCACATAGAAAAGCTAAAGAAACTAAAGAAACATATTTTTAAAACTAACTAAACATTTTTTTTTAAAGATAGCAAAAACAAACAGACTGTGGGCAGAGGCTGCCTTCAATGCCGCGCCCCTAGTGGCAAACTAGTTTGTAGGATTAAATGGAAATTCCATGGAAGAAATTGTCAATTTTTATGTGGGATTCGGCCTCAATGCCCAGCATGATATATACCTTCTTGACTATTTTATTTGGTGGGAACGGGGTACTGATTTGGGATGACCAGCCATGATCATATTGGCGGTGCTGGCTTGAAGGGCCAAATGGCCTCCTCCTGCACCTATTGTCTATTGTCTATTGTCTATTATTTACTTGTGTTGTCACTTTCAGGGAACTACCATCTTGGACCCCAAAATGGGTTTTTTTTAGACACTTAGAGATACATCGTTCACCCCATACACTAACCTACACACTAGGGACAAATTTACAACTTTCCAAATCCAAATGAACCTACAAACCTGTACGTGTTTGGAGCATGGGAGGAAACTGGAGCACCCAGAGAAAACCCACAGTGTTACAGGGAGAATGTACAAACTCCATTTTGACAGCACATATAGTCAGGATCAAACCCAGGCAACTCTACCTTTCCGCTACCGTATCACCCTGTTGCTGTTAAAGGCCTTGCCATTAACTGTATACCTTCCCCTTAAATTCATTCTCCAAAGCAACACCTCACACTTGCTTGGATTCACTTGCTTCCATCTGCCATTTTCTGCAGCTGCTCAATATCACATTGTATATTTCCTCACTGTGCACAATTCCGTCAATTTTGATATTGTCTGCAAACCGACTAACCAGCCCTACAACATTTATATCCAAGTCATTTATTGATATCACACACAGTGGAGATCCCAGCATAGATTCCTGCAGAACTGCACATGTCACAGACCTTCAGCCAGAACACTTCCACCACAACTTGCTGCCTTTTGTAAAGGACCTGTCCCACTTGGGTGATTTTTTAGGCAACTGTGGCGAGATTCACTGTCATGGCGTGACGCCGGAAATGCACCCACCCCAAGACAATGTCCACGACAAACTACCACCTAGTCGACGTCAAGCTACGACAAGCTACGTTAACCGGCGACACAATTCCTCGCCACTCGGGACGTCCACCTACAACAAACTTTGACCACACAGGCGACAAGCTATGACACCCGAAGTTAACCTACCTCCACCAGCGCCAAGCTACGACAAGCTACGACCCAGTTAGCGACAAAAAGAAGACAACTGAAGGCTTCTCTTGACGTTGGAACTGTCGTCGTTGATGGAGGATGACGTAGGTTGTCGCCAATGAAATGCACCGAGGTCATGAGCTGGCGACAACCAACGTCACCTGGTGGCATCTGGGCAACAACCTACGACAGCACCCATGACAGAAGAAGACAGGCAACGTCAGGTAATGTCAAGCCCACTTTCACTGAGAGGTTTTGAACATTTCAAAATCCAGCGGCGAAAAGAAATAAGTAACGACACTTGAGGAGACCACTCATGACAATACAGGCGCACCTCGTGTCACGCTGCAACTATGTGGGACAGGCCCTTTAATAGTAAGCCAGTCCTAAATCCAAAAGGCCAAGTCACTGTGAATTACATAAAATGAAGCCCTTTAGAAATAGTTGTTTCAAAGTGTATTTTAGTTAGTAGCAATTCAATAAAACATTATGACTCTGCATTGGAAACACTAAATTAAACTTTTTATAGTAAGTAGAAGTCATTTTGATACATCCTGCACCATTTTTTCTTGATGAGAGGTTTCAGACAAATAAACATTCCCAATGGATTCAAGAACAATAAATCGTTTTACATCCAGTTATCATATTCAATTGTTTTCACTTTATTTTGTGGTAGTTCTATGAAACATCATTGGAACCATCACGTTTGACTGTTTGCAGCAAAGAGGAATCTTTGAGACATTTTGAACAATAATTTCAGCTGAGGGAGACACAAAATGCCGGTGTAACTCAGCAGCATCTCTGGAGAACACAGATAGTTGACGTTTCGGGCTGGGACCCTTCCTCAGACCAGAACTGAAACATCATCTGTCCATGTTCTCCAGACATGCTGCCTAACCCGTCGAGTTACATTTTGTGTCTTTCTTTGATACACTAGCATCCACAATTCTTTATCACATTTAACCTCTTCAGCTTAAGGTTTTTCAATCCAATAAATGTTTCCAATTGACTCGGGAGCATGAAATACTGAAAATAAACTTATTTACAACAGTTATTTCAAAGTTTTGTGACAATTGAATGATACATAACAACTGCATTGGAAGTACCAAATTTGACTTTACAGCTGGTAGGAGGCTTCTGACACGTTTTACACAAACTTCAAGTTAACGTTTTGCACATACATATGAAAGAAGCATATCTACTTGATTCTTGATGATGATTTGCTTTGTTGTAACTCATGCAGCAGGTAATGGGCCAAGGTCATCTCCCATGTCCTGTCCAACTCCTGCTCTCCACACCTGGAACATCTGGCGGCAGAGGAACAACTATAGGACTGTTTGCGGTCTGTAGACTGGTCAATGTTCAAGGATTCGGAAACGGACTTGAACGAATACGCCACAGTCGTTACAGATTTTATAAAGAAATGTGTGGAGGACTGCATCCCTACAAAAACCTTCCAAGTGTTTCCCAATCAGAAAGCTTGGATGAACTTTGAGATCCGCACTCTTCTTAAGTCCAGACACCGGGCATTCACCTCCGATGATACAGTGCCCTACAAGAAGTCCAGTTTACGACCTTGGTAAGATCATCAATAAGGCCAAAAGGGAGTTCTGCTCCAAGGATGAGACAGATGTTCGGCAGCTATGGCAGGGCTTGAATGCAATCACCTCCGACAAGGCAAAATCAGGAGGCAGCTCGAATGTCGGCGAAACATCACTCCCTGATGAGCTCAATGCATTTTACACACGCTTTGATAGGGAGAACACCGATGTGCCTTCCCGAGCCCCTAGTCGCTGTGATGGTATTTCAGTCTCAGTCACAGAGGCCGACATCAGGAAGTCCTTCAGAGGGGTGAACCCTCGAAAAGCATCTGGACCTGATGGTATACCTGGTCGTGTTCTAAAAACCTGTGCGGACCAACTGGCTGGAGTTTTTACGGACAGTTTCAACCTCTCACTTCTGAGGTCTGAGGTTCCCACCTGCTTTAAAAGGGCATCAATTATACCGGTGCCCAAGAAGAGCAAGGTGACGTGCCTCAATGACTATCGACCAGTGGCACTAACGCCTGTGGTGATGAAGTGCTTCGAGAGGTTGATCATGGCGAAAATCAACTCCTACCTCGACAAAAACCTGGACCCATTGCAGTTCGCTTACCGCCACAACAGATCAACGGTGGATGCGATCTCGCTGGCCCTCCACTCCGCTCTGGACCACTTGGACAACAAAAACTCATATGTCAGGCTGTTATTCATCGATTACAGCTCGGCATTTAATACTGTCATCCCCTCGAACCTGGTTACCAAACTCGCAGAACTGGGTCTCTGCGCATCCCTCAGCAATTGGATCCACGACTTCCTCATCCACAGACCACAGTCTGTTCGTACTGGTGGAAATGTGTCAGTCTCGATAACAATCAGCACGGGAGCACCTCAAGGCTGCGTGCTCAGCCCCCTGCTGTACTCACTCTATACTCATGACTGCATAGCCGGTCATAGTGCGAACTCCATATCAAGTTCGCTGACGACACCACTATTGTGGGACGTATCACTGATGGGGATGGGTCAGAGTACAGAAGAGAGATCGAGCGGCTGTTCATATGGTGCCAGCACAATAACCTGGCCCTCAACACCAGCAAAACCAAGGAACTGATTGTGGACTTTGGAAGGAGTAGGATGGGGACACACAGTCCCATTTATATCATTGATTGATGGTTGAAAGGGTCAAGAGCTTCAAATTCCTGGGAGTGCACATCTCTGAAGATCTTTCCTGGTCCGAGAACACTAATGCAATTATCAAGAAAGCACATCAGTGCCTCTACTTCCTGAGAAGATTACGGGTTGTCAAGGAGGACTCTCTCTAACTCCTACAGGTGCACAGTAGAGAGCTTGCTGACTGGTTGCATCGTGGCTTGGTTCGGCAACTTGAACGCCCTGGAGAGGAAAATACTTAAAAGAGTAATAAACACTGCCCAGTCCATCATCGGCTCTGACCTTCCTTCCATCGAGGGCATTTATCGCAGTCTCTGCCTCAAAAAGGCTGGCAGCATCATCAAGGACCCACACCACCCTAGCCACACACTCATCTCCCTGCTACCTTCAGGTGGAAGGTACAGGAGCCTGAAGACTGCAACGTCCAGGTTCAGGAATAGTTACTTCCCCACAGCCATCAGGCTATTAAACTTGGCTCGGACAAAACTATGATCATTAATAACCCATTAACTGTTATTTGCACTTTATCAGTTTATTTATTCATGTGTGTATTATAATAATGGTATATGGACACACTGATCTGTTTTGTAGTCAATGCCTACTATGTTCTGTTGTGCTGAAGCAAAGCAAGAATTTCATTGTCCTATCAGGGACACATGACAATAAACTCACAAACTACAAATGCCACATTGATGCCTTTGAACACCCTTCTCATTACTGCATCAAGCTGGTAGGAGAACCAGTCACTGTTGTAGAGGCTAACCTCTTGTGGAAGAGCTTGGACATTAGCTGTCTTTATTACAATCACTGTATCGGGACTTCTATTCAGCAAACGTAGAATTGATCTCCGGATATTCTGCAGCCTTCGAATATAAGTTTTCACCGGAAAAGTGTTGAAATGGCACCAGATGGTGAAGGCTATAATGGTGTCCTTTCCCCCTTTAATATCATCCAGTTTATTTGCAATGAATGGCAGGTCCTGATTTGATATGAGCTGGATGCTTATAGGTTTCCCATGTGCAAAATAATCCATCTTAATCGTGTTGTCTATATCCAGAGCAAGGTGGGGTTGTCTTTGCTGTGTTGCCCAGATTCAATTTTTTGATTCCTGAAAGAAAAAAAAGATTGAAACGGCATTGAGTCAAAAAATGTTTTTTCCCCGGATATGAAACACACTGTAGTCAACAGCAAAAATCCAGTCATAAATCAAAGCTGAAATGAGCCATTTATCCCCGTGACTGCTCTCTCATTAAATATAATTAAAGCTCATTCTAGAACGTGTTAACCATTTGGCTGTGGGCTGTGTTGTGAGCATAGTTGGCAGAAGAGATACTTTAACCTACAATTATCCCCTTTCTGTCCACTGGGTTTCATCTATAGGAAGCTAATCATGAAAATCACTCCTCGAGGAGACAGACACAGAGAGGGAGAGAGAAAGGGAGGGGGGGAGAAGGGAGAGTGGGAAGGAAGAGGGGGGAAGGAAGAGGGGAAGGAAGAGGGGGGAAGGGGGGGAAAGGGGAAAGGGGAAGAGAGAAAGGGAAAGAGATAGGGGAGAAGGGGAGAGAGGGTTGGAGGGAGGGGGAGAGGGAGGTGGGAGAGGGGGAGAGAGAGGGAGAGAGAGGGAGAGAGAGGGAACCCCCTGATCCCTTTAGCCACAAGGGCCACATCTAACTCCCTCTTAAATATAGCCAATGAACTGGCCTCAACTACCTTCTGTGAAATGTATGAATAACTAGATAATGCATCTTCTGCGGCTAGAGAAGCCAGAAAATATTCCGTCCATATGGTCAATAGAGGAACGGGGGTTCCGAGTGGAATCAGTGACATCTCATCCGAGGAGGAGTGGTCTGGCCAAGGACTAGAGGGGTATATTTCTGATACTTCTCAAGATTACAGAAACATGGAGCATGCCGAATCAGGTTAGCATTTGGCTAACCTGATCATGTGTTTAGTTACCCAGTTTAAGATGAATGATTGGCTTTCAGCAATTTAACTGATTCAGAGAATCGATCTTGAAGATGCATACTTTGCCATATCTACACACAGAGGCACAGATTATCAAAGCCAGTGGTGGATGCCAATGCTGCCCTACTCAGATCAAAGAGAATTGTGTCATCCAGTTTTAGATAATATGCAAAATTTGCAGCTGTTAAAACTTAGGGGTTATCAGTAGCTACCTCTTGCGATATTAAGAATGAGGCAACATGAAATTTAATAGTGCCAATTTTGCCCATTCATTCAGGCCATGGTAAAGCGTCTGAAGCAACTCTTATTTACTCGGTCACGAGTGACGGCTGGGGCAGCCTGTCTTCTCGGGCAGCTAGCTCTGCACAATTGTATGGGAAACTTGTGAACAAAATATGTGAGTTACTTTTAAACGGAAGTAACAGAGGTTTGTGTGGCTTTCAGTTTGAGCTTAGAGAAGCGTTTATGTGATAGCACAATTGACACTACTTGTGCTGCTTTGTCATGCTCTATAGTGCCATAAGTGGGACAATAAATGATTGGGTATTCACCCACTGTTCACTAATTCCCGGAAGTGGCGGCGCTGCCTGGCAGCTGCGGCTCGCCTGCAGTTCGTCTGTTTTTTCTTTTTTTTTGTTGTTCTTGCTTATGTCTGTTTTAGTTTAGTTAGTTTATTAGATTGTGTAAGTGTGTGGGGGGGGGAGGGTGGGAGAAACAGGGTTTTAGTCTCTTCCTTCGGGGGGATACAACCTTTTCTTGTTGTATCCCCTGTCTCCGTCTGCGCTGAGGCCCTAATGGCGGAGCTGACGGCCTCGGGGGCCTCGGAGCTGATGGCCTCGGGTGGCGTTCGCGGCAGCGGCAGTTCCGGCAGCGGCAGTTCCGGCAGCGGCAGTGGCTCGACTGGCCTGACCTGGCAGCAGCAGCGGCCCGACTTGGAGCTGTGGCGGCATTCCGGCGTTCCAGTAGCGGCAGCGGCCCGACCTGGAGCTGTGTTCCGGTAACGGCAGCGGCCCGACCTGGAGCTGTGGCCTGACTTTGGAGTTGTGGCGGTGTTCTGGTGTTCCGCGGTGGCAGCGCAGTTTCCGAGGCCTGGCCACGGGCTCAGTGCACGACATCGTCGGGAGCTTGCAGGTCACAAGTTGGTGACCTGTTTTCTGGAGCTCCCGCTGGACTGGAGGGCGGCAGCTTCGGCAGCTTTGACCGCCCCGGGCCGCGGAGTCTGAATCGGCCCGTTCGCGGACCTGGATTCAGCCGCGGGACTGACTCACTTACCAACACCCGGCGGGGTCAATACATCAGAGGCCTGGATCGCCTCAGCGCAGAGGGAGAACAAGGAGGGAAGAGCCAAAGACTAAGACTTTTGCCTTCCACCACAATGAGGTGGTGCTTGGTGAACTCACTGTGGTGGATGTTAAATTTGTGTTTTTTGTGTGTTTTTGTTATTTTTAATATATGTATGACTGCAGGCACAAAATTTCGTTCAGACCGAAAGGTCTGAATGACAATAAAGGTAATCTGAATCTGAATCTAATGTTATGCAGGTTGTCTTTTATATGACCATTCTAATAGCCTACACTCATTGTAGTGTGCGATGTATATCAGTAAATTATTATGCAAATATTATTCCACTGTATTCCTAATGGGAGCAGTATTTTTAAGATCATTATGCTTTCAGCAACTGATCTCAGCACTAAGAACACAGTCTTTACTCAATGTCTGGCTCGGTCTCTGGGTCATAACTGACATTAGGGTAGTTTGTTATGGGAATGATCTCATAGCAATATGGGCAAGATTGTGTACATTTCAGGTGACCGCATACCCACCAGAGCAGAGATTGTGGGTGTCATTAGGTTTACAAGTGCACTGAGCTTCCTAGTACCTATGAGATGAAAGATAGTCTCTTTATGGTAATTCAATAGTCTCAAGGTATTGCTGATGGCTCATTTACAGACAATAGAATGAATATTTCCCTTTCATCATACATTATACAACATGCCAGGGCATAGTACTTGGCCCACACCTATTTTTGCTTTACATCAATGACATCCATGAAAAAGTCGCAAGTACGATCAGACTATTCGCTGATGATTATTTGCTGTACCGTCCAATTAAGTCAGCTGATGATGAAGATGCTCTCCAAAAGGATCTCAATACTATGGTCGAGTGGTCACAGCAATGGGGCATGCAGTTCAACCTTTCCAAATGTGAAACCATGCGTGTCACCAGAAAGAGGAATCCAGGCGTCACATCTTACAACATACTTGGTGTCACCCTTGAAGAATCCAAACAAACCAAGTATCTTGGCATCAAATTACAGAATTATCTATGTTGGAATGGTCAGACTCATCATGTAACAGTGAAAGCAACAGGTGTCCTAAACTTCCTGAGGCGCAACTTCCATCATTGTTCAACTTCTGTCAAGGAGAAGCTGTATTTCACCCTCGTTAGACCTCATCTGGACTACGCAGTTGCAACTTGGGACCCATACACAGATAAAAACATTTCATCCATCGAACGTGTCCAAAGACAGGCCACTCGATTTGTTACTAACACCTACAAGAGAGAAGCGAGTGTCACCAAACTTCTGAATTCTCTGGGGTGGAACCCTCTCCAAGACAGAAGTGAAGATCACTGTTTGACCTGTTTTTACAAAATGTTAAATGGTCAGCTAGACATAGGCACAAGACCTACACCAACCCCAAACCAATTAGGAGCAGACGAGGGCATTCGATCCAATTTGTGGTCCCAGCCTCAAAGACAGATGTGTACATCAATTTGTTCTTTCCACGCACTATTAAAGCACGGAATAATCTCCACCAAGCCACGGTTGCCCAACCAGATGCAACTAAATTTAAAGTGGCGCTTTCGCCCCAATAACCCTCTCTGGCTAAACCCCTCCCTGCACCACCTCCAGTTTAAATTCCAGTTGGAATATTTTGGAGGACTAAGTAACCAAGAAGAACCAAGAAGACGAAGCAAGAGGCTTACATAGTGTGTGTTAATACATTTTTAAAAATTGGTTGAATATGTCTGGATATTTGCAGATAGAATTCTGCACAGTGTTTCATGAGTTATTGTCTAACTCAAAGTCAATTGGGACTATGGTCTGGTTACGAACAATGGCCATGTATGCAAGTTAGCATCATGGTATTAATAACCCATGTTTTCTACCATTAATGGTCTATCTGTTTAAGTGTTTCACACACAGATTGGGTTACTGCATGAAACCACAGAGCTTTGAAGTCTTCATGTAATCACTCAAGTGACTTTGAAATGAAATAGAAAGATTAAACGAGAACTTACCATTTGAAGTTTGATCTTTATTTTATGAGAATTTGAAGTGAGGGACTACGTGTCCTCCACTCCCAACCCTACTTCTCCTAAAGATAATTCGGTAGTTCTAAGGTCATTAATCCTTCTATAGCTTAGGTCAGCAACTATTCTGTGGTTTCATACAGCTGCTCTAAAGATTGACGCACATGCGGACTGACGGGTTCTTCACGTAGTCCCTCATTTCAAGTTCTCATAAAATAAAGATCAAACTTCAAACCGCAAGTTTGCGTTTAATTTTTCTATTCTACAGACCAAACAATTATTTTAAAGTTGAGAATAATCTGTGATTTAACAATATCCTGCAAAACACAAAGTACTGGAATAACTCAGCAGGTCGGGCAGCATCTGTGGAGGGAATAGACTGGTGACATTTTGGGTTGGGACTTTGCTTCAGACTGATTGCAGCAGAATTAAAGCTAAATCCAAAACTAAAACTGTCCAAAAACTCTTCATACATTCTCAGTATTATACATTCAACAGTCTCATACAGAATAGTGTTTGCACTTATCTTTAAATAAAACACCTTTGTCAATGACCAGTTTCTCATGTCATCCGTCTCCCCCGTTTGGTTTGCAGATGAGGGTGATAATGCCCTTTCGCATGGAGTCTGACATTTTTTTTGTAATAAATACATTTTTTTTGTTTAATTTAGTTTAGAGATACAGCGCGGAAACAGACCCTTCAGCCCACCGAGTCCACACTGACTAACGATTCCCGCACACTAACACTATCCTACAAACATTAGGGACAATTTACATTTATACCAAGCCAATTAGCCTACAAACCTGTACGTCTTTGGATTGTGGAGAAAGCTGGAGATCCAGAAGAAAACCCCCACAGGTCACAGGGAGAACGTGCAAACTCCATACAGACAGGCACCCATAGTCAGGATCGAACCCAGGCCTCTGGTGCTGTGAGCGTTGCAAGGCAGCAACTCTATCCCTGCACCACCCTTAGCCCTTACATAATAGCATTTTACACTTCTAGCAGGTCCAGGCCCAATTGGCCAGCCATCACTTCTGGGAATTTTGAGGCAAAGGAATGGATAGATCTAATCAGCTCTTCCAGGGTCAGTGGTTGGGCCGAACTCTCCCATTTGCTGTCCTCCAGGATCTCCATGATAGAGGATGGGAGGCTGCGACCTTTCTGTCATTCAGACCAGCAGATCATCAATATGTCTGTCTGTAGGGATATTACTTAGGTGTCCTCACCTCCCCCCCCCCCCCCCCCCCCACACACCCCCCGTTCAACCTTTGGTGAACATGGTGACACATCTCTCCCTGCTCCATGGAGTTGACTTTGGGTCGTAAAATTATTTTGGAGAATTCTGAGGCAAAATCTGTAGCTTATCGGCTCTCTGTTCCTCACATTTACCCTCCCCTCGACTGCAGAAGGTGGAGTTGCTGCAAGTTTGTCTGGAATTGGTACAATTCCCTCTGACCCCATCATACTTTCCTAGAAAAAGGAGAACACCTTGATGTGCACCTTTAGTGCTTCCCACTAGTGCATCGGGCAGTCAAAAAGGTTCAGAGTTCTCCAACCTGTGTCGTCCCTCTTTTGTTCCTCGACATTCTATAGGGTCAGCAGTTTGACATTTAACTTCCACGTCACCCTGCCTGCCCTCAGGTTATAAGGTCTTATGTGACAGGAGCAGAATTAGGCCATTCAGCCCATTTCAGTCATTCAATTATGGCTGATCTATCTCTCCCTCCTAACCCTGTGGTTCTACTGTAGGTGATGGGAGCGGTGGTAAGACATGGCCAATGGCCTGATGTTTGACCATGTCTGACCATGACGGCCTTCAACGTGAAGTGGAAGTCTGTCCGGTCTCAACCAGGTGAATTGCAGCCATGCTCTGCCTGCAGGGGTTGCTGAAAGCATCACACAGCGTTGCGTCTTTGATCATGTCCATCAGGAGTCTGGAGGTGCTGTCCAATCTGTTGTGGGCACCGCCGAATCATCCATCGCATCGACGATGCAGGTGAAGTCACTGGCTGGAACAACCGACTGGGACGTCCCCAACAGCAGTGAGAGCTGCTGGACGATGGCCAGCCACCTGCCCCGCACAGGCAAG
Organism: Raja brachyura; assembly: GCA_963514005.1. Next base: position 1,687,158 of record OY740795.1, read on the forward strand.
GTGTGCACGTTGATCAGCCTCAGCGGAGAGTCACAGTGCGCTACATCCATCACAAGTAGACATCCCCCCAACCACCTCCCCGATTTTGAGATTGAGAAATTGCAGGATACCCAGGGCAGAAGCAAGACTGTCATTGGCTCCTGATCATACCGCCGATCCATGTGGACACCATCGCGAACACCTCCAACACCTGCAGAGGAGTAGCAGCCCATACTCTAGTAGAAAAGTCACATCTGCTTTGACTTTGGCAAGATACTGCAATGCCTTAACACATCGCAGACTTTCAATTGCTGACCCTCCAACACTCCTGCAGCCCCTGTAAAGATGTTAACTGTATCTGCAGACAACTCATAGAGGGAGCCACTGTGCAGCTTTCTGCAGCAAATTTAATTCCATTCTTGGTGGCAGCTTAAAGGAAGGATCTGAACCAAAAAACTGTAGCCTTTAAGACAATGCAGAATAGACTATCCACACCAGCTGTGAATTTGTGAACAAACCGATTAACCATATAACCATATAACAATTACAGCACGGAAACAGGCCATCTCGGCCCTTCAAGTCCATGCCGAACAACTTTTTTCCCTTAGTCCCACCTGCCTGCACTCATACCATAACCCTCCATACCCTTCTCATCCATATGCCTATCCAATTTATTTTTAAATGATACCAACGAACCTGCCGCCACCACTTCCACTGGAAGCTCATTCCACACAGCTACCACTCTCTGAGTAAAGAAGTTCCCCCTCATGTTACCCCTAAACCTCTGTCCCTTAATTCTAAAGTCATGTCCTCTTGTTTGAATCTTCCCTATTCTCATAGGGAAAAGCTTGTCCACATCAACTCTGTCTATCCCTCTCATCATTTTAAAGACCTCTATCAAGTACCCCCTTAACCTTCTGCGCTCCAGAGAATAAAGACCTAACTTATTCAACCTATCTCTGTAACTTAGCTGTTGAAACACAGGCAACATTCTAGTGTCTCTGCAATGGAAAATCGATGTCTCTGTAAACCGATAAATGAGAACAGTCACTTGGCATCTGTGTAGGGAAAGTGTTAGCTCACTGGACTCCATAAGTCAACATCTCCAATGCCTTCTGCAAATTCATCAATGCCACCACTGTTGTTGACCAAATGATTGCCAGTGCAGCAGAGAGGTAGAACACCCATCCACTGTTTTCTTTTAGATGTTCATCTAGTTCAGCCTGAACCTGCCAAAAGCATCACAGAGCAGACCAACCAGACCTCTTTTAAAAAGTCAATAAAACCGAGCAATAAAACTTGGTTTCAGTTAAAAGGAACACCATAACCAAGTTGCTCTGTGTTGGAAGCAACTGCAGATGCTGGTTTAAACTGGATAGACACAAGAGCTGGAGTAACTCAGCAGGACAGGCAACATCTCTTGAGAGAAGGAATGGGTAACGATTCAGGTTGCGACCCTTCTTCAGACTAGTTAGGGAATAGGGAAACGATATAGATGATATGGCAAATATGTGGCATATATATATAGTCGATTTGGCAAATGTGATGTGTGAAATACGGTAATTATGGGAGACTTTAACCTTTACATGGACTGGACAAAACAAATTTGCTGTAACATGGCGGAAGATGGATTAATCGAATGTACACAAAGTGCATTTCTAGATCAAAATGGTGAGAATCGGAGCTTTCCGGTGGCGCCATGAACTAACAAAGGCGCAGCATCGAGCTCTGCTCCAGCTAAATCTTGAAAAAAGCCGGTTTGGAGGAGGCGACCAATCTAAAAATACTCACCGGAGCTGTTTGACGTCGCGTAAGTGACGTCATCAGAAATCGCCGCAGAAAAATGGAGATTAACGCCAGTTTTAAATGAAAAGAGGGAAACCTCACCAGAAGCCTGCAAAAGCTGCTGCAAGACCTGCTACAAGACTCTACATGAAAACACTTGGTAAGACTCCTCAAACCCCTCAAACATCAGCTGGAAGCTCAGAAGAAGAAGCTGACTCTCAAAGTCCTTCTACAGAAGTGACTTCAACGGAGGAACAAAGGGAAGAAATGGAACAACTGGAAAAGTCAGTAACAGCTTCAGTAACAGCTTCAGTTACTGAAAACATTTCTAAAGTGATACGAGAGGGGAACGTCGCGCTGGACAAAAGCATCTCTGAAAAAATCAAACATGGTAATGAGAAGTTGATGGGGAAATTGATAACTTAACTAAACGTGTTGCAGAGATTGAGGGGGATTTAAACAAAAAAATGAAGTGGGTTGATAAAGACTGTATTAAAAAGTTGTATGCAATGCTTAAGTCTACTGTTTCGGCTATGGAAGGAATGGATAATACGATGACCGAGATGTGTAAGGAGATAAAGAGACTAAGAAAGGAACAAGAAAGTACTGTGGGGTACTTGCTAAAATGAAGAATAAATGTCTGGACTTGGAAGCGAGATCGAGGAGAATTTAAGAATAGTTGGAGTAAACGAGGGAAAGGAGAGTGGACAAAACCCTCAGTAGTTTGCATTCAACTTACTTATACAAGTACTCATGTACCCCCCCCCCCCGAGGAAGATTATTGTGAAATTTTATGGCATCGCTACCCTGGAAGAAGTTATGAAACTGATTCAATATGGATCGAATTTGATGTTTGGAGAGGATAAACTAAGATTATTTTGTGATTTTCCAGCTGAAATCATGGAAAAGAGGGTCAAGTTCACAAAGACAAGAATGATATTGAAAGAAATCTCTGGAATAAGATATTGAATAGTATATCCTGCAAAGATGAGGATTACTTATAACTCTGTTGAACGTGCATTCACGGATCCAGAAGAGGCATTTAAATATGCACAAAGTATCACACAGGAGGTCGACTGATCATTAGGAGTTGGTCTCCCACAACAATACAGAGGAGAAACGGCGAAGAAAGGACCGTGTTTTTTAAATATATAAAAAAGACTGTTCTGGTCAAGTTGGCGGACTCGCCACGAGTCGCTGTCTAGACACCTTATCTTTGGAATGTTAACTCAAAGTCGGACTTTATGTTTCACTTCAACAAAGGACTGGAAAACAAGAAAACCGTGGTTTCCTAACCCTAACCCTAACCCGAACCCTAACCCTAACCCTAACCCGAACCCGAACCCGAACCCGAACCCGAACCCGAACCCGAACCCTAACCCTAACCCTAACCCGAACCCTAACCCTAACCCGAACCCTAACCCTAACCCTAACCCGAACCCGAACCCGAACCCGAACCCGAACCCGAACCCGAACCCTAACCCTAACCCGAACCCGAACCCGAACCCGAACCCGAACCCTAACCCTAACCCTAACCCTAACCCTAACCCTAACCCTAATCCATTAAAATAATATTAATGGACCTGTACACAGAAATTAATGACTTAAGAAACATACAATTATATACTAACATAAAATATATAACTAATAGAATTGTGTAATATTCAAGAACAGTGTAATAATGACTGATTTTTATCTCATGATGTTAATTATAAGAATAATGAGTTAAATTTGATTGAGAAGTATTAACAATACACTAACAAATCTTATGGATAAAGTAGATCTAGTTTAAACTGTGCGTAAAGGGGCGGGGGGGGGGGGGAGGAGATTCAGATACTTGGAAACTATCCAAGGGTCTGAATCTGGTTAACCCCTTGGAACCTGACTAATACGCACACTCATCTCCATGCTACCTTCGGGTAGAAGGTACAGGAGCCTGAAGACTGCAACAACCCGGTTTAAGAATAGCTACTTCCCCACAGCCATCAGGCTATTAAACCTGGCTCGGAACTCTAATCATTAATATCCCTCCATCTGTTATTTGTACTTTATTAATTTATTAAGTCATGGGTGTATTTATGTATAGAATTGTAGTCAATGGCTTCTATGTTCTGTTGTGCTATGCAAAGAAAGATTTTCATTGTCCTGTCAGGGACACATGACAATAAACTCTTTTGACTTTTGACTTTTGATAAACAGGAATGAGATTTAATTGGGGAGTGAATGTAATAATTCTCAGCATCTCGGCAGATATGGATATATAACTAACATAATTACAGTTATATTTAAGTATATACTTAATGTTGGAAACTTTTTTTTTTGAAGATACATTCCAATAGATAGATTTGAAATGCGTTTTATTTTAGATATAGTTTTTAATTTTGAATCGGTCTCTCTTCCTTTTAATATATAATATTGAAAAAATTATAGACCCGTTAGTTTGACGTCAGTGGTGGGCAAATTAATGGAAAGGATACTTAGAGATAATATATATAAGCATCTGGATAAACAGGGTCTGATCAGGAACAGTCAACATGGATTTGTGCCTGGAAGGTCATGTTTGACAAACCTTCTTGAATTTTTTGAAGAGGTTACTAGGGAAATTGATGAGGGTAAAGCAGTGGATGTTGTCTATATGGATTTCAGTAAGGCCTTTGACAAGGTTCCCCATGGAAGGTTGGTTAAGAAGGTTCAATCTTTGGGTGTTAATGGCGGAGTAGCAAGATGGGTTCAACAGTTGCTGAATGGGAGATGCCAGAGAGTAATGGTGGATGGCTGTTTGTCAGGTTGGAAGCCAGTGACCAGTGGGGTGCCTCAGGGATCTGTGTTGGGTCCACTGTTGTTTGTCATGTACATCAATGATCTGGATGATGGGGTGGAAAATTGGATAAGTAAGTATGCAGATGATACTAAGATAGGTGGTGTTGTGGATAATGAAGTAGATTTTCAAAGTCTACAGAGAGATTTGGGCCATTTGGAAGAGTGGACTGAAAGATGGCAGATGGAGTTTAATGCTGATAAGTATGAGGTGCTACATCTTGGCAGGAAAAAATCAAAATAGGACGTACATAGTAAATGGTAGGGAATTGAGGAATGCTGTGGAACAGAGGGATCTAGGAATAACTGTGCATAGTTCCCTAAAGGTGGAATCGCATGTAGATAGGGTGGTAAAGAAAGCTTTACCTTTATAAATCAGAGCATTGAATATAGGAGTAGGGAAGTAATGTTAAAATTGTACAAGGCATTGGTGAGACCAATTCTGGAGTATGGTGTACAATTTTGGTCGCCTAATTATAGGAAGGATGTCAACAAAATAGTGAGAGTACAGAGGAGATTTACTAGAATGTTGCCTGCGTTCCAGCAACTAAGTTACAGAGAAAGGTTGAACAAGTTAGGTCTTTATTCTTTGGAGCGCAGAAGGTTAAGGGGGGACTTGATTGAGGACTTTAAAATGATGAAAGGGATAGACAGAGTTGACGTGGATAAGCTTTTCCCATTGAGGGTAGGGAAGATTCAAACAAGAGGACATGACATGAGAATTAAGGGACAGAAGTTTAGGGGTAACATGAGGGGAAACTTCTTTACTCAGAGAGTGGTGGCTGTGTGGAATGATCTTCCAGCAGAAGTGGTGGAGGCAGGATCGATTTTAACATTTAAAAGTAAAGTGGATAGGTATATGGACGGGAAGGGAATGGAGTGGTATGGTCTGAGTGCAGGTAGATGGGACTAAGGGAAAATAAATGTTCGGCACGGACTGGAAGGGCCGAGTGGGCCTGTTTCCGTGCTGTAATTGTTATATGGTTATATGGTTAATAATTGGTTAAGGGGGCAGAGCAAAATAGAAACATAGAAACATAGAAATTAGGTGCAGGAGTAGGCCATTCGGCCCTTCGAGCCTGCACCGCCATTCAATATGATCATGGCTGATCATCCAACTCAGTATCCTGTACCTGCCTTCTCTCCATACCCCCTGATCCCTTTAGCCACAAGGGCCACATCTAACTCCCTCTTAAATATAGCCAATGAACTGGCCTCAACTACCCTCTGTGGCAGAGAGTTCCAGAGACCCACCACTCTCTGTGTGAAAAATTTTCTTCTCAACTTGGTCCTAAAGGATTTCCCCCTTATCCATAAGCTGTGACCCCTTGTCCTGGACCTCTCCAACATCGGGAACAATCTTCCTGCATCTAGCCTGTCCAACCCCTTAAGAATCTTGTAAGTTTCTATAAGATCCCCTCTCAATCTCCTAAATTCTAGAGAGTATAAACCGAGTCTATGCAGTCTTTGTTCATAAGACAGTCCTGACATCCCAGGAATCAGTCTGGTGAACATTCGCTGCACTCCCTCTATGGCAATAATGTCCTTCCTCAGATTTGGAGACCAGAACTGTACGCAATACTCCAGGTGTGGCCTCGCCAAGACACTATACAACTGAAGTAGAACCTCCCTGCTCCTATACTCAAATCCTTTTGCTATGAAAGCTAACATACCATTCGCTTTCTTCACTGCCTGCTGTACCTGCATGCCTACTTTCAATGACTGGTGTACCATAACAGCTAGGTCGCGCTGCATCTCCCCTTTTCCTAATCGGCCTCCATTTAGATAATAGTCTGTTTTCCTATTTTTGCCACCAAAGTGGATAACCTCACATTTATCCACATTAAACTGCATCTGCCAAACATTTGCCCACTCACCCAGCCTATCCAAGTCACCTTGCAGTCTCCTAACATCCTCCTCACAGCTAACACTGCCCCCCAGCTTAGTGTCATCCGCAAACTTGGAGATATTGCCTTCTATTCCCTCATCCAGATCATTAATATATATTATAAATAGCTGGGGTCCCAGCACTGAGCCTTGCGGTACCCCACTAGTCACTGCCTGCCATTGTGAAAAGGACCCGTTTACTCCTACTCTTTGCTTCCTGTTTGCCAGCCAGTTCTCTATCCACATCAATACTGAACCCCCAATGCCGTATGCTTTACGTTTATATACTAATCTCTTATGTGGGACCTTGTCGAAAGCCTTCTGGAAGTCCAGATACACCACATCCACTGGTTCTCCCTTATCCACGCTACTAGTTACATCCTCGAAAAATTCCACAGGATTCGTCAGACATGATTTACCTTTCGTAAAACCATGCTGACTTTGTCCAATGATTTCACCACTTTCCAAATGTGCTGCTATCCCATCTTTAATAACTGACTCTAGCAGTTTCCCCACTACCGACGTTGGACTAACTGGTCTGTAATTCCCCGTTTTCTCTCTCCCTCCCTTCTTAAAAAGAGGGGTTACGTTTGCTACCCGCCAATCCTCAGGAACTACTCTAGAATCTAAAGAGTTTTGAAAGATTATCACTAATGCATCCACTATTTCCGGAGCTACTTCCTTAAGTACTCTGGGATGCAGCCTATCTGGCCCTGGGGATTTATCGGCCTTTAATCCATTCAATTTACCCAACACCACTTCCCGACTAACCTGGATTTCACTCAAGTACTCCTTTGACCCGCGGTCCCCTGCTATTTCCGGCAGATTATTTATGTCTTCCTTAGTGAAGACGGAACCAAAGTAGTTATTCAATTGGTCCGCCATATCCTTGTTCCCCATGATCAACTCACCTGTTTCTGACTGCAAGGGACCTACATTTGTTTTAACTAATCTATTTCTCTTCACATATCTGAATGGTGGCAGATTAGGAAAGGGGGAGATGCAACGAGACCTGGGTGTCATGGTACACCAGTCATTGAAAGTAGGCATGCAGGTGCAGCAGGCAGTGAAGAAAGCAAATGGTATGTTAGCATTCATAGCGAAAGGATTTGAGTATAGGAGCAGGGAGGTTCTACTGCAGTTGTACAGTGTTTTGGTGAGGCCACACCTGGAGTATTGCGTACAGTTTTGGTCTCCAAATCTGAGGAAAGACATCCTTGCCATAGAGGGGGTACAGAGAAGATTCACCAGATTGATTCCTGGGATGTCAGGACTTTCATATGAGGAAAGATTGGATAGACTCGGCTTGTACTCGCTGGAATTTAGAAGATTGAGGGGGGATCTTATAGAAACTTACAAAATTCTTAAGGGGTTGGACAAGCTAGATGCTGGAAGATTGTTCCCGATGTTGGGGGAGTCCAGAACAAGGGGTCACAGTCTAAGGATAAGGGGGAATTCCTTTAGGACCAAAATGAGGAAAACATTCTTTACACAGAGAGTGGTGAGTCTCTGGAATTCTCTGCCACAGAAGGTAGTTGAGGCCAGTTCATTGGCTACATTTAAGAGGGCGTTAGATGTGGCACTTGTGGCTAAAGGGATCAGGGGGTATGGAGAGAAGGCAGGTACGGGATACTGAGTTGGATGATCAGCCATGATCACATTGAATGGCGGTGTAGGCTCGAAGGGCCGAATGGCCTACTCCTGCACCTATTGTCTATGTTTCTATGTTTCTATATCTATAAAAACTTTTGCAGTCAGTTTTTATGTTCCCTGCCAGTTTTCTTTCATAATCTAGTTTTCCTTTCCTAATCAAGCCCTTTGTCCTTCTCTGCTGGTCTCTGAATTTCTCCCAGTCCTCTGGTATGCTGCTTTTTCTGGCTGCTTTGTACGCATCATCCTTTGCTTTGATACTATCCATTTGAAATGTATAACAACAGCTACGGAAGTCAACAAGAATTTTTCTACCACCTGTTGGTGGTTTCTTTTAAATTATAATGACCTTATTTTTAGATATTATAATATCACTTTTTGTTTTTTAATTATCTTTTCACCGCTTTACACCTTCTGGTCTTTTCTAAGGTCTATTTTGAAGGGGAGATGTCAACAAAACTTAACAGCTGGGGATGACCACCCATCACCTAGAGTTCTGAGGTACCTAGTTGCACCATATGAAGTAAAGGTATTAACATGATTCACAATGCAAGACGATAAACAAAAGAAAACTGGAGGAATCACGTTCTGTTGCTGGAATATAAGGAGCGCTAATGAACTAATTTTACTTCGGAGTCACGTGAGTGACTACGTGAAGACCCCGCCAGCACGCATGCGCGACTTATCGTCGTACGCATGTGGAAGCGACGGTCGGGAGGAGCGGGGCTCCTCCAGCGTGAGTTTAAAAAGCTCACGCCAGGTAAGTCTCACCGAAGGAGTGAGTCGACCATTATGGAAGGGAGAAAATCTAAGAGAGCGGCGGCCAAATCAGCGGCTAAGGACAGCAGCCAACGGAGAACCGCCTCTCCAGAGCTACAGGTTCTACCTGCAGCTCCCGGCTTTTCGGATTTTGAGACCGTTGGTACGCCACGGTCGGGGAAAACTACCCGGAAGTCGGCCGGGGCCGACTCAGCGGAGTCCGGTCCCGAGGGCACCCCGCTCGCTGGCAGCGACGGAGGTCGCCTTGACCGCATTGAGCGGATGATGGAGCAGCTGCTCCAACGTGACCTGCTAAAGCAGGGGCAGGATCACAGTGGGACCCCTAGTAGGCCCACGGCAAGTTCCCTTAGAGGACTGCCTAATGTATCCCCTTCTCTACAGGGGAGCATTGAGGGTCAGAACTGGGCTGACCCAGAAGAAGGGGAGTTGGCTGAAGCGCCTGCAGCGTCAGGGGCGTGTGAAGATTATATGGATGTGGTGAGCAAACATGCCATGCCCAACCAGAAGGGCCTACCCATCCACCCCAAGCTGGCTGCCAGCATTGATTATATGGCCACTAACCAACTTCAGGAACAGGCCATCAATGCCACAGCAGACAAATATATGGCGCCAGAAAACTGCAAATCGTTAAATGTGCCCGCGGTGAACAACCCGATATGGGGAAACATGAGCCCCTCGAGTAGAGGGCAGGAGATGAAACTTCAGAAGATCCTGAAGCTCCTAACTGCTGGGATTACTGCAGTAGCCAGAACAGCAGTGGGAGTGGATATGCCGGAAGAGCTACAAGATGCTTTGGCCTTACTGTGCAACACACAGTATGAAATAAATAATTTCAGGAAAAGCATTATAAAGCCGGCGCTTAACCCCAAGTTCGCGGGGTTGTGTAAGCCTGGGAAGACGCAGCCTCCAAGCCTGCTATTCGGGGAAGATCTCCCCAAACAGGTTAAAGATCTTGACGAGGAGGCTAAGGCTTTGGGCCTTATTAAAGTACCTGGGTACACTAAGCCTCATCACCCACACAGAACGCACCCCTACGCACCCACCGGGCAGAGTTACCCTAACAGGTCTGCCGGTGGTGAAAGCTCGAAGGCCGGCATACCTGCTCAGCGGTCTTTTTTAGGCCAAGGCCCAGGCCGGCCTTCTTGGAAGATGCGCCACTCCCAGAACACCTACAACCAGCCGAGGAAGCAAGGCCAGAAACCACCACACCGGTAGTAACCATGGAGGTAGGTGGGTCTGGGATCCCCAGGAACACTACTGGCCCAAATTCACTTTGGATAGGGGGCAGGTTGCACATGTTCCTCGAGAATTGGCTCACTTTTACCTCTGATCCTTATATACTCAGGAGTATTCAGGGCTACAAAATTGAATTTATTCACGAACTCCCTACCCCGGTACAGCATGCACCTAGTCGGAAATTCGTCCTTTCTCATAGAGATAAGGCAGCAGGGCATGCTGAACTACAGAGGTTGATAGAAAAAGGGGTAATTGAGAAGGCCATTAAAGAACCTCAGGAGTTCGTGTCTAATATATTCACTAAAAACAAAAAAGATGGCGGTTGCCGCATCATCATAGATTTGACCGACCTGAATACTTCTGTCCAGTATATTCATTTTAAAATGGACACCTTCGACACTGCTATACAGCTTATAGCCAATGGGTACTACATGGCATGCGTTGACCTCAAAGATGCATACTATTCAGTACCCATACACAAGGATCATAGGAAATACTTAAAATTTATCTGGATGGGACAATTATGGCAATATAAAGCTTTGCCTAATGGGTTATCGTCAGCACCCAGATTGTTTACCAAGATATTGAAACCAGCTTTGGCCTATTTAAGGAAACAGAATCATACTGTTATGGCCTATCTTGATGACATCCTCATAGTGGGGGAGAATTTGGAAATGGCTACCTTGGCAGTCACAGCCACAAAACATCTTTTTCAGAAACTGGGGTTTACGATACATCCAGATAAATCAATATTGGAACCCTCTACCACCATGAAATATTTGGGGTTCATTATTGACTCAGTGCAAATGTCTGTCACGTTACCACCAAGCAAGGTGGAAGACCTGATAGAGGCTTGCAGGAGCCTCATTGGCATTAAGGTCCCATCCATTCGGCAGGTGGCCAGGGTGATTGGGAAGATAGTAGCTGCATTTCCTGCAGCACAATATGGGCCCTTACATTACCAAAACTTACAAAGAGCCAAAATTACAGCGCTCAAAAATCATGCTGGCCGTTTTGATAGGCCCATGAAAATTCCAGAAAAGGCAAAAGCCGAATTATATTGGTGGATGGGTAATGCCCAAAATTGTTCCAAACCCATTACTATCACCAATCCCTCGATCACCTTACAAACGGATGCCAGTGCCAAAGGGTGGGGAGCTACTAACACTACCTCTAGCTGTGGAGGTAGATGGAGTGCACCAGAATTAACCCTATTTAAAAACTTAGGGATTAACTATTCAGAAATGCTGGCAGCATTTCACGGCCTTAAGGCATACTGCACTAACATGCACAAAGTTCATGTTAGAATACAGATTGACAACACCACGGTGGTAGCCTATATTAACCACATGGGCGGTGTAAAGTCGATATCGTGTGATGAATTGGCCAACAATATCTGGCACTGGTGTCTGCAAAGAGAAATTTGGATCTCCGCAACTTACCTTCCAGGTAAACTAAACACAGTGGCAGACACCAGGTCACGGAAATTCAACGACAACATAGAATGGATGTTGGATCGGAATGTGTTCGCAGATATTGTAGAACGTTATGGGACACCAGATATCGACCTTTTCGCGTCCAGGCTAAATCACCAACTACCAACGTATGTTGCTTGGGAGCCAGACCCGGGGGCAGTAGCGATGGATGCTTTCTCGTTACACTGGGGGGATTTATTTTGCTACGCTTTCCCCCCTTTCTGCCTCATCAGTCGGGTCTTGCAAAAAATCAAGCAAGACTCCGCATCGGGTATCTTGGTAGTGCCCGACTGGCCTACTCGACCATGGTTCCCTCTGGTACAGAAGATGGCCACAGAACCCTGTATCAGGGTGAATAAAAGACCTAGCCTGCTTGTTCATCCTGTTACAGGAGAATGTCATCCATGTCATGATCGCATGGATTTGTTAATTTGCAGATTTTAAAACGGCCACTTCATGGATTCGGACTCTCCAACAGGACCATTGATACCATCACGGCAGCCTGCAGAGAGTCCACAAGGAAGCAGTACCTGACCTACATCAGGAAATGGGAAGGATTCTGCGTGACTACCAAAACAACATACGAAACCGCCACCATCACGGAAGTGCTGGAGTGTCTGGCTACCCTTCATTACGATGAGGGTCTAAGCTACAGCGCCATTAACTGTGCCAGGAGTGCCCTATCGTCTTACTTGGGCAAGGGGAGTGACCAATTGGGAATTGGGTCACATCCCCTAGTATCCAAATTTATGAGGGGAATATTTAATTCCAATCCCGCCAGGCCCAGATATAGCCATACCTGGGACATCAGCACGGTATTGACGATGCTGAGAGGATGGACACCGAACACGGGACTCCCTTTGGCCAAATTAACCTACAAAATGGTCATGATAATGGCACTGATCACGGCGCAACGGGTCCAGTCCCTGCACAAACTCAGTCTGGATGCCATGACAATTACCAGTGGGAAAATCACATTCCAGGTGCAGGGACTATTGAAGCAAGATCGACCCGGAGTGTCTGGACATACTTTGGAGTTCCTGGCTTACCCGTCTTTGTATCGTTACATTGATTCTGCGATACATTTCAGTCACTAAAGATCTAAGAGGCACGGAAACAGCTTTGCTTGTCAGTCACAAGAAGCCTCATCACAGGGTCACGGTGCAAACCATTTCCAGATGGTTAAGGGTGGTACTGGATGCGGCGGGGGTGGATACTAATGTGTATAAATCTCACTCCACCAGGGCAGCATCCACCTCGGCGGCTAGAAGGATGGAGGTACCACTGGATCACATCCTGGCCACAGCGGGTTGGAACAATGAGAAAACCTTCCACCGCTTTTACAACAAACCCGTGACCTCCCCTGGCAATTATGCAGGGAGGATTTTAAGTGCTGCCAGATAAATAACCCTTATGGGCACAATATTGTGTTTGGTATGAATAAATACCTGTTTTGTTTTTCAGCCAGTGTCTTGTCTGAATCACGTCCATCCTCTTATCCCAGCTTTAGCGGTGTGTGAGCATGGAGCTTCCAGGGCATGAAATCACAGAGCTTTGAAATCTTCACGTAGTCACTCACGTGACTCCGAAGTAAAATAGTAAGATTAAATGAGAACTTACCAGTTTGAAGTTTGATCTTTATTTTATGAGGTGTTACGATGAGGGATTACGTGCCCTCCGCTCCCGACCCTCTATTATAAAGATCACCTGGTATGAAAGTTCTCTTTTTCTCTTACTATGTCAGTCATTGTGACTGTTTGTTCTGTGATTTCACACCACTGCTTTGAAGAATGTCGCGCATGCGTGCTGGCGGGGTCTTCACGTAATCCCTCATCGTAACACCTCATAAAATAAAGATCAAACTTCAAACTGGTAAGTTCTCGTTTAATCTTACTATTAAAAGTGGTAAGACCTTTGCCCAATTAAAAGCACTTAACAGTGACATAATTTTTTTACAAGAAAGATAGAAACATAGAAACATAGAAATTAGGTTCAGGAGTAGGCCATTCGGCCCTTCGAACCTGCACCGCCATTCAATATGATCATGTCTGATCATCCAACTCAGTATCCCGTACCTGCCTCCTCTCCATACCCTCTGATCCCCTTAGCCACAAGGGCCACATCTAACTCCCTCTTAAATATAGCACACACATCTGAAACATCAAACACATCTGAAACATCAAACACAGATAAGATTGAAGGCAAATTGGATCGGTCAAACATATTACTTTTCATTTACTTCTAAATCTAGAGGCACGGCTATTATTATTCGTAAAGGTATACCATTCAAATTAAAGAATATCATAGCAGATAAAGAGGGGAGGTACATCATAGTCACGGGAGAAATTCACTCTACTCCACTTACTTTAATAAATATTTATGCTCCCAGCTTTGATAACCCCCAATTCTTTAGTCAAATTCTGGATACAATTTCAGAATTTAACTATCAAAATGTGATAATGGGGGAGATTTCAATTGCGTTCTAGATCCATATCTGGATAAATCAGCAAAACAAAAAAGGATTAACATAAAATCTAAAACTAGTGAACTCCTAATACATACATAAAAAACACAAACTTAACAGATGTATGGAGAATCGCTAATCCAGTAGGTAGGGAATATTAATTTTATTCAACGGTACATAAAACATATTCACGTATTGATTATTTCTTAGTGGACACAAAATTAATTCTGTATACATATAACTCTAAATATCATAATAGTATTATTTCTGATCACTCCCCGTTAACTTTCTTTTTAAAATTAGAAGGAATGCCTGATAAAAAATCGTTCTGGAGGTTTAACCCCCAAATCTTAAACAACTCACAAGGTTGTACATATTTAAAAGAGCAGATGATATTCTTCTTTGAGACAAATGATACACCAGATATTTCACCCTCTTTATTATGGGAAACTTCTAAGGCATTTATTAGAGGAACTATAATCTCATATCAAGCTTTCCAAAATAAAAAGAATAACACTGAACAATTACAGTTAGAACAAGAAATTAGACAATTAGATCTAGATAATGCCAAAGAACCAACCATAGATAAACATAATAAGATAACAATACTAAAATATAAATTAAATACAATTTTATCGGCAAGAATAATAAGATTATTTCAAATTACAAAACAAGAACATTTTGAATTTGGTGATAAACCACATGATATAAGCTTTTATAAGCATTATTTTGCCTCCTTTTATAAGCATTACAACTGTTTTACAAGCATATGGTGCAGCATAACATAACCTTAGAAATTAAATGGTTCAGAACCGGGTGACGGATGGGCAAAAGTACGAAATAGGTATATCTCTCCTAATTTCTTTTCTCTATTTTCTCTTTTTCTTTCAATCTTCTTAGCTTTTTATCTCTGTTTCTACTCGCTTGTCTATCTATTCAGACACTCTTTATTTCCTTTTTTCTTTCACTGTTCTTTTATTATTAAATTAAAAATACGAAGTTGTACAAGAATGGTAATGTGTATGTATGTATTAGGTACTTAGGTACCACACTACTGTACTTATTTCTAACATTTTTTTTTTAAATTGCTTAATCAATAAATAAATAAATAAATGAATAAATGGTGAGAATCAACTAAGGAAACTGGTGGATTGTGTTCCCAAGGAAAGAGACAAAATGCAGCAGTAACACAGTAGGTCAGTCAACATCACCCAAGGAATGGGTGACGTTTCGGGTCGAGACCCTTCTTCAGACCATTCTTCGAGTCTGAATAAGGGTCGCAACCTGAAATGTTACCCATTCTTTCTGTCTGGAGATGCTACCTGTCCTGCTGAGTTACTCCAGCATTTTGAGTCTATCCTCAATCTAAACCAGCATCTGCAGGTCCTTCCGACAGTATAGGAGCAGGGAGGTTCTACTGCAGTTATACAGGTTCTTGGTGAGACCACAATTTCGAACAATTTTGGTCTCCTAATCTGAGGAAAGACATTCTTGCCATAGAGGGAGTACAGAGAAGGTTCACTAGACTGATTCCTGGGATGTCAGGACTTTCAAATGAAAACGGGTCCTTTTCAGAATGGCAGGCAGTGACTAGTGGGGTGCCGCAAGGCTCAGTGTTGGGACCCCAGCTATTTACAATATATATTAATGATTTGGACGAGGGAATTCAATGCAACATCTCCAAAATTTCAGATGACACCAAGCCGGGGGGTATAGTTAGGTGTGAGGAGGATGCTTGGAGGCTGCAGGGTGATTTGGATAGGCTGAGTGAATGGGCAGATGCATGGCAGATGCAGTATAATGTGGATAAGTGTGAGGTTATCCACTTTGGTGGCAAAAACATGAGGGTAGACTATTATCTGAATGGTGACAGATTAGGAAAAGGGGAGATGCAACGAGACCTGGGTGTCATGGTACACCAGTCATTGAAAGTAGGCATGCAGGTGCAGCAGGCAGTGAAGAAAGCAAATGGTATGTTAGCATTCATAGCGAAAGGATTTGAGTATAGGAGCAGGGAGGTTCTACTGCAGTTGTACAGGGTTTTGGTGAGGCCACACCTGGAGTATTGCGTACAGTTTTGGTCTCCAAATCTGAGGAAAGACATCCTTGCCATAGAGGGGGTACAGAGAAGATTCACCAGACTGATTCCTGGGATGTCAGGACTTTCATATGAGGAAAGATTGGATAGACTCGGCTTGTACTCGCTGGAATTTAGAAGATTGAGGGGGGATCTTATAGAAACTTACAAAATTCTTAAGGGGTTGGACAAGCTAGATGCTGGAAGATTGTTCCCGATGTTGGGGGAGTCCAGAACAAGGGGTCACAATCTAAGGATAAGGGGGAATTCCTTTAGGACCGAGATGAGGAAAACATTCTTTACACAGAGAGTGATGAGTCTCTGGAACTCTCTGCCACAGAAGGTAGTTGAGGCCAGTTCATTGGCTATATTTAAGAGGGCGTTAGATGTGGCACTTGTGGCTAAAGGGATCAGGGGGTATGGAGAGAAGGCAGGTACGGGATACTGAGTTGGATGATCAGCCATGATCACATTGAATGGCGGTGCAGGCTCGAAGGGCCGAATGGCCTACTGCTGCACCTATTTTTCTATGTTTCTATGTTAAGGGGTTGGACAGGCTGGATGCAGAAAGATTATTCCCGATGTTTGGGAAGTCCAGAACAAGGGGTCACGGTCCAAGGATAAGGAGGAAGTCTTTTAGCACCGAGATGAGGCAAACATTTTTCACACAGAGAGGGGTGAATCTCTGGAATTCTCTGCCACAGAAGGTAGTTCAGGCCAGTTCATTGGCTATATTTAAGAGGGAGTTAGGTGTGGCCCTTGTGGCTAAGGGGATCAGGGGGTATGGAGAGAAGGCAGGTACAGGATACTGAGTTGGATGATCAGCCATCATCATATTGAATGGCGGTGCAGGCCGAATGGCCGAATGGCCTACTCCTGCACCTATTGTCTATGTTTCTATGTTCTATTTTGCCGTCATTCCCTCTTTGTTTTCTCCATCAATTTGAAGTCAATCCAGGCACACCTGTGTTGATCATGACTCTGTAGGTAGTTTGGGTAGACCATTAGGAATTACTGTGTTCCTCATTCACAACCTTCCAGCTATCTGGTACATTTTACATGAGAGGAGGACGAACAAGAATGGTACCTAGTTAGTCATCTAAGTGATTTGCAAAGTCATCTAAGTGATTCCTAGTTCGATGACTTTGCAAATCTGGAAAATACATCACAATTTTTCACTGTGAGCTGGAAACCCACCTCCGCAGCTACAACCACAGACCAATATTAATAGTAAGATTAAATGAGAACTTACCAGTTTGAAGTTTGATCTTTATTTTATGAGGAGTTGCGATAAGGGATTTCGTGAAGAACCCGCCAGCACACATGCGCGACATTCTTCAAAGCAGCGGTGTGGAATCACAGAACCAACAAACAAAGAAATGACTTGTTATAGTAAGATTGAAGAGACTCTAATTACCAGTTGACTTTATGATCGAGGGTTGGCGGAGGGCACGAAATCTCTCATCGCAACTCCTCATAAAATAAAGATCAAACTTCAATCTGGTAAGTTCTCGTTTAATCTTACTATTTCATTTTGGAGTCACGTGAGAGACTTCGTGAAGACTTCAAAGCTCTGTGATTTCATGCCCTGGACAACGTCCATGCTGACACACACGCTACTGTAAGGATGGATAGGAGTAATCAAATTTTCAGGCTGCTTGTACTGAAACACAATAATATTTATTAATAACAACAACGAAAAAAACCCTCACTGGGGAGAATCTGTATGCTCTTGACCCGCATTCAGCACGGCCTCTGCGAACAATACAGGAGCGGTAACAGGTTTATTATAAAACCGCTGAAAGGTGGCTTCTTTCGCCCATCCCGCTGTGGCAAGAATATGGTCCATGGGCACCTCCATGGCCCTTGCCGCCGACGTCGATGCAGCCCTGGTGGAATGGGATTTAAAGACATTAGTGTCAATACCTGCTTCGTTCAAGACGATCCTGAGCCATCTGGAGATTGTCTGTACCGTCACTCTATGGTGAGGTTTCTTGTGGCTGATAAGTAGGTATTTCTCCATTCCCCTTAAACACTTTAATATAGTGGCGGATATGGGTGGCTAAACATAGCCTTGCATCAGCGGGGTATGCTGGAAACTTCAGCTGCAGCCCTGTGTATCCAGGTCTATGCTGCTTAAGTAATTCATCAATAAAGAAGATTACTTTTTCAGGGGTAGAGATCATTCTGTCAATCTTGACCTTGTGAAGTGTCTGTACCCTTTGCGCTGAAGTAAGTGCCAGTAACATCATCAGCTTCAGGGTGAGTTTGTCCAATTCAAGCCCTTCCATGGGCGACCACGTCCTGAGCAGGGTTAGTACTTTCCCAATATCCCAGGTGATGTTGTAACGAGGTCTTGGCGGATTGGAATTAAAAATTCCCCGCATAAGTTTGGACACCAGCTTGTTGGATCCTACCACAATATTGAGGTAGAATGATAGCGCACTCCTGGCGCTGTTGATGGCACTGTAGCTGAGGTGTTCGTCATGATTCAACCCTGCAAGGAATTCCAGCACGTCGGTGATAGTAACAGAGTCATATGCAATGTTGGAGTGGCCGCAGTATGTTTCCCATTTCCTGATATGCGTGAGATATTGCCGCCTTGTGGACTCCCTGCATGATGCTCCGATAGTATCCATTGTCCTTGATGATAGACCATACTGCAGTAGTGGCCTGTTCAGAACCTGCAAGCCAATAACTTTAAGCGACTATGGCAGGGATGTGGTTCCCCTGAGACAGGGTTCGTCACCAGTTGAGGGCAACCCTCTAAGAGGACCCATGGTTGACTGATCATATCAAGGACCACCGGATACCATGGCTGCGTAGGCCAGTCGGGTATGATGAGAATGCCTTTAGCAGCATCTGACTGAATTTTCTGCAATACCCGACTGATGAGGCAAAATGGAGGAAATGCATAGAAACCCATTTCCCCCAGTCTAGCGAGAACGCGTCCATCGCCATTGCCCCAGGATCTGGTTCCCATGATACATATGTTGGTACCTGATGGTTCAATCGTGACGCAAAAAGGTCAATATCCGGTTCACCAAATTTGGCTGTAATTTTTGCGAATAGTTGGGAATTTAACATCCACTCGATGTTGTCATTGAATTGTCGTGACCTGGTGTCCACCACTGTATTGAGCTTACCTGGTAAATAGGTAGCTGAAATCCAAATATTCCGTTGTATGCACCAGAGCCAAATTGTATTTGCCAATTCATCACATGAAATTGACCTGGTACCACCCATATGATTTAGATATGCCACCGCAGTGGTATTATCTATTTGGAGACGGACATGAGTGTCAGTAAAGTTTGAACAATAAGCTCTGAGTCCGTGAAATGCTCCTAATCTCCAAATAAGCATCTCCAAATAATTAATCCCTTGTGATAACAACAGGGTAGATTCAAGGGTGTCCCATCTGCCTCCACAACTAGTGTGGTTGTCCTTGGCTCCCCAGCCATGGGAGCTTGCGTCTGTCTGTAAGTATACCATCGTACTGGGCACAATGGTGGGTTTAAATGAATCATGGATATTATCAATCCACCATTGTAACTCAATTTTTGCCTTGAGAGGTAGCTGCATAGGTCTATCGAAATGTCCAGCGTTCAATTTTAACGCTGAGATCTTGGCTCTTTGCAAATTTTGATAATGCAAAGGTCCATATTGAGCAGCTGGAAAAACTGCTACGATTTTCCCAATCACCTTGGCAGTTTGTCTGATTGATGGTATACTGGCGCAGACCAAGTTCTTGCACGCTTGTATGACATCCCCCATTTTGTTAGCTGGTATGGTGGCCATCATGCGATTGGAATCCACCATGAATCCCAGATAATCCATGACCTGTGAAGGACAGAACTTTGATTTATCTGGATGGATAATGAATCCCACTTTTTGAAAATTTTCCACAGTGGCTGAGACTGCCAATTTTGCTGATTCCAGAGTGTTTCCAATGATTAGGATATCATCCAGATAAGCCATAACCATGTGATTTTGCCTCCTCAGTGTAGCCAGCACTGGCTTGAGTAATTTGGGAAACAATCTGGGGGCTGTGGTAAGCCTATTAGGCAAAGCTTTGTGTTGCCAAAGCTGATCCATCCAGGTAAACTTCAAGAACTTCCTGTGATGTTTCTGAATGGATACTGAATAGTATGCATCTTTTAAATCAATGCATGCCATGAAGCAGCCCTCAGAAATCAAAGATTTGGCTGTTTCGAACGTGTCCATTTTGAAATGGGTATATTTTACAAAAGTATTCAAATGGGTCAGATCAATAATAACCCGACATCCTCCATCCTTCTTGTTTTTTGTAAATATATTAGATACAAATTCAATTGGTTCGTGTATAGTTCTTTCTATCACGCCTTTTTCTTGTAGTCTCAAGATTTCAGCATAGCCTACTGCCGTTTCCTTGCTGGACAGTGTAAATTTGCGATTTGGCATATAGAAACATAGAAACATAGAAAATAGGTGCAGGAGTAGGCCATTCGGCCCTTCGAGCCTACACCGCCATTCAATGTGATCATGGCTGATCATCCAACTCAGTATCCCGTACCTGCCTTCTCTCCATACCCCCTGATCCCTTTAGCCACAAGTGCCACATCTAACGCCCTCTTAAATATAGCCAATGAACTGGCCTCAACTACCTTCTGTGGCAGAGAATTCCAGAGACTCACCACTCTCTGTGTAAAGAATGTTTTCCTCATTTCGGTCCTAAAGGAATTCCCCCTTATCCTTAGACTGTGACCCCTTGTTCTGGACTCCCCCAACATCGGGAACAATCTTCCAGCATCTAGCTTGTCCAACCCCTTAAGAATTTTGTAAGTTTCTATAAGATCCCCCCTCAATCTTCTAAATTCCAGCGAGTACAAGCCGAGTCTATCCAATCTTTCCTCATATGAAAGTCCTGACATCCCAGGAATCAGTCTGGTGAATCTTCTCTGTACCCCCTCTATGGCAAGGATGTCTTTCCTCAGATTTGGAGACCAAAACTGTATGCAATACTCCAGGTGTGGCCTCACCAAAACCCTGTACAACTGCAGTAGAACCTCCCTGCTCCTATACTCAAATCCTTTCGCTATGAATGCTAACATACCATTTGCTTTCTTCACTGCCTGCTGCACCTGCATGCCTACTTTCAATGACTGGTGTACCATGACACCCAGGTCTCGTTGCATCTCCCCCTTTTCTAATCTGCCACCATTCAGATAATAGTCTACCCTCATGTTTTTGCCACCAAAGTGGATAACCTCACATTTATCCACATTATACTGCATCTGCCATGCATCTGCCCATTCACTCAGCCTATCCAAATCACCCTGGGGTGGAGGAATTTGACCATTTATGAATTCAATCTCATGGCCTTGAATACTTTGTAAGATAAACTCATCAGCAGTGATGGTTTCCCATGCCTCCTTAAAAAGCCGTAATCTACCCCCAACATGTGAGGTTAGACATGCAAGTGCATGAAATCCAGACCGCCTTACCTTCATGGTTATCGGCGGTCCCTGACATGTTTGGTGGGACGTGGAGGTGCTGGGTTGTGCTGGTAATGCGGAGTCCGCATTTTCCATGCTGGCCGCTGCGGGCCTAGCCCTAAAAAAGGCCTGGGCTGTTGAGGCTGTTGATATTGCGGAGGCACTGGAGCGTAGGTCCTTGCTGGCCTTTCGGTTTGACCTCATGGCCTAAAGAATGGAGTTTTCCTGGCCGTTTGTCTGGTCATGGTATGTGACCTCATAAGACCCACCGTCTTTGCATGGTCATCCAAATCCTTGACCTGTTTCGGGAGGTCTTCTCCGAATAACTGTCTGGGTGGTGGTGTAGGGGGTGGTCTGCATAGCCCCGCGAATTTGGGGTTCAAAGTGGGCTTGATAATGCTTTTCCTGAATGCATTAATTTCATATTGCATGTTGCACAGCAGTGCCAGAGCATCCTCCTGCTCGGTGTTCAAATCCACACCGTCCACCGACCTCGCAAAAGCGGTAATCCCAGCAGTGAGCAATTTCAGGATCCTTTGCAATTTCACTTCCTGAGCTCTAATGCCTGGGCTAATATTGCCCCAAATTGGCGTGTTCACAATGGGCACGTTAAGGGAATTGCAATTGCCCGGTGCCTTGTGTCTGCTCATAGCCTCCGCAAGGACCTGCTCTTGTAGCTGATGGTTTGTGAGGAAGTCAATGGTAGCAGCCAGTTTGGTATTGAGGGGTTGTCCCGACGATTCGGGAAGCGCAAACTTGGCTGCCACGTCCAGGAGCTCCTCCTGAGGGACCTCAGGTGCTGTTGGTGCCTGGCTTTCTCATGCTATCCATTGACGATGGGGATATATCCATGAGTCCCCTAGAACTAAATGTTTCCCGCCTTTGGTTTTGCTGCAGGATTAGTTCCATCATCCTCTCCATCCTGTCAATTCGCCCTTCGTCATGCGAAAACGGGCGGTCAGAGTCCTCAGGCCCGAAGGAACTTCTGAGGCTCCTCTCATCGACCCGTACCTCGTCGAGGTACTCTCGGTGCCGAGATGAAACGTCGCTACCAGCCGCCTCAGCGAAACTGAACGACTCCCGCGCGGATCTGCTCGTGCGCCTCCTTTTGGCTGAGCTAGGTCCGGCTGCCTCTAAGGGCATATGCGGTGAGAGGTCGGCACCCAACGCCGCGGCGTGGTGACCCGACATCCGCGCGGGCTTGCCGACTGTCCTTTTCCTGGACCCAGACGGCGTACGGTCCCGTCCTGCCGCCAACGGGGGACACGGTGACCGTGGCGAGACTCCACCTGTGCGACTCTTCCTGGTCCTGCTGGGTGGTGAGTCAACACTGGCCCTCCCAGGTCTGCCAGTGGACTCAGGCCTCGCCAATCCACCAGTCCGCAATCTAGCGGCCTCTGGTGAAACCTCCACCCGTGAGGGGCTAGGTAGACGAGCTCTATCCCTGGCTCTTCCACGAGGGCTCAGGGAGAAGGGCCGTGCAGCAGTACGTGAACCCCGTTTGCCCGTATCAGCCAACGATCCCGTTGGTGATAATGAGATGGAGTCAGGATCTACCTGCTCCGGCGCCGTACCGATATCCTGCTCTGCGGGCTCCCTGCTAGAGCTCAGCTGTGTCGGTGGGTCGGGTCCTGTGAATACAGGGCTCCCCGACTTCCGTGCCTTTTTCCCGTCCCGTCTGGCGGGTGCTGCCGTTGAAGAGGGCTCCAGGATGGTTGGCCGGCGGCTCCTTTCGGATGTCCTGCGGCCCTTACTCCTTTCCATGTTCCTGCTGGAGAGAAAATATGCTCAAACAACAAGAACAACCAACTCAAGGTTAGTTACACTTACCTGAGCGGCCCTTATGAAGGGCTGGTGGTGAGCCGCGCTCCACCTCCAGCCATCGACTGCAATGCGTTGCGACGATATGTCACGCATGCGTGCTGGCGGGTTCTTCACGGTCACTCAAGTGACTCCGAAATGAAATAACAGTTTTATGATGACTGGAAAAAAATTGAAAAAAATCACTGAAAAAAATTATGTTTTCATAGCAACTGGGAGTGATTTCACCACAGAACGTTGTTAATGTCTATTTAATGAAGATGGGAAATCTGCACTGAAGAGTCCTTTGGCAATTGAACAGCTCGTTGACTGGTATATTAGGAAATGTTTAGATATTTCCAAGAAAAACACAGAAATCCCCGATAGCCAAATAGTCGAACAGACTTGGATAGCATTGGATATCACTATGAGAAGAAACAGGATGAAATCTGTGCTTTTTTTAAGACAAAAAGGTACAGATACAGGTGGCGTTACTTGCTGTTAAAGCTGTTTAAGGGCCTGATTGCCTAATTTACATTTAAATATATATTTTTTAAACTTTAGTAATCTTTTTCTAATGTTTTGTTTTAATTGAAAATGTAATTTTCAACGTTTTAGGGGAACATTATATCACCACATAACATCACACAAAAATTACACTGTGTAAAATAAATGTTTTTACACTAATCTGTTTTATTAATAACATATAAATAACATGACCCTCCAAATAACATGACCCTCCGAGTAACATGACGCTCCAAAGCGAACACTCCACATATATAAACACAAGCAATAGTCCAGATACCTATATCCCATTCTAAATGTTTCCTAAATGTTTATTCAGGCATTGTCAAAGGTAATTTCAAACTGCTGGAATGAAGAAACAAGGAACTCCAGATGCTGGAATCATAAGCAAAACACAAATAGCTAGAATAACTCAGCGGACTGCCTGACTGGCATACGCAGCCATGGTTCACGCTAATGTTGGGAATAATATAGAACCTTATATGGTTATTCAAAACATAAAACTTTGCTGGTTCAGCCTGTGACTGGGGAAACCAGCCTCTGCATGATAAATCAATTCATTGACGCAGACTCTGAGACGACTATTCCTGCGGCTCGGGTTGTCAGGCCAATCCATGTAGTGCTCACTGCCGAGTGCAGGGAAAGCACCAAAAGGCAGTACATTTCCACTTCAGCAGATGGGAAGCGTTTTTGTTTAAGTACACATGTTACATACTATACAGCACGGATAACTGACATCTTAGAGTTCATTTTCAAATGGGTCTTTGACAATAATTAAGTTACAGTGCCATTAACTGTGCCAACGTGCCTTCTCATCATATTTTCTGCAGCAAGCGGGACCCACACTGTCAGGTCTCACCCTCTGATATCCAGAATTATATAGGATATCTTTAACACAAGTTCTCCCAGGCCCAGTTACATGAAAGTATGGGACATTGGCGTTATGTTAACACTACTTCACCAGGGGGCTCCAGCTACATCCTTATCTTTAGCCGGCTCCCATAAGGTAGTTATCCTCATGGCACTGGCCTCAGTGCAACGGGTCCAGTCACTACATATATTGCGACTGGACAGGATGGCTACATCTGCAAATAACATAATATTTTATGTTTTGATTTAATTAAGCAGAACTAACCAGGGGCGTTAGGTCTCAAACTATTTTAATGGCATACCCCATGGACCTTCGGTAATGTGTGGTCACACATTTACAACAATATGTCTAGGATACCCAGAGCCTCAAAGGCTCCAAACTAGCAATGTTTGTTAGTTACAATAAACGTCATAGAAGTATTAGGTCTACCATCTCCAGGTGGTCAAAACGGGGTTTTGGCTAAGGCATGGGTCGATACTAATATTTTCCACACTCACTCCACCAGGGCTGCTACTACATCAGCTCCAAGGGTTATGTACGTTCCGCTGGACCACATCCTAGCAGCTGCCGGATGGTCAAACGAACAAACTTTCCAAACATTTCATATAACCCATTGCCAAACCGGGGGTATTTGCCAACTCCATTATAGATTCTGTTTTATAGTTTCCCCCTGGATGAAAGGGGTCACTATTATTTTCTTTTGATGATAAAAGCATCAGCATTTTAACAAACGAAGTAATGTCTGAATGTATTAATCTTTTTCACTCATCCATGGTCATTTCATGCAGTGTCTAACGTATGGACTCATTTCCGGTATGAAATCACAGAGCTTTGAAATCTTCACGTAGTCACTCACATGACTCCGAAGTAAAATAGTAAGATTAAATGGGAACTTACCAGTTTGAAGTTTGATCTTTATTTTATGAGGAGTTACGATGAGCGATTACGTGCGCACACTCCCAACCCTCATATTATCAGGTCATCTGGTAGTTCTACTCTTTTCTAATCTTACTATATTCAGTTCAACCATTATTATCTGTGATTTCACACCGCTGCTTTGAAGATTGATGCGCATGCGAGCTAACGGCCTTCTTCACGTAATCGTTCATCGTAACTCCTCATAAAATAAAGATCAAACTTTAAACTGGTAAGTTCGCGTTTAATCTTACTATTTTGAGGAACTACAGAAGAAATGCTCAGCGGCCTGGAGAAAATCTTTATGGCACTGGGATAGAGTGCAGTCATCATCCATGTTCTTTCACATACTGTAACATTACAGAATTGCAAAGTATACCATTAGGTCAGGCGAGGTTCATTACCAAGGTACAGTGCTTTATTTTGGATGCTGTCCAATTAAATCAGATAATATTACATGTCAATACCATCAAACCAATCTCAAGTACAATAGGTAAAGTGAAGGGAAAAATCCAGAGAGCAGAATATAGTTTTCAGCATTGTAGTGCACCCGTTCCAGAGACAATGTCCAATGGTCGCAATGAGGTAGAGGGGAATTAGACAGTACCCTAGCCTATGGAAGGTTTTGCCTGATACCAAAGGAGACAAAGCTGTTCCTGAGAATGGTGGTGAATGCTTTCAACCTTCTGTGTCTTCTGCCAGAGTGAGGATAAGAATGAATGGCTTGGGTGGGGAAGGTGTTAGATCATGTTGACTGCTTCCTCCTCTTCCCCCACACCCCCCTTCCCCCACACCCCGCCTATTCCACACACACCCCCATACACCCACCCCCACACCCTCTCCCCCCCCACACCCTCTCCCCCACACCACCCCACCCCTCCCCCACACCACCCCCACCACACACACCCTATCCCCCACACCACCCCGCCCCACCCCTCCCCCACACCACCCCTCCCCCACACTACCCCTCCCCCACATCCCCCCTACACCCCCCCCACACCTCCCGACCCCACACCACCCCTCCCACACACCCCCCTCCCCCACGCAACCTTACCCCACACCCCCCCCCTCCTCCCACACCCCCCCATCCCCCACACACACCCTTCCTCAACAACCTCCTCCCCCACAGACCCCCCTCCCCTCCCCCACACCCCCGCCCACACACCCCCTCCCCCCTCCCCACACCCCCTCCCCCCTCCCCCACACCCTCTCCCCACACCCCCTCCCCCCTCCCCACACCCCGCCTCCCCACACCCCGCCTCCCCCACACACACCCTCCCCAACAACCCCCCTCTCCCACAACCCCCTCCCCTCCCCCATAGCCCCCTCTCTCCCACGCAATCCCCTCCCCCACACACACACCCCTCCCCCATACCCCCCGCACCCCCCACATACCCCCGGCCCCCGTTGGGGAATGGTTTGTGTTGGGGGTCCGGCCCCCGTGTGACTGGGACCCAACAGGTTCCACTTTGTCTAGTTTTCCTTTAATTTCCCTACAAATTAATTTCCTCCACACAAACAAAGATTTAATATCAAAGCTAACATTATTAATGTTAGGCAATAGTTAACAATCATAACTAATTAAAATAATAGAATCGAATCAAAAGATACAGTGACAAGGATAAATTCAAAACTTCGAAATAAAACATTTCAAAATATTTTAAATGACATTCAGTTTTAGACAGATAGATCTATGATTTGCAATGTAACTGTGGTGATGCACGGTAAGCTGATGTTGTTACCTCTTTTTGGAAGGGCACACGTGTGAAAGAAACACATCTATTTCATTCTTTATAATGATTTGCAGAGGGTGTATGTTATGGGGCAGGTAGTGGGCTATGGTCATTTCCCATGCATCCACAAATGCTACTTTGATGCCGACAAACATCCTTCTCATCAGTGAATCAAGTTGAAAAGTGTACCAGTCACTGTATTTATAGATTACACCTTGTGTAGGGCCCCGTACATTCGCAGTCTTTATAACGATCACCGTATCTGGATTCCTGGTGAGCAGCTGTAGAACCGATCTTCGAATATTCTGTAGCCTTCTGATGTACACTTCCGCTGGGAAAGTGGTGAAATGGGCACATATAGCAATGCTAATAACTGTGTCTTTCCCTCCTTTAATTTCATTCAGTTTATTTGAAATGTAGTACAGATGTTGGCTTGAAAAGGAGCCGAAATGGTGTGGCAGGCCATGAGTGAAAAATTCCAGCATGATGTTGTTTTGCATGTCGAAGGCACAGTGAGGGCCAACCTGTGTTGGATTACCAAGGTCAAACCTTCTAATACCTAAACAGAAAAATACCTGAACACTTAAATTGATAAGTCACAATATTGGTAACGTTAATATTGAAGAAACTGGGATGGGCACTTTAATCCAAACAACATCACACCAAAGGGAGCTGTCAACTTACCTGCCACCCAAGGTAAAGGTTGAACAAAGGGAGAGAATTTTCACAGTGGGGA
This sequence comes from Raja brachyura, assembly GCA_963514005.1. The sequence goes on from OY740795.1 coordinate 1,715,362, forward strand.
TGGTGGGGAGGTCAGTATCTGTAATGGACTAAACAATGTCCAACACTTGCTGCATCTTCCTTCGTTCATGAGCGTTTGAAGTACCAAACTAAAAAGTGATGCAACCATCTTTATGCTCCCCATTTAACACTGCCATTGCACCAGAGGCATCTATATTCCACCTAGGCTCCATAGAGGATGTGGTTGGTCAGGTAATTGGGAATTGCCCACCTTTAAGTGCATTAAAACCATCAATACCTTCTCTTTGATAAATCATATATGGTCCAAGGCATCAACATCTATGTCCCAATTCCTTAGCTTCCACGACCTTCTGCTCAGTAAAAAAACTGATTAGACATTTTCATTTAATACCTACCTCAACTCTTGTGGCACTACACATGATGGTTATGCTAATACCCAAGGGAACCTATTCTCTCTCTATCCTTCCTTTTCCTCTTAATACACCTGTAGAATTTCTTGGATTTGCCTTTATCTTGACTGCCAGATCATGTCCTCTTTTTGCCTTTCTGATTGATTTCCGTATACACCTGTGCTTCTTATACTCACTGAGGGATTTGCTTGATCCCGACTGCCTATAGCCGATATGTATATCCTCAATGTCCTTGCATCTCCAACCTTGGCTTTGTCCAGGGATCCTGACAGTCCTTTCATCTGAGACGGAGGTTCATATGTACTTCTTCTAACCCCACCTACTACACATTGGTATTCCCAATGTGGATCCAATGTACATCAGTGAAAGCAAACGTAGACTTGGCGACTTCACATACTTGCTATACGTGACGAAACGTAGACTTGGCGACTTCACATACTTGCTATACGTGACGAAACGTAGACCTATTTTGCTGAATACTTACACTCGGTCCACTGAGGCCGACAGGATATCCTGATTGCCAACCATTTCAACACCCCTCCCCTTCCCACACTGACCTTTCCGTCCTGGGCCTCCTCCATTGCCAGAGTGAGGCCACTCGCAAGTTGGAGGAACAGCACCTCATATTTCACGTGGGTAGCTTACATCCCAGTGGTATATAGGCCAGCAATGGGCCTACCATGGTACCGCTCTGTCTGAGGGTCATTTGTGGCCAGCCCTGATCGGTCCTAGTCTTTTCTTGGCTCCAGGTTCATAACACCTACCCCTACTCTCAGTCTGAAGAAGGGTCCCCACTCGGAATGTCACTCACCTTTATTCACCAGAGATGCTGCCTGGCCCACTGAGTTACGCCAGCACTTTATGTCTATCTTCTTCTGCACTTCTACAAGCTGCCCAACTGTTGTCTTCAGTAAAGTCTTTGTCAGTAAGCTGTCTCCTGGCTACCATTTCTCCCTGTCTGGCTGCAAGCTACATACTGTATGCCTGGTGACTTGCTAGGTGCAAATACCACATCTAACGCACACATCTACGGTATTTAAACTGGTGATAGTGAATGAAAGATCAAGTGGCGGTGTGAATCCATCTCAGCTGTCTAGCCTTGGCTAGCCTTGACTTCTTAGCTGTCCAATAAGAGAAAAAGGAGGTTTGAAGAATCAGAATCAGAATCAGAATGCCTTTTATTGTCACTATACACATGTACAGTGAGATTAAAAACTGCTCCTACTCAGTGCAAAAACAAGACAAAAAGGGGGGGGGGGGATATAAGGTGCACAGTTTCTGCAGCGCTATACACATAGCACTGCAGAAACTGTGCTATGTATATAGCGCTGCATGGTTGTACTGGGGAACCATCTATACCATTGTAAATTAAAATAAGTTGTAGGTTGAGGATCAAGTGGGATGTGAACTGAAGAATTAGGAATGACATGATTAGGAATTAGAAGGCAAGTGGGACATTACAGATGAGGATACACTATCACAAGGTTAATTCCTGGGATGGCGAGGCTGTCATATGCTGAGGGAATGGAGCGGCTGGGCTTGTATACTCTGGAATTGCGAAGGATGAGAGGGGATCTTATGTAAGATTATTAAGGGTTTGGACGCGCGAGAGGCAGGAAACATGTTCCCAATATTGGGAGAGTCCTGAACCAAGGGCCACAGTTTAAGAATAAGGGGTAAAGCATTTAGAACGCAGATGAGGAAACACTTGTGTGTGGAATTCTCTGCCTCAGAGGGCAGTGGAGGCCGGTTCTCTGGATACTTTCAAGAGAGAGCTTGATAGGACTCTTAAAGATAGTGGAGTCAGGGGATATGGGGAGAAGGCAGGAACAGGGTACTGATTGTGGATGATCAGCCTTGAACACATTGAATGGCGCTGCTGGCTCGAAGGGCCGAATGGCCTACTCCTGCACCTATTGTGTATTGTCTATCTGACCTTGACTATGCTCCTGAGGTCATATAACTTTCAACACCATTGCGTCATGGTCCTTGGCATTGCACTTCTCGAAAACACTTATACACCCATCTCCGCCCTGTCCCACACTATTTCAATAAGATGATTGTCTACAATTACTTTGGTTCATTTAACTGATCCACTTGCACTCTTTTAGTACCACGTTTAAGACTGGCTAGTCACACAATTGCTGACATTTCTCATTTCCTTTTTCATTTAACTCTTTTCCTTATTTCAGTTTTGAACTTGGATATAAAAAGGATAGGCAAATAAGCCAGACAAATCTGTACAGAGTGATGAATGATACTAACCTGGAACAAATGTAGTCAAGTATTGAAACCACTGACGCATAGTGGAATCTCCAAACAGATAAACTTTTTTCCTAAGAAGGCATTTGGTAACCTTTGCAGGAGTGTTGAAGCTATGAATATTGCAGGTCAGTGACATCCACTGGTCCTTATAATAAAAGCCAGATGGTGATGACATTGGTTTTGCCGGGACACATTTGTCAAGAACTGTGGCTGAAAACAAGGGAACAAAGAGAAACATTTTGCCTTTGGCTATCAATACATTTTTGAGTGGTTAGGTATAATTTCCATGGACAGAGTGTACAAAGTAAACAAATCTGAGCAGTACGTGAACAATGTTGTGTCAATTAGGTTGGCACCAGGCCAGCTGGGTGGATGGTTCCTTTGTTAAGATCCATTAGCCAGAAATGAATTTCTGAAAGCTGGGAGGGTGGCTAATGTTGCACCATTATTTGGGAAAGGCTCCAGGACAAATCAGGGAAGTACAGGCCAGCGAGCCAGCTGCCAGTGGTGGAGGAGTTGTTGGAAGGGATTCTAGCGGTTCAGAATTGGTGAGAATAGTCAGCAAGGCTTTGGTTGCGGGAAATTGTCTCTCATGAATCTGTCAGGTTTTTTTTCGATGTCAACAAACGACTGACGAGGTAAGGGCAGTGAATATTCTCTTTATGGACTTTAGCAAAGCCTTTAACAAGATCACACATTGGTAAGCTTGTTTGCAAGATCAGATCATATGGATTCCAAGGTAAGCTAGACATTGGATTCAAAATTGGTTTGGAGGACAAAGGGTAGTTGTGGAGGTTGTTTTTCTGATTGAAGGCCTGTGACCAGTTGTATATGGCCGGGGTCAGTGTGGATTCACTGCTGTTAGTTAACATTGTTAGTAGATTTATACCCAAATTGCTGATTTGGTGGACAGTGAGTAATACATACACAAGAGCTCACTTTCTCCATATTCAACTGAATCACAGAGCTATAGAGCATGGAAACAGATTCTTCGGACTACTTTGTCCATGTTGATCATTCTGGGATTCTGAGCTAGTGCCATTTACCCACATTTACAGATATATACAGATTAATTTGCCCATATAACTGTCAAACCCATTCCTATCAATTTCTATCAAACATAGAAACATAGAAAATAGGTGCAGGAGTAGGCCATTCGGCCCTTCGAGCCTGCACCGCCATTCAATATGATCATGGCTGATTATCCAACTCAGTATCCCGTACCTGTCTTCTCTCCATACCCTCTGATCCCCTTAGCCACAAGGGCCACATCTAACTCCCTCTTAAATATAGCCAATGAACTGGCCTCAACTACCCTCTATGGCAGAATTCCACAAACTCACCACTCTCTGTGTGAAAAAAGTCTTTCTTATCTCGGTCTTAAAGGATTTCCCCCTTATCCTTAAGCTGTGACCCCTTGTCCTGGACTGCCCCAACATCGGGAACAATCTTCCTGCATCTAGCCTGTCCAACCCCTTAAGAATTGTGTAAGTTTCTATAAGATCCCCTCTCAATCTCCTAAATTCTAGAGATTATAAACCAAGTCTATCCAGTCTTTCTTCATAAGACAGTCCTGACATCCCAGGAATCAGTCTGGTTAACCTTCTCTGCACTCCCTCTATGGCAATAATGTCCTTCCTCAGATTTGGAGACCAAAACTGTACGGAATAATCCAGGTGTGGTCTCACCAAGACCCTGTACAACTGAAGTAGAACCTCCCTGCTCCTATACTCAAATCCTTTTGCTGTGAAAGCTAACATACCATTTGCTTTCTTCACTGCCTGCTGCACCTGCATGCCTACTTTCAATGACTGGTGTACCATGACACCCAGGTCTCATTGCATCTCCCCTTTTCCTAATCGGCCACCATTCAGATAATAGTCTACTTTCCTGTTTTTGCCACCAAAGTGGATAACCTCACATTTATCCACATTATACTGCATCTGCCAAATATTTGCCCACTCACCCAGCCTATCCAAGTCACCTTGCAGTCTCCTAGCATCCTCCTCACAGCTAACACTGCCCCCCCAGCTTAGTGTAATCCGCAAACTTGGAGATATTGCTTTCAATTCCCTCATCCAGATCATTAATATATATTGTAAATAGCTGGGCTCCCAGCACTGAGCCTTGCACTACCCCACTAGTCACTGCCTGCCATTGTGAAAAGGACCCGTTTACTCCTACTCTTTGCTTTCTGTCTGCTAGCCAGTTCTCTATCCACATCAATACTGAACCCCCAATGCCGTATGCTTTAAGTTTGTACACTAATCTCGATAATATCTTATTAAAGTAGCAATTGTATCTTCTTCTGTAGCCTTATCTGGCAGCACATTCCAGAGTGAAAATGATACCCGGGATCCTTCTTACCCTATGCTCTCTCAAACCTCACAGTAATATTGAAGTACATAACAGAATAGATCAGTTGGGGAGGTGAGCTAAGGACTGGCCAATGGAATTTAACTGTGATAAGTGCGATACATTGCATTTTGGTATGTCAACCAGGGCAGGACTTGCACAGTAAATAGTAGAACCTTGTAAAGTTGCACATGGAGTTACTTTAATAAAGTATATTAAATTATGAGAGGCAGCAATAAAGTGAACACTAAGTATTTATCCCAACTTAGAGGATTCTAAATCAGAGCATTGAGTATAGAAGCTGGGATGTAATGTTAAAATTATACAAGGCATTGGTGAGACCAAATCTGGAGTATGGTGTACAATTTTGGTCGCCCAATTATAGGAAGGATGTCAACAAAATAGAGAGGGTACAGAGGAGATTTACTAGAATGTTGCCTGGGTTTCAACAGCTAAGTTACAGAGATAGGTTGAATAAGTTAGGTCTTTATTCTCTGGAGCGCAGAAGGTTAAGGGGGGACTTGATAGAGGTCTTTAAAATGATGAGAGGGATAGACAGAGTTGATGTGGACAAGCTTTTCGCTTTGAGAATAGGGAAGATTCAAACAAGAGGACATGACTTTAGAATTAAGCGACAGAAGTTTAGGGGTAACGTGAGGGGTAACTTCTTTACTCAGAGAGTGGTAGCGGTGTGGAATGAGCTTCCAGTGGAAGTGGTGGCGGCAGGTTCATTGGTATCATTTTAAAATAAATTGGATAGGCACATGGATGAGAAGGGTATGGAGGGTTATGGTATGAGTGCAGGCAGGTGGGACTAAGGGAAAAAAGTGGTTCGGCACAGACTTGAAGGGCCGAGATGGCCTGTTTCCGTACTGTAATTGTTATATGGTTATATGTTTATAAAGTTAGAGAGCATAGGGATTGTGGGAGATTTCAATTTTTCAAAAATAGACTGGGAAACACATTCTGTAAATGGGCTAGATGGTTTGGAGTTTGTTAAATGTGTGCAAGATAATTTTTTTTGCAGCAATACATAGAGGTATCGACCAGAGAAGGGGCAGTGCTGGACCTCCTGTTAGGAAATGAGGCAGGTCAGGTGACGGAGGTATGCATTGGTGAGCACTTCAGGACCAGTGATCACAATACCATTAGTTTCAATATAATTATGGAGAGAGTCAGAACTGGACCTGGGTTGAGATTTTTGATTGGACAAAGGCTAACTTTGAGGGAGTGTGTAAGAATTTAAAAGGAGTGAATTGGGACATTTTGTTTTATGGGAAGGATGTAGAAAAATGGAGGATATTTAAAGGAGAAATTGTAGGAGAACAGAATCTTTATGTCCCTGTTCGGTTGAAAGGAAATAGTAAAAATCAGAAAGAGCCATGGTTTTCAAGGGAAATTGGACACTTGTTTTGAAAAAAGAGAGATATCTACAATATTTATAGGAGGCATGGAGTAAATGAGGTGCTAGAGGAGTATAAAGAATATTACAATAATCTTAAGAAAGAAATTAGAAAAGCTAAAAGAAGATATGAGATTGCTTTGGCAAGAAAGGTGAAAGTAAATCCAAAGGGTTTCTACAGCTATATTAACAGCAAAAGGATAACGAGGGATAAAACTATGAGATTCAAAGAGGAGGAAGTACTGACACTTTTGAAAAATATAAAAGTGGATAAGTCTCCAGGTCCTGACAGGATATTCCCTAGGACATTGAGGGAAGTTAGTGTAGAAATAGCAGGGGCTATGACAGAAATATTTCCAATGTCATTAGAACGGGAATAGTACCGGAGGATTGGCGTACTGCGCATGTTGTTCCATTGTTTAAAAAGGGTTCAAAGAATAAACCTAGCAATTATAGACCTGTTAGTTTGACGTCAGTGGTGGGCAAATTAATGGAAAGGATACTTAGAGATAATATATATAAGCATCTGGATTAACAGGGTCTGATCAGGAACAGTCAACATGGATTTGTGCCTGGAAGGTCATGTTTGACAAACCTTCTTGAATTTTTTTAAGTGTTTACTAGGGAAATTGACGGGGGTAAAGCAGTGGATGTTGTCTATATGGATTTTAGTAAGGCCTTTGACAAGGTTCCCCGTGGAAGGTTGGTTAAGAAGGTTCAATCTTTGGGTGTTAATGGTGGAGTAGCAAGATGGATTCAACAGTGGCTGAATGGGAGGTGCCAGAGAGTAATGGTGGATGGCTGTTTGTCAGGTTGGAAGCCGGTGACCAGTGGGGTGCCTCAGGGATCTGTGTTGGGTCCACTGTTGTTTGTCATGTACATCAATAATCTAGATGATGGGGTGGACAATTGGATACGTAAGTATGCAGATGATACTAAGATAGGTGGTGCTGTGGATAATGAAGTATATTTTCAAAGTCTACAGAGAGATTTGGGGCATTTGGAAGAGTGAGCTGAAAGATGGCAGATGGAGTTTAATGCTGATAAGTGTGAGGTGCTACATCTTGGCAGGACAAATCAAAATAGGACGTACATGGTAAATGGTAGAGAATTGAGGAATGCTGTGGAACAGAGGGATCTAGGAATAACTGTGCATAGTTCCCTAAAGGTGGAATCGCATGTAGATAGGGAGGTAAAGAAAGCTTTTGGTGTGCTGGCCTTTATAAATCAGAGCATTGAATATAGGAGTAGGGAAATAATGTTAAAAGTGTACAAGGCATTGGTAAGACCAATTCTGGAGTATGGTGTACAAATTTGGTCGCCTAATTATAGGAAGGATGTCAACAAAATAGAGAGAGTACAGAGGAGATTTATTAGAATGTTGCCTGTGTTCCAGCAACTAAGTTACAGAGAAAGGTTGAACAAGTTAGGTCTTTATTCTTTGGAGCGCAGAAGGTTAAGGGTGGACTTGATTGAGGTCTTTAAAATGATGAAAGGAATAGACAGAGTTGACGTGGATAAGCTTTTCCCATTGGGGGTAGGGAAGATTCAAACAAGAAGGCATGACATGAGAATTAAGGGACAGAAGTTTATGGGTAACATGAGGGGGAACCTCTTTACTCAGAGAGTGGTGGCTGTGTGGAATGAGCTTCCAGCAGAAGTGGTGGAGGCAGGATCGATTTTAACATTTAAAAATAAAGTGGATAGGTATTTGGACGGGAAGGGAATGGAGGGGTATGGTCTGAGTGCAGGTAGATGGGATTAGGGGAAAATAAATGGTCAGCACGGACTGGAAGGGCCGAGAGGGCCTGTTTCCGTGCTGTAATTGTTATATGGTAAGAACGATCTCAGAGGCATATTTTTCACTCTGGAATGAACTGCCAGAGGAGGTCACAGAATTTCTCCTTTAACATTTCATATCACCAAAGTGATTAGTAGCAGGTCATCCAATAGTACTTCAAGTCCATACCGTTTCTGTTCAAAAAGTTAACACCTTCATTTATTGGTACAGTTGCTGTTGAGATCTGGCTCGGTGAACAGAATAGAAGACCTGCGATGACTAGATGTATGTTGGGTGATGATCTGCCACCACTACTGATGGTCCACACCAGGAAAGAGGGTTCAGTCCCAGAAAAATGCAGTTTTATCTTTTCATCTATTAAAATTATAAAAATACAATTGGCAACCATATCTCCTATAAGAATAAATAGATTGTATTGGTTGAGGTGACTTGTGCATAATATTGAATCAATACTAGCCCTGGAAAATAATACATGTTGCTGAATAAATTATAACTTAAATGTTCTTCAAATTCAAGAAAGAACTGCATGTGCTGTAAAGTTATATGTTGTTTGTAAGGTCTGCACATTTATAGCGAGGAACTGCTTCACTATTCTATTATTATTTCCTCCAATATAGACTATAATTTTTTTAGACATGATTGAAAATGATCTTACTTGGTTGAGGTGACGGCTCTACGATTATATAACCCACGGCACAGGGTAATATGGGCTTCTTGACGTTGACTTTACTGCAAATGTTAATACCATTCATTAATTCACTGTGTCAATATAAAATGCATACAAAGGACAGTCCAAGAAAGTCATCAAATACTGTACTTATCCAACCTAGCCCATCACAATTAACGTAGCTTCCACAATTTTAGCTTCAAATGTCATCTTCTGAATAGTATGGAACCTGTAATTTAGCAAATCTATCTAAATCCAAATTGATCCACGTTAAATTACATTTCTACTGGTAACAATTGATTTTCTTAAAATATCAGACTCTGTAACTAACAACGAAAACATCAGGTTCGAGGATAATCAGAGATTATTCACAATTCAAGCAAAACTTGTTTTCTAGAACAAGGCCCAAAGCCTGGCAGGTCACAGCTTTTCATGCACATTTGGGTGACAAAACTCCTCATATATACAGTCGTTGTTCCAGTAACTCACTTACATTTTTATGGTCTGCTAAGAAAATAGTCTCTTTCTATTTCCTTCTCCAGGGCCTTCATAATTTAATCCACCTAAAAGAAATCACCCCTCAGTCTCCTGTTCCATGGAAACAACTGAATTTGATTTGTTTTTTGAAGAAGCAACTATGAAGGTTAATGAAGGCAGGGTTGTAGATGTTGACTATATAGACTTAATCAAGGCCTTTGTAGCAGGTTAACCAATGGTCGTCTGCTCTGGAAGAGTAGACCGCTCGGGATCCAGGGAGAGATAGCTAACTGGAAACAAAATTGGCTTCATGGTAGGAAGAAGATGATGGTAGAGGTTGCTTTTTGGACTGGTGGTCTGTGAATAGTGGTGTGCCTCAGGGATCAGTATGAGGTCCATCGCTGTTTGTCATCTGCTTGAGATTTGGATGAGAATGTACAAGGCATGATAAGCGAGTTTGCAAATGATACTAAAATAGGTAGTTTCATAAACAATGAAGATGATTGTCAAGAACTATGGCAGGGTCATGATCAGCTGAGCAAATGTGCCCAGGGCTTGCTAATGGAGGTTAATGTAGTTAAGTATGAGAAGCTGTATGTCTCTATTGTAGCCACATGGCTAGCAATTAAACTTCTACAAAGCAAGTTATTGTGAGACAATTGTTGAAAATAATCATTCCAGAACAGAGGGTAGTCACAAGCGATGGTAGATGCCGGAATTTGGAACAAAAAAATAAACTGCTGGAAGAACTCAGCAGGTTAAGCAGCATCTGTGGAGCCAGAGGGGTAGTCGTCTCAGATTGAAACTTATCCAGGGTTTCAAACTTGTAACATAGACTGGACATTATTTTCCATTTGATTACTTAACACGTGCTCAGCTCATGGTCTATAAAGTTTACCGAGAAGACCAAAATAATTTTACTTTGGAGTCACGTGAGTGACTACGTGAAGACCCCGCCAGCACGCATGCGCAACATATCGTCGAACGCATTGCGGAAGCGACAGTCGGGAGGAGCGTCGCTCCTCCAGCGTAAGTTTAAAAACTTACGGAAGGTAAGTCTCACTTGTAGTGGTGAGCATGGCGACTCGGTGTCTTTTTGTTTCACAGAAATGGAGTCGCGAAAATCGAAGAGAGCAGCGGCAAAAAAAAGAGAGCTGTGGAAAGCAGCCAGCAGTGTGCCGCTACTCCAGAGCTGCAGGTGCTGCCGGCAGCTCCCGACTTCTCGCCGATGAGGACCGCAGGTGCGCCGCAGTCGGGCGGCAAATCCACCCGTAAGTCGGACAGGTCCGTTGACTCAGCTGGGTCCGGATCCGAAGATACCCCGTTCGCAGATAGCGACGGCGGGCGTCTTTCCCGCATGGAGCGGATGGTGGAGCAGTTGCTCCAGCGTGACCTGCTTATGCAGGGGCAGAGTCACGGTGGGTCTCCTTGCAGACCCACGGCAGAATCGTATCATGGACTGCCAAATGTCTCACCCTCTTCGCAGGGGAGCATTAGGGGTCAGAGCTGGGCTGACCCTGAAGAGGGGGCTATGGCTGAACAACCAGCAGTGTTGGGGGTGCCAGAAGAGTTATTGGGCATGGTGAACAAGCATGCCGTTCCTACACAAAAAGGACTGCCTATTCACCCTAAGCTGGCAGCCAGCATCAACTATATGGCTACTAACCAGCTGTAGGAACAAGCCATTAATACCACAGCTGAGAAGTATCTCGCTCCTGAGAATTGTAACTCGCTCAATGTTCCAGCGGTCAACAACCCTATATGGGGGAACATGAGCCCTACAATAAGAGGCCAGGAGGTAAAGCTTCAGAAGATTCTGAAACTGCTGGCCGCGGGCATCACAGCAGTGACCAGGACTGCTGTTGGGGTTGAGTTACCGGAAGGATTGCAAGATGCTCTGGCGCTACTGTGTAATACACAGTTTGAAATCAACAGCTATAGGAAGAGCATCATAATTTGCTATATTTAAGAGGGAGTTAGATGTGGCCCTTGTGGCTAAGGGGATCAGAGGGTATGGAGAGAAGGCAGGTACGGGATACTGAGTTGGATGATCAGCCATGATCATATTGAATGGCGGTGCAGGCTCGAAGGGCCGAATGGCCTACTCCTGCACCTAATTTCTATGTTTCTATGTTTCTATAAAACCTGCACTCAATCCCAAATTTGCGGGATTATGCGGGTCAGGTAACACACAACCGCCAAATCTGCTGTTTGGGGACAACCTTCCGAAGCAGGTGAAAGACCTGGATGAGGAGGCCAAGGCTATAGGCCTGATCAAGGTACCCAGGACCTCAAAATCCCATTACCAGCAGCGACAGCACCCCTACACATCCACCAGACATCGGTACTATGATAGACCATCCGGTGGTGAAACCTCGAAGGCCGGCCAACCTGCACAACGGTCTTTTTTAGACCCATGGCCCAGCCCGGCCTTCCTGGAAAATGCGCCAACCCCACAACGCAGCAACACAGCAACACACGAAGCAAGGGCAGAGACCGCGACACCGGCAGTAACCATGGAGGTAGGTGGGTCTGGTTCCCTCAGGAAAATTGCATGTCTGAATTCATTGAATGTGGGGGGACGGTTGCACTTGTTTCATCATGTGTGGCGCACCTTTACCTCTGATCCTTACATACTCGGAAGTATTCAGGGTTACAAAATTGAATTTGTACACGAACTCCCCACCCCAGTTCAGCATTCGCCTAGTCGGAAGTTCATACTTTCACAAAAAGAAAGAACGGCAGGCCATGCTGAACTATTAAGATTAAACAAAAAAGGGGTAATTGAGAAGACTATCAGAGAATCTCAAGAGTTCGTATCAAATATATTTACAAAAAATAAAAGAGATGGCGGTTGCCGCATCATTATAGACCTGACCGAACTAAATACTTCCGTTCAGTATGCCCATTGCAAGATGGACACATTTGTCACGGCTAAACAGCTAATATCTGAAAGGTACTACATGGCTTGCATTGATCTTAAAGATGCATACTATTCAGTACCTATACACAAGGATCATAGGAAATACCTAAAATTTATCTGGATGGGACAATTGTGGCAGTACATAGCCTTACTCAATGGGTTGTCATCAACACCCAGACTGTTCACAAAAATATTAAAACCAGCTCTAGCTTATTTAAGGAAACAAAACCATATTGTTATGGCCTACCTTGATGATATCCTCATTGTCGGGGAGAATTTGGAGATAGCTACATTGGCAGTTTCAGCCACAAAACATCTTTTTCAATAGCTGGGATTTATCATACATCCAGATAAATCAAAATTGGAACCCTCCACTACCATGGATTATTTGGGATTTACTATTAATTCTGTGCTCATGTCTATCACCTTGCCACCTAACAAAGTGGTGGACTTGATAGAAGCATGCAGAAGCCTCACTGGCATCAGGGATCCATCCATACGGCAAGTAGCCAGAATGATTGGGAAAATAGTGGCTGCGTTTCCAGCAGCACAATTTGGGCCACTCCATTACCAAAACCTTCAAAGAGCAAAAATTTTAGCTCTCAAATGTCATGCAGGCCATTTTGATAGGCCTATGAAACTACCAGGGAAGGCAAAATCTGAATTAAATTGGTGGATAGAAAATGCTCAGCTTTGTTCTAACCCCATCACTATCACGAATCCCTTGGTTACATTACAAACTGATGCCAGCGCTAAAGGTTGTGGAGCAACTAATACCACCACAAGTTGTGGAGGCAGATGGAGTGCACAAGAGCTAACCCTATTCAAAACATTTGGGATTAATTATTTAGAAATGCTGGGAGCATTTCATGGACTCAGGGCCTACTGCTCGGATATGCACCAGTTGCATGTCAGATTACAAATTGACAATACAACAGTGGTGGCCTATATTAATCATATGGGTGGAATAAAGTTGATATCATGTGATGAATTGGCTAATAATATCTGGCACTGGTGTCTGCAAAGGGAGATTTGGATCTCAGCCACTTACCTTCCAGGTAAGCTAAACACAGTGGCAGACACCAGATCACGTAAATTCAACTACAACATAGAATGGATGTTGGATCGGAAAGTGTTTACGGATATTATAGAACGTTATGGGACACCAGATATCGACCTTTTTGCATCCAGACTAAATCACCAACTTCCAACATATGTTGCTTGGGAACCAGACCCAGGGGCAGTAGCGATGGACGCTTTCTCGCTACATTGGGGGGATTTGTTCTGATATGCATTTCCCCCCTTCTGCCTCATCAGTCGGGTCTTGCAAAAAATAAGACAAGACTCTGCAACGGTAATTTGGTTGTTCCCGACTGGCCTACCCAACCATGGTTCCCAGCAGTACAGAAGATGGCCACAGAACCTTGCATCCGGGTCAACAAACGACCTAGTTTGTTGGTACATCCCGTTACAGGGGATAGTCATCCGTGTCATGACTGCATGTCATGACTATTAATTTGCAGATTCTGAAAAGGCCATTTCTGGGATACGAACGATAAATGCCATCTCAGCGTCGTGCAGGGAGTCCACCAGAAGACAGTACCTGACGAATGTCAGGAAATGGGAAGTGTTCTGTACCACGACGAACATTACATATGAAACAGCCACCATCACGGAAGTACTGGAGTTTCTGGCTACCCTTCACTTCGATGAAGGATTAAGTTTCAGTGCTATCAATTGTGCAAGGAGTGCTCTATCAAATTATCTGGGCAAAGGGAGTGATCATCTGGCAATAGGATCACACCCATTAGTGTCTAAGCTAATGAGGGGAATATTTAACTCCAATCCCCCTAGGCCCAGATACAACCATACGTGGGACATAAGCATAGTCTTGACACACAAGGCCACATCGTTGCTACAAAACATTTGCTAGCAACGATGTGGTTAGGGTTAGGGTTACAAAAGATGGTAATGATTATGGCACTTGTAACAGCACAACGGGTCCAGTCCCTACACAAGTTAAGTATGGACGCCATGACTATCACCAATGGCAAGATAACTTTTCTCATACAGGGATTATTAAAACAAGACCGACCCGGTTCATCTGGCCAGAAATTAGAATTTCAAGCCTATCCTGCAGATACTCGACTCTGCATCGTTACACTTATATTGCAATATATAAAAGTCACTAAGACTCTAAGGCACGGAGAGAGCTTTACTTATAAGCCATAAACAGCCTCATCACAAAGTCACTGTGCAAACCATATCAAGATGGTTAAGGGTGGTGTTAGAGGCAGCGGGGGTGGATACTAATGTTTTTAAATCTCACTCCACTAGGGCTGCATCTACATCGGCGGCTAGGATGATGGAAGTTCCCATGGACCACATCCTGGCCACAGCGGGTTGGAGCAATGAAAAGACTTTCCAAAGCTTCTATAATAAACCCGTGGCCACTCCTGACACATTTGCAGGGAAAATTTTGAGTTCTTTTTTTTTTAATATATTTTTATTAGAGGCCATACATATAACAAATGATATAGCATTTTTTTCCAAATATAGTTGATACATCTTTCCAAAATTATATAAATGTTAACAAAATATATATATTGGCCTCACTTTTTTTTATAGAGTGAAAAAAGTATAAAGAAAGAATAGTGAATAATTATAAGAGTATGATTATAGTTGATTAATATAAAGAAGAGAGAGAAGAAAAAAAATAAATAAAATAAAAAATAAAATAAAATAAAATAAAAAAAAACAAAAAACAAAAAAATAATAAATAAAAATAAAAATATTTGTGGAAAAGAAAACGGTATACAACTTGTCAATGAGTGGAACAATTTCTAATTATAATATATGGAGACAAGTATATAAATCTGATCTTAAACATTTTTGTTTGATCTTTCCACCGGGTACTCATTGAGTTTCGATGCTGAGCCCAGCTACCCCTTCATATAATCAGTGAATGGAGACCATATTTGTTCAAAAATCTCAGGTTTATCCATTAGGATAAATCTAATTCTCTCCAATTGTAATGTCTCCAACATTTCCACTGTCCACATTTTAATTGTCGGGGATAATGGTCCCTTCCAAAATTGTAATATTAATTTTTTTCCAATTATTAAACAGTAATCCAGAAAATTTCTTTGATTTACTGTTAAAATTTGAATTGAATCTAAAACCCCAAATATAATTAATTTTGAGTCAGGGCTTAATGTGATCTTTAAAACTGTGGAAATAATTTTAAAAATCTCAGTCCAATAACTTTTAAGTTTTGTACATATTACAAAACTATGATTTAAATCGGCTTCTATATGCTGACATTTATCACATAATGGTGATATAGTAGGAAAAATTCTATTTAATTTCTTTTTTGAGTAGTGTAATCTATGTATTACTTTGAATTGTATCAAGGTATGTCTGGCATTTAACGAACAGCGATGAATTCGTTGTAAGCTTTCTTCCCATAAATCTTCTGTTATAGGTAAACCAATTTCATTTTCCCATTTTTGTCGGAATAGTTCCGTTTTTGGCAATTCCCTGTCCAAAAAAATATTATATATATATATGCTATTAATTTTTCTGTTGTTGGATGCTTGTTAAGTACTTCATCCAGTATACCTGGCTCTCTATTTCTGTAATTTAGCGTATTTAATTTGACATAATCTCTAATTTGTAAATATCTAAATAGATTATTTGCTTGCAGTCCATAAATCTCTTTCAACTCCTGGAATGAGAGGAATTTCCCATTCCTGTAAAGATGTTCTATCCTTATTATTCCTAAGTTTTTCCAATGTCTAAACCCCACATCCAATGTCGAATGTTTAAACATAGGATTATTCATAATTGGTAAACAAAGTGGTATAGTTTCTAAATGTAAAGTCTTAATGATTTGTTTCCAGGTACGTATATTATTTAAAATTATAGGGCTTTCCTTATATAATTTTTTTTGTACCACCCCAGGGGCAAGGATTATTGTGCTTATGTCGAAAGGGAAACAATCTTCCTTTTCAATTCTTAACCAAGCTGGGTCTTGTTCCATCTGTATCAACCAATAATTAAAGTTCTTAATCTGAACCGCCCAAAAATAATATAAAAAATTAGGTAAAGCTAATCCACCATTTATCTTAGATTTACATAAGTGTATTTTACTTATTCTATGATTTTTGTAATCCCAAATGAAGCTATTAACTATAGAATCAATTTAAAAATAAATAAATTTAGGAAGATATAACGGAATGGCTTGAAATAAATATAGTAATTGAGGCAGAAAAATCATTTTAATGGCATTTATTCTACCGATCATTGATATCGGTAATGTTTTCCAATATAAAATATTTGTTTTTAATTTATTTAATAATTGAGGAAAATTAGATTTAAATTAAGAATTATAAGATTTTGATACATTAATTCCAAGATATTTAATTTGATTATTAGCTATTTTAAATGGAAATTTTTGTAATTTATTCAATTTAATTCCTGTTATAGGCATAATTTCACTTTTGTTCCAGTTAATTCTATATCCTGAGAACTCACTAAATTCATTTATCACTTCAAGTACTTTAGGGATGCTAACCTCTGGTTTTGTTATATACAATAAAACATCATCTGCATATAAAGATATTTTATTAATTGTAGTTTTAGTATTATATCCATAAATTTCTGGTTCTACTCTAATCCTTTCGGCTAATAATTCTATAGCGAGTGCAAATAGTAACGGTGATAACGGGCAACCTTGTCTACAACCCCTAGAAAGATTGAATTTTGCTGATAACATTTGGTTTGTTAGGGTTCTTGCTGTTGGGCCTGAATATAAAATTCTAACCCATTTGCAAAATCCTTCTCCCAGTTGAAATTTCTGCATTATCCTAAATAAATAAGGCCATTCAACCTGGTCAAACGCCTTCTCCGCATCCAGGGATATAACTGCTAGTTCAACATCAGTCATTCTTTTCGAGTAGATAATATTAAACAGACGTCTTAAGTTATAAGTAGAATAACGTTTAGGAATAAAACCTGTTTGATCATGATGTATTAATCTTTTTTTAAATATTTTTTTATTTGAAGTAACCAGTTTACAATGTATAACACACATTTAAAACATCATCTTAATTCAAAATTTCTACAAATAGCACATCGATAATTAATATCGTCTGTTTTTTTGGAAATAAAGATAGAAAAAGATATATAATAAAGAGGAAAAGAAAAAAAGAAATAGAAATAGAAAACAATCTACAAATACAAATTTAAAAAAATATATATATTATATATATATAAATCAAAAACAACTAAGTACATTATACATGAAATTATTTCAAACAATAATATCAATGGGACATGCGCATTAATCCCATATGTAAATAAGTTATTCTCATCGGATTCCGTAGGGTGCCCGTCGAGCCGTGATGCCAAGAACAGCTACTTCTCTAGATACTGTATATATGGAGACAAATCTAATTCTTTCCAAATATAACGTCTCCTGCATCTCTGATGTCCACATTTTAATTGTAGGGGATAATGTTCCCTTCCAAAATTTCAATATGATTTTTTTCCCTATTATCAAACAGTAATCAAAGAAATTTCTTTGATTTACTGTCAAAACCAAACTTGATTCCGGAATTCCAAATATTATTAATTTTGGGTCAGGGTCCAGTTTAACTTTAAGAACTTCAGAAATTACTTTAAAAATTTCTGTCCAGTAATAATTCAACTTAGGGCATGTTACAAAACTATGTATTAAGTTTGCTTCTAGATTCTTACATTTATCACAAATAGAGGAGAGATTGGGAAAAATACTATTTAATTTGGTTTTCGAATAATGTCATCTATATAGTACTTTAAATTGTATTAATATATGTCTAGCATTTAAAGAACACCGATTTATTCTCTGTAAGCTTTCTTCCCAAATTTCTTTTGTTATAGGTAATCCAATTTCATTTTCCCATGCTTGGCGATATGTTTCAGTTATTGGGGTCTCTTTATCTAGAATAATATTATATATATGAGCTATTAACTTTTCCGTATTTGGATGTAAATTAAACAAACCATCTAATAAGCCTGGTTCTTTATTTTTATAATCTTGTGTATTACATTTAATGTAATCTCTAATTTGTAAATATCTAAACGTTGTAAATATCTAAATGTTGTAAAGGCAATCCAAAAATATCTTGCAACTCTTCAAATAATAAAAAATTTCCATTTCTATAAAGGTGTCCTATCCTTTTAATTCCTAAATCCTCCCAGAGTCTAAACCCCGCATCTAATATTGAGGGTTTAAACACTGGGTTATTCCTAATTGGTAACCTGAATGATAGATTACAGCTTATAGATTATAGAATGCAGCAGGCAGTGAAGAAAGCAAATGGTATGTTAGCATTCATAGCGAAAGGATTTGAGTATAGGAGCAGGGAGGTTCTACTGCAGTTGTACAGGGTTTTGGTGAGGCCACACCTGGAGTACTGCGTACAGTTTTGGTCTCCAAATCTGAGGAAAGACATTCTTACCATAGAGGGGGTACAGAGAAGATTCACCAGACTGATTCCTGGGATGTCAGGACTTTCATATGAGGAAAGATTGGATAGACTCGGTTTGTACTCGATGGAATTTAGAAGATTGAGGGGGGATCTTATAGAAACCTACAAAATTCTTAAGGGGTTGGACAAGCTAGATGCTGGAAGATTGTTCCCGATGTTGGGGGAGTCCAGAACAAGGGGTCACAGTCTAAGGATAAGGGGGAATTCCTTTAGGACCGAAATGAGGAAAACATTCTTTACACAGAGAGTGATGAGTCTCTGGAATTCTCTGCCACAGAAGGTAGTTGAGGCCAGTTCATTGGCTATATTTAAGAGGGCGTTAGATGTGGCACTTGTGGCTAAAGGGATCAGGGGGTATGGAGGGAAGGCAGGTACGGGATACTGAGTTGGATGATCAGCCATGATCACATTGAATGGCGGTGCAGGCTCGAAGGGCCGAATGGCCTACTCCTGCACCTATTTTCTATGTTTCTATGTTTCTATTATCCAGATGTAAAGTCTTAACTATCTGTTTCCATATACGCCTATTATTATAAATTATAGGGTTATCCCTATAAATCTTTTTTTGTACTTCCTTTGGCGCAAAAAGAATCGAGCCTATATTAAAAGGTAAACAGTCTTCCTTTTCCATCTTTAACCACATTGGTTCATTATCCAGATTTATCCACCAAAAATTCATATTCTTAATCTGAACTGCCCAGAAGTAATATAAAAAATTTGGAAGTGCTAACCCTCCATTTATCTTAGGCTTACATAAGTGTTTTTTACTTATTCTATGACTTTTATAGTCCCAAATAAAACTATTAACAATATTATCAATTTTCTTTAAAAAAAATTTCGGGAGAAAAAAAGGAATAGCCTGAAACAAATATAACAATTGTGGTAAAAAAAATCATTTTTATAGCATTAATTCTACCAACCATAGATATAGGAAGTGTTTTCCAATATGAAATATTTTTTATAAGTTTATCTAATAATTGAGGATAATTAGATTTAATTAATAATTTATAGGATTTAGGTACATTAATTCCTAAATATTTAAATTTATCTGTGACTATTTTTAATGGATATTGTTGCAATATATTTACATTTATGCCAGTTATAGGCATAATTTCACTTTTATTCCAGTTAATCCTATATCCTGAAAATATACTAAATTCATTTATAACATTAAATAACTTGGGAATACTTCATTCCGGTCTTGTAATATAAATCAAAACATCATCTGCATATAAAGATATTTTATTAATTGTTGTATCAGTATTATAACCATATATTTCAGGTTCAGATCTAATTCTTTCAGCCAGAGGCTCTATGACCAAGGCAAATAATAAAGGGGATAACGGACATCCCTGTCTGCATCCCCTAAATAGTTTAAATTTAGGTGATAGTATTTGATTAGTTAAAATTCTTGCAGTAGGATTAGAGTATAATATTCTTACCCATTTACAGAATCCATCCCCCAATTGAAACTTTTCCATTATATTAAATAAATATGACCATTCCACCTGATCGAATGCTTTTTCTGCATCCAACGATATAACTGCTAATTCTGTGTCTCTTTTTCTTTTCGAATATATGATATTAAACAGGCGCCTGAGATTGTGTGATGAATAACGTTTTGGAATAAAACCTGTTTGATCGTGATGTATTATTTTAGAAATCACTAAACTTAGCCTCCGAGATAGTACTTTAGTTAATATTTTTTGGTCAATATTTAAAAGAGCAATCGCTCTATATGATCCAGGATCTTCCAGATCCTTGTCTAACTTAGGGATGAGTGTAATTGTAGATTCGTTTAAGGATTCTGGTAATTTTCCTAGTTCATATGCATATCTATACACTATCTGTAATCTTGGTGAGATTAGATCATTAAATGTTTTATAAAATTCTGCACACAGGCCATCAGGGCCCGCGGTTTTTCCATTTTTTAACGAACCAATTGATTCTTCAATATCTCTTACTGATATTTCAGCATTTAACAATTGTCTACTTTCCAGATCTAGCCTATTAATATGACATTTGTCTAGAAATTTTTCCATTTCATCTGTTTGCCCTGTTGATTTTGATGAATAAAGATTTTGATAATATTGTAAAAATGTGTCATTAATATCCTTTGGTATAGTCAGTATGTTTCCCTGCATAGATCTAATACTATGTATAGTTTTTTCATCGTCTAATTTTCTGAGTTGTCGTGCTAATAATTTTTGTGGCTTATCTCCAAATTCAAAATGTACTTGTTTGGTTTTTTGAAAAAGTTTAATAACTTGGTCAGAATATATTTTATTTAATCTATATTTTAATATTGCAATTTTATTAACTAACTCTTTAGAAGGATGTCTTATATTTTCACTATCTAATCGTTTTATCTCCTTTTCTAACTTTTGCTCCGTCTTTCGATTTTCTTTATTAAAATATGCTTGTGCTGATATTATTGCACCACGCATAAATGCTTTAAATGTATCCCATAATAATAATGGGGAAATCTCAGGTTTATCATTAGTTTCGAAAAATAATTTAATCTGTTCCTCCACATAATTACAACAGCCTTTGTCCTTCAATATTTGTGGGTTAAATCTCCAAGTGTTAGTTTTATTAACTATATCTTTTAATTTTATCTTGAATGTTAGCGGTGCATGATCTGAGATAATAATATTGTGGTATTTTGCATCATACGTGAAGGGAAGTAATTTTGAGTCGACTAAAAAATAATCTATCCTCGAATAGGTTCCAAATACCGGTGAGAAAAATGAATATTCACGTCCAGTTGGATTATCCAATCTCCAAATATCCTTAACATTCGATGTATTAATAAAAGAATTTATAAATTTACTTGACTTAGAAAGAGCTTTCCTTTTCGTGGAAGATCTATCTAAATAATTATCTAAAGTACAATTTAAATCACCCCCAATTATTAAATTATATTGAGTGGAAATAGGGATATTATTAAATATTTTCTTGAAAAATAATGGGTTATCGAAATTGGGTGCATATATATTCATAAAAATTACTTTTTTTGACTGTAATTCCCCTGTAATTATTAAATATCTACCCTCCTTATCCTCTATTATAGAACTAGGTTTAAAAGGTATGCCTTTACGAATAATTATTGCAACTCCTCTAGATTTATGTATAAATGATGAGTGATACACATTTGAAATCCACTTAGCTGTTAATCTATATTGAGCATCTTTTTTAAGATGTGTCTCTTGAAGAAACGTAACATCTGATTCCAATCTATTCAACTGAGCTAACACCTTACCCTTTTAACTGGTTCATTAATTCCCTTAACATTCCAACTACAGAAGGTGATTCCATCACCCCCAATCCTTACATTCATATCTTGCATTTTATTATTAGGGTGGCTTTTTTTGGGGAAGCCTTCTTGACTCCTCTAGCCCGACATAACAGCCCTGCTTTAGTCCGATGAAAATTACCAATTCTATTAATCCATGTCCATTTAACCTGGTTATATAATATAAGTCGTAACCATAATCATATAATATATAATATAAAATCGAAAAATAGTAAAAAATGTAAATATAAAAAAAGTATAGGGTGATAAAAGGGTGTAGAGAAAAAAAAGAAACTACACTTTTATAGCGTGTAGTGTGCACAAGTGGAAGCCACACTAGTATGGCTTTTAATCTAAGGACTTCCGTTTTCTTAGAAAAAAGATGTTGGTTATTCCAGCTCTTATCTAGAATGCTGTATATGTTGGGGTGGGGTACTAACTTTATGTTCTTAGTAACTATTTCTATTATTCATATAACTGATTTCTAGTTATTAGTTTCTATTATAATTAGTATTATAATAAGTAATACTTTATTAGGGGGATAAGGAAGGTCATAATAATTAGTAATTAGTAATTAGTAATTAATAATTAATACAATACTACAACTTTAAGT
The DNA here is from genome assembly GCA_963514005.1 of Raja brachyura. The sequence continues at coordinate 1,738,063 of OY740795.1, forward strand.
CCATTATTCCGCCTTTTTCTCAATGAATAATTCATAACCGCGGGTCAGTAAAGTTCATGCTTAATCCTCTCCTGTCGGGTCTTCTCCTGCTTGTTGTTGTTCTTCTTCTTCTATCTTCTTCTTTATATTCCGAGCGAATTCCAGTGCCTCCGTATGCTTCGGGAAACGATGCTCCTTCTTCTCATAGGTAACTCTCAATATTGCAGGGTACACCAGACCATATCTGATATCCTTTATTTCCTTTATGTCTCTCAGGATGCGTCTTGTTTCTGTGAATAGAGATCTTCTTTTAGCCACTTCAGCCGGGTAATCTCTGAAGATACTGATGCTATCTCCATCGTATTTCAGATTTCTCTTTCTTATTATTATCTTCATCATTTCTTCAAATTCGTGATCGTAAGCCACCTTTACAATCATTTGTCTTGGTGGTTCATCTCTCCCAGGGACACGTCTTAAAGCCCTGTGGGCACGGCCCAACAGAGGTTCTTGATCCAAATTCAGAATGTCCTTTAGGAGTTTTGCAGTGAATTTACGTGGGTCTTGATTTCCTTCGTGACCCACGGCCAGACCTACTATACGCAAATTCTTACGTCTTTGACGCCCCTCCAAATCAATACATTTCTCATTTATTTTACGTAATAACTCTGAGAGACGTTTGTTCTCGGCAATTATCTTCTTGGTCTCCTTAGCACTTTTTACAGCGACCTCGGCCAGTTCTGTAATCGCTTCATTTTGCTGATCAAGTGTGGCTAAAATAGGATTCAACCTTGCCTCTATCTTCGCATCCATCATTTGCTCCATCCCATCAATCTTGTCGGTTACCTCAGCCGTTAGATTTTGTATCTCCTCCTCCGCCTTTAATTTCCATTCGTTCATCATGCTTTTTACCATCACTGTAACCTCTTTTGTAAGTTCTTCTTTGATCTTCTGGATATCTGTTTTTAAAGCCTTCATTTCATCTTTATATTCTTTCTTCATTTCTGTCTGTGTTTCTTTCTGCATTTTCTTCATCTCGGCCAGCAAAGACTTTTTAAGTTCTTCTATTTCACCTTTTCTCTGTGAAATCTCTTCTTGGGAGGCAGCCAAACGCGAGCTCGAAGCTTTGGCGAGGCCTACCTCCTTTCTTGTGCCTTTTTTCCCCGGAGGGGGGGAGGAGGAATGCATTTTAAAATTCTTACTGAAGTCGCGCGCCTGATGACGTCACGCAGCTTGCAGTCGCAACCGGAGCCGTTTTAAATCGTTCTCCTGCGGTAAGTACCGTTAGTAGCCTCCTTTAACCCCGTTTTTTTTGCAGATTTTTCAAGAGCTGATCGGGCGCTGTTCTCTCTTAGAACATGGCGCCACCGGAAGTCCATGATGTATTAATCTATTGATCACTAAACTTAACCGTTGAGATAAAATTTTTGTTAATATTTTTTGATCTGTATTTAAAAGAGCTATTGCTCTGTATGATCCTGGGTCTTCTGGATCTTTGTCTGCTTTAGGAATAAGTTTTGTTCCTGCGGCTTTACCATGGGACCCGATGGTTTGGGGGTTGAATTTTATAAGAAGTTTCATGATTTGATCGTCCCACGGTTACAAATTATGTACAAAGTTGCCTACGAACAAGAACAACTTCCAGAAACCTTAAAAGAATCCACAATTACACTTATTCCTAAAGCAGACAAAGATCCAGAAAATTTTGAGTTCTGCAAAATAAATTACCCAATGTGGGGTATAGTATTATTTTGGTATGAATAAATACCTATTTTGTTTTTCAGCACAGTGTCATGTCTGAAATACGTTCATCCTCTTATCCCAGCATGGCAGTGAGTGAGCATGGACTCGTTCCAGGGCATGAAATCACAGAGCTTTGAAATCTTCACGTAGTCACTCACGTGACTCCAAAGTAAAATAGTAAGATTAAATGAGAACTTACCAGTTTGAAGTTTGATCTTTATTTTATGAGGAGTTACGATGAGGGATTATGTGCCCTCCGCTCCCAAAACCCTCTATTATAAAGTTCAACTGGTATGAAAGTTCTCTCTTATCTTACTATATTAGTCTACATTGCTATCTGTGATTTCACACCACTGCTTTGAAGAATGTCGCGCATGCGTGCTGGTGGGGTCTTCACGTAATCCCTCATCGTAACTCCTCATAAAATAAAGATCAAACTTCAAACTGGTAAGTTCTCATTTAATCTTACTATTAACAATAATGTAACTGGAAGAATATTGACACAGAATAGAGAATCAGGAACTGTTGCAAAAGGCCATCGATGGCGATTAAACTATGTGTGACAGACTGTAATCTGATCTTGATGATAGAAGAAAAAGCAGAAGCAAGTATCAGTCTATCTTCCCATCATTCTCAGAGTGTTTCCAGGCTCAGAGGCAAAACACAACAGTGACCATTTAGTTGTATTAAGGCAAGAAAATCCGATAGTAACGAAGGCATCAAACTCAGGAAAAAGGGCTTTATCACTATGGCAATAAGGAATAACCAGATGTACAGGTTAAAACTATGAAATAACAATATAGGAAGACTTAGTTATGATACCCATGTGAGAATATTCTCAGGAGCAATCAAATCCAAGCTCCAATTTCCAATTGTCTCATTTGGGATTTGAGGACCCCCAGCCTTCTAGAAGGTTGATGTGAAAACATAAAAAAAACATCAAGTACACCAGGAGTGATATTACGAGAGGACAACTGACACAGAAGGCGAACCCTGACATCTTAACTCAGAGAAGATTACAACACATTGAAGTAATCCCAACCAGTTCATTTTACATTTGGAATCCAAGTCCAAGTGTTGTTTCAATTATTGGGCAGCAAGATAGGAAAAGCAATATCAGTAAATTAGGTGATTAAGAGTTACAAAGCTCTTGTTGAATAATTTAGTTAAATGCCTGTAAATTTAGAAACATAGAACATGGAAAACATAGAAAATAGGTGCAGGAATAGGCCATTCGATCCTTCGAGCCAGCACCACCATTCAATATGATCATGGCTGATCATCTAAAATCAGTGCCCCTTTGCTGATTTTTCCCCATATCCCTTGATTCCTTTAGCCCGAAGAGCTCGATCTAACTATCTTTATAACAATGTAACTTGTTTAAAACTGATATGAATATTAATAAAGATTGAGTTGTGTCAGTGCCTTTCGATGTCACCACATCAATTGAGCCCCCACATTGCAGACGTTTCAGTCAGCATCCTTGGATGGACATGTCAAGTGATCATCTCATCATTACAACGCAGATGTCTTAAAAACAAAAAGGAGTTGCAGAGAACTTGTTGGTTGGGTTAAGTTAGGGTAAGCTGGATGAGTTAGCGTAAACTCTGCAAGTCAGCCTCAAGCAGTGCTCAGTATACCCTCCCTGCTTTGACAGAGGGCTCAGACAAAAAAGTTAATAAAGTAAAGCTGACATTAACTGTTAAAAGGGTTTGCCAGGATAAACTTATCCTTGCAAAGACTAGATTTTCTGCATTCCAACTGGATGTCTGTTGGTGATATTGTGCAACATTGAGGTGAGAAAGACTATGAAATGTTTTGTAGCAACGATGTGGCCTTGTGTGGATATCGCTCTCCATGGAGATTACTTCTGTTTGTGAACACATCGGATAGATCCATGGCTTGTGTGCCACTGTGGGGCAAATGCAGGCTGCATATTAATTTCTGTAACAGCTAGGGAGCAGGAACCTGTTCCATATGGATAGGCTTAAATAACTTTGTGCTGGAAAATAAAATACCCCCCTATAATACTTCAAGGAGTGGACCAAGGTAGTGGGGGTTCAACTGAGGAACCATTTAGAAAATTAAAGACAAGTTAGAAGATGGTTGTGCAAGGTAACAAATGTGTAATAAGACCAATGTTGTCAGGATGGATCAGAACCCCTGCACGTAAAAAGTACCCTCCAAATAGAGAGTAGAGAAAAACAATAAACAGACAAAATAAAAATACATTTTACCTGAACCCATGAAGCATTAATTATAATATCATCACATTGGTAGCATAAATAAAAAATAAACAGTATAATTTAAATATAAAGACCATTGGTTATAAGAAGAGGTTGGACAAACTTGGATTGTTTTCTCTGGAATGTCAGAAGCTGACGGGCTACCTGAGAGAATTTTGTTGGGGTGGGAGATTGCAATCTTCACGTGGTCCACCCTGTTTTAACGAATGCAATCAACCCGGTGTGCACAAACAGATCAAACAGAACAAGTTGTCTTACAACTTTAGGCTGTGCACGCCACACGCAAGAAAAAGATAGAATTATGTTAATTTATAATAGGCCAGATTATCAGAATCTTTTTTCCAGGGTGAGATACTTAGCACTTGTCTGACTTAAATTGCATCTGTCAGTCCCCAGCCCAAGCTAATACAGATCCTGTTGGAATCTTAGATAACCTTCTTCATTTCACTCTACCAAAAATGTTGGTCTCATCCATAATCTTAGTAACCATGCCACCTACACATTCAGTCAAATCATATAGTTGAGAAACAACAGATCCCTGTGGCATACCGCTGGTCACAGGCCGCCAATTTGATCAATTTCTCTCCACTATCACTCTCTGACTTCTACCACCAAGACAATTTTGTATTCAATTTTGGTAGCTCACCCTGGATCCTATGCGATCTAACCTTCAAGACCAGCCTACCATGTGGGAGCTCATCAAAGACCTCACTAAATACCCTGCCGTCAGTCTACTAACCTGCCCTTGTCAATCCTCTGCCACCTCTTGAAAAAACTCAATCAAATTTAGGAGATGTGATTTCCCATGCATAAAGCATTAAACTAGAAAGGCTGGGGGGAGGGACTTGGGTAGAGGGGGCTAGGGGACAGGGTGTGGGGCAAGAGGCAGAGAAGGGAAGCACTCGGACCCAAAATGTAGGCGAGAAAGAGAAAAAAGATAATAAACAGAGAATAAGGGATGGTGGGTTTCTAAAATATGTATATTTTAATGCTAGGAGCATTGTAAGAAAGGTGGATGAACTTAGAGCCTGGATTGACACCTGGAAATATGATGTTGTGGCAATCAGTGAAACATGGTTGCAGGAGGGCTGTGATTGGAAACTACATATTCCAGGATTTTGTTGCTTCAGGTGTGATAGAATTGGAAGGACCAGAGGTGGAGGTGTTGCATTGCTTGTCAGAGAAGATATTACAGCAGTGCTTTGGCAGGATAGATTAGAGGGCTCGTCTAGGGAGGCTATTTGGGTGGAACTAAGAAGTGCGAACGGTGTAGCAACACTTTTAGGGGTGTATTATACACCGCCAAATGGGGAGCGAGAATTGGAAGAGCAAATATGCAAGGAGATAGCAGATATTAGTAGTAAGCACAAGGTAGTGATTGTGGGAGATTTCAATTTTCCAAAAATAGACTGGGAAACACATTCTGTAAATGGCCTGGATGGTTTGGAGTTTGTAAAATGTGTGCAGGATAGTTTTTTGCAGCAATACATAGAAACATAGAAAAATAGGTGCAGGAGTAGGCCATTCGGCCCTTCGAGCCTGCACCGCCATTCAATGTGATCATGGCTGATCATCCAACTCAGTATCCCGTACCTGCCTTCTCTCCATACCCCCTGATCCCTTTAGCCACAAGTGCCACATCTAACGCCCTCTTAAATGTAGCCAATGAACTGGCCTCAACTACCTTCTGTGGCAGAGAATTCCAGAGACTCACCACTCTCTGTGTAAAGAATGTTTTCCTCATCTCGGATATATAGAGGTATCGACCAGAGAAGGGGCAGTGCTGGACTTCCTGTTAGGAAATGAGGCAGGTCAGGTGATGGAGGTATGCGTTGGTGAGCACTTCGGGACCAGTGATCACAATACCATTAGTTTCAATATAATTATGGAGAGAGTCAGAACTGGACCTAGGGTTGAGATTTTTGATTGGAGAAAGGGTAACTTTGAGGGAATGCGTAAGGATTTAAAAGGAGTGAATTGGGACATTTTGTTTTATGTGAAGGATGTAGAAGAGAAATGGAGGACATTTAAAGGGGAAATTGTAAGAGTACAGAATCTTTATGTCCCTGTTCGGTTGAAAGGAAATAGTAAAAATTGGAAAGAGCCATGGTTTTCAAGGGAAATTGGACACTTGGTTCGTAAAAAGAGAGATATCTACAATATTTATAGGAGGCATGGAGTAAATGAGGTGCTAGATGAGTACAAAGAGTGTAAAAAGAATCTTAAGAAAGAAATTAGAAAAGCTAAAAGAAGATATGAGGTTGCTTTGGCAAGAAAGGTGAAAGTAAATCCAAAGGGTTTCTACACCTACATTAATAGCAAAAGGATAACGAGGGATAAAATTGGACCATTCGAGAGCCAGAATGGACAGCTATCTGCAGAGCCAAAAGAGATGGGGGAGATATTGACAATTTCTTTTCTTCCGTATTCACCAAGGAGAAGGATATTGAACTCTGTGAGGTAAGGGAAAAAAGTAGAGTAGCTATGGAAACTATGAGATTCAAAGAGGAGGAAGTACTGACACTTTTGAAAAATATAAAAGTGGATAAGTCTCCAGGTCCTAACAGGATATTCCCAAGGTCATTGAGGGAAGTTAGTGTAGAACTAGCAGGGGCTATGACAGAAATATTTCAAATGTCATTAGAAAAGGGAATAATGCCGTACTGCGCATGTTGTTTCATTGTTTAAAAAGTGTTCAAAGAATAAACATAGCAATTATAGACCTGTTAGTTTGACGTCAGTGGTGGGCAAATTAATGGAAATGATACTTAGAGATAATATATATAAGCATTTGGATAAACAGGGTCTGATCAAGAACAGTCAACATGGATTTGTGCCTGGAAGGTCATGTTTGACAAACCTTCTTGAATTTTTTGAAGTGTTTACTAGGGAAATTGATGAGGGTAAAGCAGTGGATGTTGTCTGTATGGATTTCAGTAAGGCCTTTGACAAGATTCCCCATGGAAGGTTGGTTAAGAAGGTTCAATCTTTGGGTGTTAATGGCGGAGTAGCAAGATGGATTCAACAGTGGCTGAATGGGAGATGCCAGAGAGTAATGGTGGATGGCTGTTTGTCAGGTTGAAAGCTGGTGACCAGTGGGGTGCCTCAGGGATCTGTGTTGGGTCCACTGTTGTTTGTCATGTACATCAATGATCTGGATGATGGGGTGGAAAATTGGATAAGTAAGTATGCAGATGATACTAAGATAGGTGGTGCTGTGGATAATGAAGTATATTTTCAAAGTCTACAGAGAGATTTGGGCCATTTGGAAGAGTGGGCTGAAAGATGGCAGATGGAGTTTAATGCTGATAAGTGTGAGGTGCTACATCTTGGCAGGACAAATCAAAATAGGATGTACATGGTAAATGGTAGGGAATTGAGGAATGCTGTGGAACAGAGTGATCTCAGCAGAGACTGCACTTCCTGAGGGTGCTCAGGAAGAATAACATCACTCAGAGACTGCTGCTGTCCTTTTATCGGTGCTTCATTGAGAGCATCCTAACATACTGTGTATGCGTGTGGTACACCAGCTGCACAGCAGCTCAGAGGAAAGCGCTCTAGAGGGGCATTGACAACGCCCAGAGGATTTTCGGCTGCCCTAACCTTTACTTGGAGGACTTACACAGTTCCCACTGCATCAAAAAATCCCAGAATATTATAAAGGACATTTCCCACCCCGGACACTCCCTGTTTGAACTGTTGCCATCAGGCAGACGGTACAGATCTATAAGGACAAGGACAAACAGACTTAAAAACAGTTTTTACCCCACTGCTATAAAGGCACTAAATGTAGCCGCCAAGGAACGCGGGGACTAAGGGACTGTGGTTGGTACACTGTGAAATCGACAGAAGGATGTAGGGTTGGGTGTTTATGCATGGCTGTTTCTATATTTCATATTTATTTTAGTTGTTTATCTTTTTTAATATTTTACCTTGTATGTATCGTTAGCTTTTAGAAATGTTTGAATGTTGCACTGACTGGTTGACATTTTAAAATTTTGTTGTACATGGTTCATGTTACACGACAATAAAGAATCTATTATTACTATTATTATTATCTAGGAATAACTGTTCACAGTTCCCTGAAGGTGGAATCGCATGTAGATAGGGTGGTAAAGAAAGCTTTTGGTGTGCTGGCCTTTATAAATCAGAGCATTGAATATAGGAGTAGGGAAGTAATGTTAAAATTGTGCAAGGCATTGGTGGACCAATTCTGGAGTATGGTGTACAATTTTGGTCACCTATTATAGGAAGGATGTCAACAAAATAGAGAGAGTACAGAAGATATTTACTAGAATGTTGCCTGGGTTCCAGCAACTAAGTTACAGAGAAAGATTGAACAAGTTAGGTCTTTATTCTTTGGAGCGCAGAAGGTTAAGGGGGGACTTGATTGAGGTCTTTAAAATGATGAAAGGGATAGACAGAGCTGACGTGGATAAGCCTTTCCCATTGAGGGTAGGGAAGATTCAAACAAGAGGGCATTACATGAGAATTAAGGGACAGAAGTTTAGGGGTATCATGAGGGGGAACCTCTTTACTCAGAGAGTGGTGGCTGTGTGGAATGAGCTTCCAGCAGAGGTGGTGGAGGCAGGATCGATTTTAACATTTAAAAGTAAAGTGGATAGGTATATGGATGGGAAGGGAATGGAGGGGTATGGTCTGAGTGCAGGTAGATGGGACTAGGGGAAAATAAATGTTTGGCACGGACTAGAAGGTCCGAGAGGGCCTGTTTCCGTGCTGTAATTGTTATATGGGTATATGGTTATATGGTTAAAGCCATGCTGGCTATCCATAAATCAGTCCTTGCCTTTCCGAATGCAGGTGGATCCAATCTCTCAAAATTCCCTTCAATAACTTTCCCACCACTGATGTTGGGCTCTCCAGGCTATAGTTCCCTAGCCTATCCTCTCCTTAAATAAAGGCACAACGTTAGCCACTCTTCTGTCTTCCGATGCCTTACCTATGGTTAACGATGAATTAAATATCTCTGCCCGAACCCCTTGCAATTTATTTCCTCCCATCCCACAATGTTCTAGGATACACTCGGTCAGGCACCAGGGATTTATCCACCTTCATATGTTTTAATAATAAGCAACTGACCTACCAACCAGCATGTACTTGGGATACGAGAGGAAACTGGACTACCTACATTTTTATTAATAAGGTAATAAATACTATAAATCAATAAGAACTCCATAAATAAAGAACCAAAATGAGTTGTAACTTAAAAGCAAAAAGCTGCAGATGCTAGATATCTGAAATAAAAACAGAAAACACTAAATGGAACTATCAAAATATAAAAGATAAAATGTAGGTGAAATACCTTTGAAAAAACAGACTCTCTTCTCCAATTAAATTATCCGTCATAACTCCACCTACAACTTGATTGATTCGAGTAGAACACGGAAGATTTTTTGGTTTGTAACAGAACCAAGGCTCTCCTGTCCTGAGATCAGTAAAGTTACATAGTGGTTTAGTTGGAGTTAAAAACAGATTGCAAACAGTAGTTGTTGAAATTACTCCAGCCTTGAAAGTGCTTTTCATATAAATTCGACCTCGTTGTTCTTCACGCAGCCGTTTTAGTACCTTGATCCCTTCACTGGGATGAACTAGGGAAACAGTTACTTGGACTTTTCCCGGCCAGGATAAAGTAAAATGTATGTAATAAAATCCATTTTGGTTATCTATAACTGTCCCTGCTGAACCAGCCTGTAACTCTGGGGTGTGAATCCGCGCTTGCAGATAGTCACCTCCATATTGTTTTGGATTTCCGTCAAAGTCAAACATTCGCAGAATCACTTGCAATTTATCTCCAACGTGGAAAGTCTTCTCAGGATTTAAAATGATAAAGCAAGTATGCAATGGGTCGCTGCTTTTCCTAAAGGGCACACTGGGATTGGGAGGCTTTGGCCATTCAATCATTTTCATCAGTAATGTACCCTCTGTTCTTTCTTCAAGGGTGAAACTATGAATCTGATAGCCATACTGCATCAGCTTGTGGATCCATTCAGTCTTTGGCATTTTAACTTCCTGCTGTAGTGTGGAATGATTCTTCTGAGCTGGGTATCTGATCCACACTGGCTTTGCTCCGGAAATTGAAAATTGCGTGAACTATGGAAAACAGCAAATACAATCTTTTTTTTTCCAAAGTTTTTACAGCATTTATAATCATCAAGACTAAAAATGTCAAATTTGAGTTTCAATCACAGAATTTTTACAACATGATTAGAATATTATTATTCAAGATTCAAGAGTGTTTTCGTGTCATATGTACTAGATCGGAACAATAACATTCTTGCTGGCAGCAGCAGCACAACAGGTTTGCAACACAGTACTCAATAGATTAAATCATAAACAAACAAAACAGGATAGACAATAGACAATTGTTGCAGGAGGAGGCCATTCGGCCCTTCCAGCCAGCACCGCATTTCAATGTGACTATGGCTAATCATCCGCAATCAGTACCCCATTCCTGCCTTCTCTCCATATCCCTATATCACTATCCCTAAGAGCGCTATCTAAATCTCTCTTGAAAACATCCGGAGAACCAGCCTCCACCACCTCTGAGGCAGAGAATTCCACACAGTGACTACTCTCTGTGTGAAAATGTTTTTTCTTATCTCCGTTCTAAATGGCTTACCACTTATTCTTAAACTATGGCCCCTGGTTCTGGACTCCCCCAACATTGGGAACATGTTTCCTGCTTCTAATGTGTCCAAACCCATATTATCTTATATGTTTTAATAAGATCCCCTCTCATCCTTCTAAATTCCAGAGTATACAAGCCCAGCCGCTCCAATCTATCAACATATGACAGTCCTGCAATCCCAGGAATTAACCTTGTGAACCTATGCTGCACTCCCTCAATAGCAAGAATGTCCTTCCTCAAGTTTGGAGACCAAAACTGCACACAATACTCCAGGTCCGGTCTCACTAGGTAATTTGCTAATGTTACTTTTAATCCCTTCATCCAAATCATTAATATATATTGTAAATAGCTGCGGTCCCAGCACTGAGCCTTGCGGTACCCCACGAGTCACTGCCTGCCATTCTGAAAGATACCTGTAAAAGATGGTGCCTGCCTGTGGCGACATTTTGCCAGCAGCTCAACAGAAGAGAATTATTTATAGCTTCACTCAACTCACCTGGATCAGAGAAACGGCAGAAATCAGTGCCGTAACGGACAAGCTGCTTGTGCACATGAAGGCAGTAGCGATATCGCCATCTCCCGCAGCTGCGGGAATTCCCGACTGTAAACGATCCCTCGATCGCTGGAGAACACCCGACCCAACTGAGGATCACAGGCACCGTACGTGGAAACAGCAGGAAGACCTCCGGAGCCAATGGGCAGGATCTCCCAGGAGCAACCAAGCTGCAGCTACCAACTGTGAGGGAATCCCTGATCTCAACGGAGCTGCTGTCTGGAAGGGAATCCCCGTTCCAGCGCAGTTTCACAGAAACAGCAGGTACAGTAAGCACAGTACCTGGACACAACGGAGAGGCCTCCATTGTGTAGCGATGTTACAAAACTTACCTTCAGCGGCACTGCAGTTCTGCCACTGGCCGTGTGCGCGACTTTGGCGCCTTTGAGGGGGGATTAAAATGCCTTTTTCTCCTGCCTGCCGGAGGTGGGCTTCCTCGGGCTGCTAGCTGATGAAGAAAAATCGATCGGACTTGCGTTCCCATTTTGTTTTGTTAATCGCGAGACAATTTAATGATTTGATTAAAATAAAAAGCGACTTCTAACGCCCTCAGCGCCTACAACATGACGAATTGCATGAACGGGACAAAACTCCAGGTAAGTCGTCTATTTTACATATAAACTTGCTTCTTGGGATGGCTTTAATCAATTTTTACATTGCGAAAATGTGATTTGGGCCCCGTCCGAACCGGCAGTGTTTTTACATATGGGGTTCAAATTCACCACAATTGCAACGTTCCAATCGATCACTTTCCAGAGAAACCCACTCGCACGATGACTTAAATGCTCTTTTTTTTGGACAATCATGTTTTGGAGCATCTAAATCGTCTATATTTTGTGTTATTGTCTACCCATAGTTAATATTTTTATACTAAATATCAGTTTTAGTCACATGTATTGTGCAAAAAAAAAAAAAATTTGATTATATTGAGTGGATGTTTCTAGATTAATTTATGGGAATTAAACATCAAATTCCTTCCATCTGGCATATGAATTCATGGCAGTGAGATCTGTGATGCGATAAATTGCAGACTTGATTTTTTAAATCTCAAAATTTTATAACATTGCTAAATTGTGTCCGGAAACGTGGCCAACGGGCAGGATTTCAGGTCAGAATGAAGCGCAAGGGACTTCGATCCCCTCTCAGAACTATCCTACTGGCCAATGTACAGTCCCTTGAAAATGAAGTGGAGGACTTAAGGGCAAGGCTGCTTTATCAAAGAGAGTTGAGGGAATGCTCTGTGTTCTGTTTCACAGAGACATGGCTCACCCCCAGCTCCCCAGACACAACAGTCCAGCCTGAAGGGTTCTCCATCCACCCTATGGACCCTACACTGGCATCGGGGAAAGGGAGAGGAGGGGGCGTCTGCCTCATGGTCAACTCCGTGTGATGCTCAGACGTGGCAGTCGTATCCAACTCCTGCTCTCCACACCTGGAACAGCTGGCTGTGAAGTGCCGTCGCTTCTACCTACCGAGGGAATTCACCTCCATCATCCTGACCGCGGTCTACATCCCACAACAGGCTGATGCCCATCTGGCACTTCAAGATCAAACTTCAAACGGTAAGTTCTCGTTTAATCTTTCTATATTACACAGTTAAATATTTAATGCGTGGTGGCATGAGCGTTCGTTTTATCTTTCTACGCACCTTTATATACTGCAAGTTTAGAAACACCAATGCTAGTGCCAGCAACGCCACGATCAGGAATCGTCCGACATGAGTGGTTTTTTTTGGAGCTTGTTTGTCCATGTTGGAGGGCTCCCGCGCTCCCGTGTACATCTATAACTAGAAAACAATGAAGAGCTCGAGAGATCCCGCCCGTGGCTTCACACGTTAACTTTACAAATTGACAGTGGCAGGAAAACTGTGTCTGAAGAAGGGTCTCGACCCGACACGTCGCCTATCTCCTTCGCTCCTTAGATGCTGCTGCACCCGCTGAGTTTCTCCAGCTCTTTGTGTAACCCAAACTGTGGCAAAGGACTGGACGGTATGAAGTTAGTTGCGTTTCGTCCAGTTCTGTTAGAACATGGTCACCCGTCGCGTTACATGACTTCTGCTGAAGCTCTCAAGTTTTGCACTTGGTTCCAATGTCAATATAATCTAATATTCTGCTCCCTGAACCCATGAAGACCCCGGGTAAAACATCCGCCCGTCATCGGATTTATTGATCAACATGTGATATTGGTTTAGCGTTACGCCATTCATCGTGAAAGCCAATCTATGATCTGCCCCGTGCTTTACATGAAATAATAGTTCTATGAACCAGCCCTCCATCCCGAGAGTTCAAAGCCGCAGCTTTTATCCTGGCGGCATCTCTGGAGAACATGGATAAGATGGAGTTTGTCGTCGAGTTCGTTCTTCACACTGATTGTGGTCACTAAAACATGATAACATAACCGAGTTCGCGACGGCGTTGAATTACCTGCGATTTGCAATTATTGTCTTTTTATTGATGTCGAGAAGCTTTGAAATGATCTGCAGGAGACAGATTGCGGTTGGTATCACCTGGTCACATGCAGCACGAATTAATGCTTGCAACATTGATTGAGAAGGTCATCTCCTCCCAGTTTCACGGTCCTGCATATTTGACCATAGATTATGGCACACCCATGTATTCCACACGCATTCCTGTTCCGTGCGCAACAAGTTTTCAGACACTTCTTCAGACGAAATACACTTTACACTTATTTTTATAAAAATTAAAGTATTCAGTAAAAGTTAATTTGTTTGGCCATTGACATCATGAACAGCGCGGAGTAAAACTGGGCCTTGAACTTCCATGAGAACATTTATTTTTATTTAAATCTTTTTATTTGAATTTCACAGTAATTTGAAAAAAAAAGTCAAAAGAGTTTATTGTCATGTGTCCCTGACAGGACAATGAAAATCTTTCTTTGCATAGCACAACAGAACATAGAAGGCATTGACTACAATTCTATACATAAATACACCCATGACTTAATAAATTAATAAAGTGCAAATAACAGACGGAGGGATATTAATATTCAGAGTTGTGAGCCAGGTTTAATAGCCTAATGGCTGTGGGGAAGTAGCTATTCTTGAACCGGGTTGTTGCAGTCTTCAGGCTCCTGTGCCTTCTACCCGAAGGTAGCAGGGAGATGAGTGTGTGGCCAGGATGGTGTGGGTCCTTGATGATGCTGCCAGCCTTTTTGAGGCAGCGACTGTGATAAATCCCCTCGATGGAAGGAAGGTCAGAGCCGATGATGGACTGGGCCGTGGTTACTACTTTTTGGAGTCTTTTCCTCTCCAGGGCGCTCAAGTTGCCGAACCAAGCCACGATGCAACGGGTCAGCAAGCTCTCTACTGTACACCTGTAGAAGTTAGAGAGAGTCCTCCTTGACAGACCAACTCTCCGTAATCTTCTCAGGAAGTAGAGGCGCTGATGAGCTTTCTTAATAATTGCATCTGCGTTCTCGGACCAGGAAAGATCTTCACAGATGTGCACGCCCAGGCATTTGAAGCTCTTGACCCTTTCAACCATCGACCCGTTGATATAAACAGGACTGTGGGTCCCCATCCTACTCCTTCCAAAGTCCACAATCAGTTCCTTGGATTTGCTGGTGTTGAGGGCCAAGTTATTGTGCTGGCACCATATGGACAGTTGCTCGATCTCTCTTCTATACTCGGACTCATCCCATCAGTGATACGTCCCACAACAGTGGTGTCATCAGCGAACTTGATGATGGAGTTCGCGCTATGACCGGCTATGCAGTCATGAGTATAGAGTGAGTACAGCAGGGGGCTGAGCATGCAGCCCTGAGGTGCTCCCGTGCTGATTGTTAACGAGTCTGACACATTTCCACCAATACGAACAGACTGTGGTCTGTGGGTGAGGAAGTCGAGGATCCAATTGCTGAGGGATGCGCAGAGACCCAGTTCTGCAAGTTTGGTAACCAGCTTGGAGGGGATGATATTATTAAATGGCGAGCTGTAATCAATGAATAACAGCCTGACATGAGTTTTTGTTGTCCAAGTGGTCCAGAGCGGAGTGGAGGGCCAGCGAGATCGAGTCCACCGTTGATCTGTTGTGGCGGTAAGCGAACTGCAGTGGGTCCAGGTTTTTGTCGAGGTAGGAGTTGATTTGCGCCATGATCAACCTCTCGAAGCACTTCATCACCACAGGCGTTAGTGCCACAGGTCGATAGTCATTGAGGCACGTCACCTTGCTCTTCTTGGGCACCGGTATTATTGATGCCCTTTTGAAGCAGGTGGGGACCTCAGACCTCAGAAGTGACAGGTTGAAAATGTCCGTAAAAACTCCAGTCAGTTGGTCCGCACAGGTTTTTAGGACACGACCAGGTATGCCATCAGGTCCAGGCACTTTTCAAGGGTTCACCCCTCTGAAGGATTTCCTGACGTCGGCCTCTGTGACTGAGACTGAAATACCATCACAGCGAATTGGGGCTCGGGAAAGCACATCGGTGTTCTCCCTATCAAAGCGTGCATAAAATGCATTGAGCTCATCAGGGAGTGATGTTTCGCCGACATCCGAGCTGCCTCCTGGTTTTGCCTTGTAAGAGGTGATTGCATTCAGTCCCCGCCACAGCTGTCGAACATCTGTCTCATCCTCCAGCTTGGAGCAGAACTCCCTTTTGGCCTTTTTGATGGCCTTACCAAGGTTGTATCTGGACTTCTTGTAGACCACTGTGTCATCAGACATGAATGCCCGGTGTCTGGTCTTCAAAAGAGTGTGGATCTCACAGTTCATCCAAGGTTTCTGATTGGGAAACACTCGGAAGGTTTTTGTAGGGATGCAGTCCTCCACACATTTCTTTATGAAGTCTGTAACGACTGTGGCGTATTCATTCAAGTCCGTTGCCGAGTCCTTGAACATAGCCCAGTCTACAGACTCCAAACGGTCTTGTAATTGTTCTTCTGCCCCCACTGACCAGCTCTGTACTGTCCTCACCTCTGGGGGTGCGCTCTTTAATTGCTGCCTGTAGGCAGGAAGAAGCAGCACCACGGTATGGTCGGATTTACCGAAGTGAGGGCGAGGGATAGAGCGGTAGGCATCCTTGATGGTGGTGTAGCAGTGGTCGAGGGTGTTTGGTCCTCTAGTGCAGCAGGAGACATGTTGGTGGAAGTTGGGGAGTGATTTCTTTAGGTTTGCCTTATTGAAGTCCCCAGCAATGGTGGTAAATGCCTCGGGGTAAGACGTCTGGTGTTTGATGACCACAGTGTGCAGCTCCTCCAGTGCCAGACGGACGTCTGCCTGGGGTGGGATGTAGACCGCGGTCAGGATGATGGAGGTGAATTCCCTCGGTAGGTAGAAGGGACGGCACTTCACCGCCAGATGTTCGAAGTGTGGAGAGCAGGAGTTGGACAGGACTGCCACGTCTGAGCACCACGCAGAGTTGACCATGAGGCAGACACCCCCTCCTCTTCCTTTCCCCGATGCCAATTTGCATACATACAATGATAACAGAAGGTGATAGTCAGGACATAATTGTGCAACAGTATAGGGCCTGTCCTACCAGCATCCGACTCCATGCTATGAACGCGATCAAACTTGAAGCGGGGGCCGCGTGGAGGTCAGGCGAGTGGTGCAACGTAGTGCAAAGTGAGGCAAACTTGGAGCAAAATATTAAGGTAAGTTCGCCGGGACAGAGAGGGACACACAGAGAGGGACACAGAGGCACACACACAGAGGGCCACGGAGCCACACACATAGAGGGTCACGGAGGCACGACGTCGAGACGGTGTGTAATGCGTCGAGGCGACTGCGAGCCGACAAGCCGTTGCCGCACGGAATTTTTGAACATAGTCAGTTTTTTCGGAGCCCCGCGCAATGTCGGGACGAACTCCGCACAATTCCGTACGGCTCCGGCGATCGAAGTGGGACCGGCCCCGCGACGCCGGATGGATCAAGCGACCACGTTAGGTCGCGCTCATCGCATAGAGTTGCATGCTGGTGGGACAGGCCCTTATGTAAGCGACCCTCAAAGCCCTTACCCTTACCCCCCCTCAATCCACCCGAATCAGGTCGGAACCAAATGGGGACAGACAACACTCACATACATACACATCCACACAAATACGATAAGCTAAACGAAACAAAACAAAATGTACAAATAAGTAAATAAATAAATAAATAAATATAAATAAATAAATAAAGGGTTGGGGGGGTGGTTTGAGGGGAGAGCAGCTGCAATAAGACAGAGCAGTGATAGAAGGCACTCAGTCCTCTTCCGAGTCCGGAAACAAGTTGAGAGAGTTAACAAGTTCCAGGAAAGGGTTCCGTGTATCTAGGAATGTCTTGGTAGAGCCTTTGAGAGAAAACCTAAGTTTTTCAAGCTTTAAATTGTAGAGCACCTCCCTGATCCAGCGGGCGTGTGTCGGGGGACAGGTAAGCCTCCAGTTAAGCAAGATCAGTCTCCGGGCTAACAAGGTTGTAAAAGCCAGGACCCACTTCAACGCAACAGAGAGGTTGGTGTTGGGAGGAGTACCAAAAATAGCTGACAGTAGGTTTGGAGGAATAGTCTGGCCATAGGCTCTGCTTATCACGTTGAAAGCACTCCATCAACAGGCTGCCAGCTTAGGGCAAGACCAAAACATATGGCTATGGTTGGCATGGGATTGATTACATCTGTTGCAGGTGTCCTTGACAGCGGGGTATATTCTAGATAATCTTGCATTTGTGTGGTGGACTTTGTGAAGGACTTTGCATTGGATTAGGCCATGATGGGCACATATGGAGGAAGAATGGATCAAATCCAAGGCAGAGTCCCAATGCTGGTCTGTTAGTAAATTAGGAATGTCTTGGTAGAGCCTTTGAGAGAAAACCTAAGTTTTCTGGGACCACTGGTCCCAAAAGGCTCCTCCACACACACTTCATTCACTTGCCCTTCCCAATCATAGTGTGAAGGGTTTAGATGGGGTGCAATTCCTCAAATGTGTTCAGCAGAGTTTTCTTCAGCAGTACGTGGAGGCCCCCACATGTGAGAGGGCAATGCTGGATCTAGTATTGGGAAATTGGGAAGGGCAAGTGAATGAAGTGTGTGTGGAGGAGCCTTTTGGGACCAGTGACCACAGTTCAATTAGGTTTAAGATAGTTATGGATCGGGATGGAGAGGGTCCACGTGTTTAAAATGCTCAACTATGGTAAGGCCAACTTTGAGGGTATGAGAGAAGGTCTCACTCAAGTTGACTGGAGCAGGTCATTAGATGGGAAAGGAACATCAGCCAAGTGGGATGTTTTTAAAAGTGTACTGAAAAAAGCTCAGGATGTGTACGTCCCCGTTAGAGTGAAGGACAAAGCAGCAAACGTAAGGAAGCTTGGCTGACGAAGGAAATTGAGACGTTAGTCAAAAATAAGAAGGTTGCATGGGACAGGTATAGGCAGCTGGGATCAAGCGCATCCCTGGAGGAGTTTCGGGAGCTAAGGAGTAAACTAATAAAGGAAATCAGAAAGGCAAAAAGGGGCCAGGAGATAGCCCTGCCGGGTAGCATTAAGGCCAATCCCAAAAATACAAATACATAAGAGGGACAAGGGTAGCTAGAGAGCGAGGGGGGCCTCTCAGGAATCAAAGCGGTCACCTCTGTGTGGAGCCACAGGAGATGGGCAAGGCCCTCAATGAGTATTTCTCCTCTGTATTTACCGAGGAGAAAGACAGTAGGACGGAGGGAATTGGAGCAGTTACTGGAAGTGTCTTGAGAGCAGTCAGGGTTACTGTCGAAGAAATACTGAAGGTATTGTTGTGTTTGAAGGTAGACAAATCTCCAGGGCCTGATCTTCAATATCCAAGGACATTGTGGGAAACCAGAGAGGAAATTGCTGGAGCCCTGATTGAAATTTACGAGTCGTCCTTAAATACAGGAGAGGTGCCAGAAGACTGGAGGGTGGCAAATGTACCTCTTTTCAAGAAGGGCTGCAAGGAAAATGCTGGGAAGTGTTGGTAAGTTAATGGAGCGTATTCTGAGGGGTAGGACATACAGACATTTCGTTGGGCAAGGGCTGATTAGGGATAGTCAGCAGGGTTTTGTACATGGGAGGTCATGTGTCACAAATCTGATTGCATTTTTTGAAGACGTGACCAAGAATGTTGATGAAGGCAAAGCTGTAGATGTTGTGTACATGGACTTCATTCAGTAAGGCATTCAACAAGGTTCTGCATGGTAGGCTGCTCTGGAAGGTTAGATCGCATGGGATCCAAGGAGACATAGCTGAATGGACAGCAAATTGGCTCCATGGAAGGAAGCAGAGGGTGATGGTGGAAGGTTGCTTCTCAGACTGGAGGCCTGTGACTAGTGGTGTGCCTCAGGGTTCGGTGCTGGGCCCATTACTGTTTGTCATCTATATCAATGATTTGGATGAGAACATACAGGGCAAGATTAGCAAGTTTGCTGATGATAAAGTGAGTGGTTTTGCAGATAGAGAAGATGGTTGTGAAGGTTTGCAGCAGGGTCTGGATCAATTGGCCAGGTGGGCAGAGGAATGGTTAGAAACATAGAAATAGAAATATAGAAATTAGGTGCAGGAGTAGGCCATTCGGCCCTTCGAGCCTGCACCGCCATTCAATATGATCATGGCTGATCATCCAACTCAGTATCCCGTACCTGCCTTCTCTCCATACCCTCTGATCCCCTTAGCCACAAGGGCCACATCTAACTCCCTCTTAAATATAGCCAATGAACTGGCCTCAACTACCCTCTGTGGCAGAGAGTTCCAGAGACCCACCACTCTCTGTGTGAAAAAAGTCTTTCTCATCTCGGTCCTAAAGTATTTGCCCCTTATCCTTAAGCTGTGACCCCCCAACATCGGGAACAATTTTCCTGCATCTAGCCTGTCCAACCCCTTAAGAATTTTGTAAGTTTCTATAAGATCACCTCTCAATCTCCTAAATTCTAGAGAGTATAAACCAAGTCTATGCAGTCTTTGTTCATAAGACAGTCCTGACATCCCAGGAATCAGTCTGGTGAACCTTCTCTGCACTCCCTCTATGGCAATAATGTCCTTCCTCAGATTTGGAGACCAGAACTGTACGCAATACTCCAGGTGTGGTCTCACCAAGACCCTATACAACCGAAGTAGAACCTTCCTGCTCCTATACTCAAATCCTTTTGCTATGAAAGCTAACATACCATTCGCTTTCTTCACTGCCTGCTGCACCTGCATGCCTACTTTCAATGACTGGTGTACCATGACACCCAGGTCACGCTGCATCTCCCCTTTTCCTAATCGGCCTCCATTTAGATAATAGTCTGTTTTCCTATTTTTGCCACCAAAGTGGATAACCTCACATTTATCCACATTATACTGCATCTGCCAAACATTTGCCCACTCACCCAGCCTATCCAAGTCACCTTGCAGTCTCCTAGCATCCTCCTCACAGCTAACACTGCCCCCCAGCTTAGTGTCATCCGCAAACTTGGAGATATTACCTTCAATTCCCTCATCCAGATCGCAAGGATGATGGATGACGGTTGATGGAATTTAATACAAATAAGCGTGAGATGTTGCATTTTGGGACATCGAACAAGGGCAGGACCTACACAGTGAATGGTCAGCCTCTGGGTAGTGTTGTAGAGCAGAGGGATCTAATGGGTACAAGTACATAGTTCCTTGAAGGTCGAGTCGCAGGTAGATAAGGTGATCAAAAAGACTTTTGGCACTTTGGCCTTCATCAGAGTATTGAGTATAGAAGTTGGGAGGTCATGTTGCAGTTGTATAAGCCGTTGGTGAGACCGCATTTGGAATATAGTGTTCAGTTCTGGGCACCGTGTTATAGGACAGATATTCTCAAGCTTGAAAGGGTTCAGAAAAGATTCATGAGGATGTTGCCAGGACTAGAGGGTGTGAGCTACAGGGAGAGGTTGAGTAGGCTGGGTCTGTATTCCATGGAGTGCAGGAGGATAAGGGGAGATCTTATAGAGGTGTATAAGATCATGAGAGGAATAGATCGGGTAGACGCGCTGTCTTTTGCCCTGAGTAGGGAAATTGAGGACCAGAGGAAACGGGTTCAAGGTGAAGGGGAAAATATTTAATAGGAATCCGAGCGATACGTTTTCATACAAAGGGTGGTGGGTGCATGGAACAAGCTGCCAGAGGAGGTAGTTGAGGCTGGAACTATCCCATCATTTAAGAAACAGTTGGACAGGTACATGGACAGGACAGGTTTGGAGGGATATGGACTAGGTGCAGGCAAGTGAGACTAGTGTAGCTGTGACATTGTTGGCCAGTGTGGGCAAGTTGGGCCGAAGGGCCTGTTTGCACACTTTATCACTCTATGACTGACTCTATGGCCTAGTCCACTTCTTGCTACTCACAAGTGGTAGTAGCAAGGCTCGACTTAATGTGCTGAAGAACCCACACAAATATATAACAAGAGGATTTCAGTACAGTTGTATAGGGCTCTGGTGAGACCACATCTGGAGTATTGTGCACAGTTTTGGTCTCCTAATTTGAGGAAGGACATCCTTGTGATTGAGGCAGTGCAGCGTAGGTTCACGAGATTGATCCCTGGGATGGCGGGACTGTCATATTAGGAAAGATTGAAAAGACTAGGCTTGTATTCACTGGAGTTTAGAAGGATGAGGGGGTATCTTATAGAAACATATAAAATTATAAAAGAACTGGACAAGCTAGATGCAGGAAAAATGTTCCCAATGTTGGGCGAGTCCAGAACCAGGGGCCACAGTCTGAGAATAAAGGGGAGGTCATTTAAGACTGAGGTGAGAAAAAACTTTTTTACCCAGAGAGTTGTGAATTTGTGGAATTCACTGCCACAGAGGGCAGTGGAGGCCAAATCACTGGATGGATTTAAGAGAGAGTTGGATAGAGCTCTAGGGGCTAGTGGAGTCAAGGGATATGGGGAGAAGGCAGGTACGGGTTATTGATAGTGGACGATCAGCCATGATCACAATGAATGGATGTGCTGGCTCGAAGGGCTGAATGGCCTCTTCCTGCACCTATTTTCTATGTTTCTAAGTCACATATGTCAGTGAATTGTCGAGCCCGATGAATGAAAGTCCCCATTCATTATCGGTTTAACAAATTAGAACGCTTGGGGTTAAAGAGTTTAAAAGAGCACTCTCATTTAACATATTCTTCATTAGCAACCTACATTAAAAACCTGTCAAAAGGTAGCAACAGAGACTGCACCCTTGTAATTATTGTTAACGCCCAGTTTAAACATGCATTTAAATACCAGTGCCTGCCATAATGTTTGGGACAAAGACTCATCATTTATTTATTTGCCTCTGTACTCCACAATTTGAGATTTGTAATAGAAAACATCACATGTGGTTCAAGTGCACATTGTCAGATTTTATTAAAGGGTATTTTTATACATTTTGGTTTCACCATGTAGAAATGACAGCTGTGTTTATACATAGCCCCCACCCCCCACTTCAGGGCACCATAATGTTTGAGACACATGGCTTTGCAGGTGTTTGTAATTGTTCAGGGGTGTTTAAATGCCCCCTTAATGCAGGTATATGAGAGCTCTCAGCACCTAGTCTTTCCTCCAGTCTTTCCATCACCTTTGGAGACTTTTATTACTGTTTATCAACATGAGGACAAATGTTGTGCCAATGAAAGTCAAAGAAGCCGTTATGAGACTGTGAAATAAGTATAAGCAGGGTGATTTGGACAGGTTGGGGGAGTGGGCAGATGCGTGGCAGATGAAGTTTAATGTGGATAAATGTGAGGTTATCCACTTTGGCAGCAAAAACAGGAAGGCAGATTACTATCTAACTGTCAAGTTGGGAAAAGGGGGAGTACAACAGGATCTGGAGGTCCTTGTTCATCAGTCTATGAAAGTAAGCGTGCAGGTACAGCAGGCAGTGAAGAAAGCCAATGGCATGTTGGCCTTTATAACAAGAGGAATCAAATATAGGAACAAAATGGTCCTTCTGCAGTTGTGCAGAGCCCTAGTGAGACCACACCTGGAGTATTGTGTGTAGTTTTGATTCCCTAATTTGAGGAAGGACACTCTTGCTATTGAGGGAGTGCAGCGTAAGTTTACAAGGTTAATTCCCGGGTTGGCGGGACAGTCATATGCTGAGAGAATGGAGCAGCTGGACTTGTACACTCTGGAGTTTAGAAGGATGAGAGGGAATCTCATTGAAATATATAAGATTGTTAAGGGTTTGGACACGCTTGAGGCAGGAAACATGTTCCCGATGTTGGGGAAGTCCAGAACCAGGGGCCACAGTTTAAGAATAAGGAGTAAGCCATTTAGAACGGAGATGAGGAAACACTTTTTCTCACAGAGAGTGGTGAGTCTGGAATTTTCTGCCTCAGAGGGCGGTGGAGGCAGGTTCTCTGGATGCTTTCAAGAGAGAGCAAGATAGGGCTCTTAAAAATAGCGGAGTCAGGGGATATGGGGAGAAGGCAGGAACGTGGTACTGATTGGGGATGATCAGCCATGATCACATTGAATAGCAGTGCTGGCTCGAAGGGCCAAATGGCCTCCTCCTGCACCTATTGTCTATTGTCTATAAAAACATCAGCCAAACCTTAGGCTTAACAAAATCAACTGTTTGGAACATCATTAAGAAGAAAGAGAGTACTGGTGAGCTTACTAATCGCAAAGGGACTGGCAGGCCAAGGGAGACCTCCACAGCTGTGACAGACTTCTCTCTATAAAAAAGAAAAATCCCCAAAACCCCTGTCCAACAGATCAGAAACACTCTTCAGGAATCGGGTGTGGATTTGTCAATGACATCATGCTGCTTACATTTGAGATGCCACATTAGTTTTATGACTGATGATCTGATTATAAAGTCATGTGATAGTAGCGGAATTAGGCCATTCAGCCCATCAAGTCTATTCAATCATGGCTGGTCCATCTGTCGCTCCCAATAGCATTCTCCTGCCTTCTCCCCATAACATCTGACACCCGTACTAATCAAGAACCTATCTCCCATATTCCTTTTATTCACCCCCACATCTTGACCTATTTCACCAATCACCCACCAACAGGGGCAATTTATAGTAACCAATTAATCAACCAACCTGCACACCTTGAAATGGGGAGGAACCCAGAGCAGCTGGAAGAAACTCATGCAGTCACAGAGAAAATGTGCAAACGCCACACAGACAGCATCTGTGGTGGATTGAACCCTGATCTCTGGCGCAACAGCTCTACTAGCTGTGTCACTACACCACCCTTATTATATCCCTCCTAATACAGATTCACAACAAAACTGCCGCTCTTAACACTGATCCAACACTCAGATATTGAGCTGCAGGCCAACAGAGATCTGCAACTACAGCCATTTTATTCACAATTTGAAAGATATTAACAATACATTCTGAGAGGAGAACGTTGCTCATCACAACTGCCTGTGACAGTAAGTTCAGGCTGACTCACCTTAATCTTGGTTCATTGGAGAAGATGACATTGTCTTGCGAGAATCTGTAGATGAGGCATGGCCTGTTCCACTTCTTGCTGCTCAGGAGTAATAGCAAGGCTCAACAATGTTGAGCTGAAGAACCCATGCGGGTGACAGATATCAGTGAAATAAAGAGTCTGCTGCACAAAGTTCATGAATTATATATTTTACAAATTAGAATGCTTGGTTAAAGGTTGCAACAGAGCGACCACATTTAAATTATTCCCACTTAACAACATGTCAGAAGACAGCTACAGAGAACACACCTTTAATCGTCAAGTCACATTTATTTATATAGCACATTTAAAAAACAACTCTCGTTGACCAAAGTGCTTTACATTCGTTATAAGAATAGTATATACAAGCAGGCTACATACATATATACAAATAGCCCTCACTCAGAGGACGTCAGGAAAGGCTTGGGAGAACAGATAAGTTTTTAGACTAGACTTAAAGGAATCGATGGAGGGGGCAGTTCTGATGGGGAGGGGGATGCTGTTCCCCAGTCTAGGAGCTGCAACCGCAAAGGCGCGGTCGCCCCTGAGCTTAAGCCTAGACTGCGGGACATTCAGCAACCCCAAGTCGGCCGATCTGAGGGACCTGGAGGTGGTGTAGTGGGTGAGAAGACTTTTTAATGTAGGTGGGTGCAAGCCCATTGAGGGCTTTGTAGACAAAGAGCAGGGTCTTGAAATTTATTCGGAACCGCACAGGGAGCCAGTGGAGAGAGGCCAGGATCGGGGTGACGTGGTCCCTTTTTCGGGTGCCCGTCAGGAGTCTCGCTGCAGCGTTTTGGACCAGTTGCAGGCGGGACAGGGAAGATTGGCTGATGCCGGTGTAGAGGGAGTTGCAGTAATCTAGGCGGGAGGAGATAAATGTGTGGATGATCTTTTTGAGGTCATCAAACTGGAGGAATTGTTTTATTTTAGCTATCGTCCAAAGCTGAAAGAAGCTAGCTTTTGCCACGGCATTGACTTGTTTGTCAAACTTCAGTGCTGAGTCAAATATCACGCCAAGGTTTTTGATGTGAGGTTTGAGTAGTGGGGTAAGGCTTCCAAGGCTGCCTGCTATCATTTTGATTGAGTCCGAGGGGCCGAGAAGGATGACCTCAGACTTACTCTCGTTTAGTTGGAGGAAGTTCTGGGCCATCCAGCACTTTATATCCTCGAGGCAGCGGGTAAGGTTAAGCAGATTTGATTGTTTTTTGGGCTTCAGGGGGAGGTCGAGTTGTGTATCGTCTGTGTAGCAATGGAAGGAACTGCCATGCCTTTGAATGACTTGGCCTAAGGGGAGCATATACAGGGAGAAGAGAATGGGGCCAAGGATGGAATCTTGTGGAACCACACAGCACAGGCTAGCTGGGGAGGAGAAAGAGTTGCCTATGTTCGTACAGAGTACAGAGGAGATTTACTAGAATATTGCCTGGGTTCCAGCAACTAAGTTACAGAGAAAGGTTGAACAAGTTAGGTCTTTATTCTTTGGAGCGCAGAAGGTTAAGGGGGGACTTGATTGAGGTCTTTAAAATGATGAAAGGGATAGACAGAGTTGACGTGGATAAGCTTTTCCCATTGAGGGTAGGAAAGATTCAAACAAGAGGACATGACAAGAGAATTAAGGGACAGAAGTTTAGGGGTAACATGAGGAGGAACTTCTTTACTCAGAGAGTGGTGGCTGTGTGGAATGAGCTTCCAGCAGAAGTGGTGGAGGCAGGATCGATTTTAACATGTAAAAGTAAAGTGGATATGTATATGGACGGGAAGGGAATGGAGGGGTATGGTCTGAGTGCAGGTAGATGGGACTAGGGGAAAATGAATGGTCGGCACGGACTGGAAGGGCCGAGAAGGCCTGTTTCCGTGCTGTAATTGTTATATGGTTATGTGTTAGTAGAGATACTCCTACCTTTGAGGTGGGAGATGAACCAGCTCAGGGCAGTGTCATCAACACCAACCCCGTACCGGAAACAGTCAATTAGGATGGTGTGGTCGACAGTATCCAATGCTGCGCTGAGGTCGAGAAGGAGCAGGACTGCACAGTTGCCGGAGTCAACGATGAACAGTAACTTTCAAGTTTATTCATGGATAACCCTTGAGATGGACAGTCATCTCGTTTTCGAGGGGGTCCATCATAGAACATACAGCACAAGACATAACATACATAGAGGCTCTCATTGACCCACCGACCCAAACACCAATCCCAAAACCCCTCCATCCCCACTTGTTATAGTTTATAACAATTGTTAGTTGACTTTACATATCCAATAATAATAAGTTATGTGTTACAGCATAATGTTGATGCATAATACCATATACCACCCATCATACACCGTACGTTAATACATACTATCAACATTATTACATGATATATTATTTCATAGTATTGTGACACAATACAATATAAGGCCTTGTTACAATCTGCAATACAATAATGCATAAGTGTAATGCCTATGCATATACAATAGCTATGCCAAATGATCACACACAGAGCAAGCTAGATAAAGGAGCTCAAAGACTCTAATACTAGAAACAGGTACATGGTTTTATAAGTAAGGGTAAAAGTAACATATAACATATAACAATTACAGCACGGAAACAGGCCATCTCGGCCCTTCAAGTCCATGCCGAACAACTTTTTTCCCTTAGTCCCACCTGCCTGCACTCATACCATAACCCTCCATACCCTTCTCATCCATATGCCTATCCAATTTATTTTTAAATGATACCAACGAACCTGCCGCCACCACTTCCACTGGAAGCTCATTCCACACCGCTACCACTCTCTGAGTAAAGAAGTTCCCCCTCATGTTACCCCTAAACCTCTGTCCCTTAATTCTAAAGTCATGTCCTCTTGTTTGAATCTTCCCTATTCTCATAGGGAAAAGCTTGTCCACATCAACTCTGTCTATCCCTCTCATCATTTTAAAGACCTCTATCAAGTCCCCCCTTAACCTTCTGCGCTCCAGAGAATAAAGACCTAACTTATTCAACCTATCTCTGTAACTTAGCTGTTGAAACCCAGGCAACATTCTAGTAAATCTCCTCTGTACCCTCTCTATTTTGTTGACATCCTTCCTATAATTGGGCGGCCAAAATTGTACACCATACTCCAGATTCAATTCAAGTTTAATGTCATTGCACAAATACAAGTATAGGTACAACGAAATGCAGTTTAGCGTTTTTCTTAGTGATAGCGATATGAAAAAATAAATACAGAGTGCAGTGGTAGCAGTACGGAAATAAATAAATACAGGGTACAGACAAATCTATCAGCTGGGCTCCGAGTTCAGCAGTCTGATGGTGTAGTTGAAGAAGCTGTTCTTCGTCCTACTGGTGCGGGACCTGAGGCTCCTGTACCGCCTCCCTGATGGGAGGAGGGCAAACAGTCCATGGTTAGGGTGTGAGGGGTCCTTGATGATCTTCCCGGCCCGCTTCAGGCACCGTTTTCAGTGGAGGGCATCCATGGCAGGGAGCGGGGCACCGATGATGTACTGGGCGGTTTTCACCACCCGTTGTAGTGCCTTCCTGTCTGCCACGGTGCAACTGCTGTACCATACCGTAAAGCAGGTGGTCAGGATGCTTTCAATGGTGCAGCGGTAGAAGTTCGTCAGGATCCGGGGGGACAGGTGGGCTTTTTTGAGCCTCCTCAGAAAGTAAAGGCGCTGCAGTGCCTTTTTGATCAGCTTTGAGGTGTTGAGGGACCAGGACAGATCCTCCGAGATGTGTACCCCGAGGAATTTGTAGTTGGAGACCCTCTCCACCTCAGTCCCGTTTATATGGATGGGGGTGTGTC
Organism: Raja brachyura; assembly: GCA_963514005.1. The sequence continues at coordinate 1,766,373 of OY740795.1, forward strand.
TGCCCCCTCTGTTCTTCCGAAAGTCAACAATTATTTCCTTCGTCTTCTGGGAGTTGAGGACGAGGTTATTGTTGGCACACCAGGTGGCCAGGAGCTGGACCTCCTCCCTGTAGGCTGACTCGTCATTATCACTAATCAGTCCTACCACCGTGGTGTCGTCGGCAAATTTTATAATGGGGTTGGAGCCATACTTGGGGATGCAGTCATGCGTGAAGAGGGAGTAGAGGAGAGGGCTGAGCACACAGCCCTGTGGCACGCCGGTGTTCAGTGTTATAGTGGAGGAGGTGAGGTTGTTGACCCTAACAGACTGTGGTCTGTTAGTGAGGAAATCCAGTGTCCAATTGCAGAGGGAGGTGGAGATGCCAAGACCGCTAAGTTTGGTGATCAAGCTAGCGGGTATGACAGTGTTAAAGGCGGAGCTGAAGTCAATAAACAGCAGCCTGATGTAGGTGTTGTTGCTGTCCAGGTGGGTCAGGGCAGAGTGTAGGGCCGCCGATATGGCGTCCTCTGTAGACCTGTTTGTCCGGTAGGCGAATTGGTGGGAGTCCAATGTGGGGGGGAGGCTGGCTTTGAGGTGAGCCAGGATCAGCCGCTCAAAGCACTTAGCGATGACAGGGGTGAGTGCCACTGGCCGGTAGTCGTTGAGGCTCCCTGTCGCTGAGTGTTTGGGCACTGGCACAATGGTAGATGTAGATTTGGTAGATTTGGTCTCACCAATGCCTTGTACAATTTTAACATTACATCCCAGCTTCTATACTCAATGCTCTGATTTATAAAGGGTAGCATACCAAAAGCTTTCTTTACCACCCTATCTATATGAGATTCCACCTTCAAGGAACTATGCACGGTTATTCCCAGATCCCTCTGTTGAACTGTATTCTTCAATTCCCTACCATTTACCATGTACGTCCTATTTTGATTTGTCCTGCCAAGGTGTAGCACCTCACATTTATCAGCATTAAACTCCATCTGCCATCTTTCAGCCCATTTTTCCAACTGGCCTAAATCACTCTGTAGACTCTGGAAATCCTCTTCATTATCCACAACGCCCCCTATCTTGGTATCATCTGCATACTTACTAATCCAATTTACCACCCCTTCATCCAGATCATTGATGTACATGACAAACAACAAAGGACCCAACACAGATCCCTGAGGCACCCCACTAGTTACCTGCCTCCAACCCGACAAACAGCCATCCACCATTACCCTCTGGCTTCTCCCATTCAGCCACTGTTGAATCTATCTTGCTATTCCTGCATTTATACCCAACAGTTGAACCTTCTTAACCAACCTTCCATGAGGAACCTTGTCAAAGGCCTTACTGAAGTCTATATAGACAACATCCACTGCTTTACCCTCGTCAATTTCCCTAGTAACCTCTTCAAAAAATTCAAGAAGATTAGTCAAACATGACCTTCCAGGCATAAATCCATGTTGACTGTTCCTAATTAGACCCTCTTTATCCAGATACTTATATATATTATCTCTAAGTATCTTTTCCATTAATTTGCCCACCACTGAAGTCAAACTAACCGGTCTATAATTGCTAGGTTTACTTTTAGAACCCTTTTTAAACAATGGAACAACATGCGCAGGACGCCAATCCTCGGGGACTATTCCTGTTTCTAATGACATTTGAAATATTTCTGTCATAGCCCCGGCTATTTCTACACTAACTTCCCTCAATGTCCTAGGGAATATCCTGTCAGGACCTGGAGACTTATCCACTTTTATATTTTTCAAAAGTGTTAGTACTTCTTTTACTTTGAAACTCATAGTATCCATAGCTACTCTACTAGTTTCCCTTACCTCACATAATTCAATATCCTTCTCCTTGGTGAATACCGAAGAAAAGAAATTGTTCAATATCTCCCCCATCTCTTTTGGCTCTGCAGATAGCTGTCCACTCGGTCTCTCAAATGGACCAATTTTATCCCTTGTTAACCTTTTGCTATTAATATAGCTGTAGAAACCCTTAGGATTTACTTTCACCTTACTTGCCAAAGCAACCTCATATCTTCTTTTAGCTTTTCTAATTTCTTTCTTAAGGTTCTTTTTACATTCCTTATACTCCTCAAGCACCTCATTTACTTCATGCTGCCTATAATTATTGTAGATCTCCCTCTTTTTCCGAACAAGATGTCCAATTTCCCTTGAAAACCAGGGCTCTTTCCAATTTTTACTGGTTCCTTTCAACCGAACAGGAACATAAAGATTCTGTACTCTTAAAATTTCCCCTTTAAATGTCCTCCATTTCTCCTCTACATCTTTCCCATAAAACAAAATGTCCCAGTTCACTCCTTTTAAATCATCTCGCATCTCGTTAAAGTTAGCCTTTCTCCAATCAAAAATCTCAACCCTAGGCCCAGTTCTGTGCTTCTCCATAATTATATTGAAATGAATGGTATTGTGATCACTGGACCCGAAGTGCTCCCCAACGCATACCTCCGCCACCTGTCCCGTCTCATTTCCTAACAGGAGGTCCAGCACTGCCCCTCCTCTAGTAGGCACCTCTATGTATTGCTGCAAAAAACTATCCTGCACACATTTTACAAACTCCAAACCATCCAGCCCATTTACAGAATGTGTTTCCCAGTCTGTGTGGAAAGTTGAAATCTCCCACAATCACTACCTTGTGCTTACTACTAATATCTGCTATCTCTTTACATATTTGCTCTTCCCCATTTGGCGGTCTATGATATACCCCTATAAGTGTTGCTACACCTTTCCCACTTCTCAGTTCCACCCAAATAGCCTCCCTAGATGAGTCCTCTAATCCATCCTGCCATAGCACTGCTGTAATATCTTCCCTGACTAGCAATGCAACACCTCCACCTCTTGCCCCTCCAATTCTATCACACCTGAAACAACAAAATCCTGGAATATTTAGTTGCCAATCACAGCCCTCCTGCAACCATGTTTCACTGATCGCCACAACATCATACTTCCAGGTGTCTATCCAGACTCTAAGCTCATCCACCTTTCTTACAATGCTCCTAGCATTAAAATATGCACATTTAAGAAACCCCCCATCTCTTATTCTCTGTTTATTTCCTTTTTTTTCTTTCTCCTCTTGTGTCCGAGTGCTTCCCTTTTCTGCTTCCTGCCTCCCATTCTGTCTACTAGCTTTTGCTATTTGCATCCCTCGCCCCAACCATTCTAGTTTAAAATCTTCCCAGTGGCCTTTGCAAATTTCCCCGCCAGGATATTGGTCCCCCTCGGGTTCAAGTGCAACCCATCCTTTCTGTACAGGTCCCACCTACCCCATAAGTGTATTTTTAAATAGATGAAATGAGCTAATAGTTCTTATGGTACTAGGCAGAGTGTTCCAGTCAGAAGGAGCTTTGAATTTAAATGCACGTCTCCCAATTTCTTTGTTAGTTCTTGGAATGAAAAAGAAGGGTTGCTGAATATGTCTTAGTGAATATGAGGGTGTGTATGGTAATAGGTCTTGTTTTAAATAAGAAGGGTAATTGAGATGGATGCATTTAAAGATGAACTGGAACCAGTGGTAGCATCTTCGAGCATGGGGGGATAACCAGTTTAGAGTTTCGTACATAGAACAGTGGTGAGTTAGATATGGACACCTTAAAATAAATCTGCAGAGACTATAAGCTGAGTTTTTTAGTAATCGTCTCAATATGCTGCATAAATGAAAGCGTTGGGTCAAGCCAAACACCAAGATATTTGAAGTTCAATACTTGTTCTAATGGTGATCCTTCATTAAATTATATAGTCAGATCTACAGAATTACCAAGGCCTTGTCTGGTACCAAATAACATACTGCATGATTTATTTACTGTGTGGAATGATCTTCCAGCAGAAGTGGTGGAGGCAGGATCGATTTTAACATTTAAAAGTAAAGTGGATAGGTATATGGACGGGAGGGGAATGGAGGGGTATGGTCTGAGTGCAGGTAGATGGGTCTAGGGGAAAATAAATGGTCGGCATGGACTGGAAGGGCCGAGAGGGCCTGTTTCCGTGCTGTAATTGTTATATGGTTATATTATATGGTTAAACTGTGGCCCCTTGTTCTGGACTCCCCAGTCACTCTGGGTGAAGTCCAGGTGGCGCTGACAATGTTTGCATCTTCCACTATTAATAAAAGTCAACTGAATTACGGAAGGTTAGAGAAAGAAGTGTATTGATTTCTCTTTCATTAGAAGCACGGTTGACATTTGTTACAAAGATAAATCAAGTTTTATTTCAAGTAATTTAAAAGTCACTTCATTAAACGTGGGAACAGCAGTGTGGAGATTGCTTTCTTCACTGCTTTCAGTGACACATCCATGGGCTCCACTGAACAATGTCATGAATATCTTCTTCATTTGACCTCAGCTGAGCGTTACGACAATATTTACTTGTCGAGGTCATAGATCACCTTGCAGGAAGCTCTAGCCAACATGGTTAGAGTGAAAACTTCACTTTTTTTTATTGAGAAGAGTTATCATCTTATGTATTGGTCTCGGGTTGCTTTACCCACTCTGGTCTCAGAGCCGGTGATTCCAACCATGGCAGCCTCCTGAATGCAGAGATGTGTGAGTTTACTGAGTCCAATGTGACGATACAATTGAGTCTGGTTTAGGTTTTTAGTTCAGAGTCAATGCCGAAGGCAGACCAAACATCTTAAACAGAGATTGGTCAAAGTAAAAGAAGTACTGGCACTTTTGAAAAATATAAAAGTGGATAAGTCTCCAGGTCCTGACAGGATATTCCCTAGGACACTGAGGGAAGTTAGTGTAGAAATAGCCGGGGCTATGACAGAAATATTTCAAATGTCATTAGAAACTGGAATAGTCCCCGAGGATTGGCGTACTGCGCATGTTGTTCCATTGTTTAAAAAGGGTTCTAAAAGTAAACCTAGCAATTATAGACCGGTTAGTTTGACTTCAGTGGTGGGCAAATTAATGGAAAAGATACTTAGAGATAATATATATAAGTATCTGGATAAAGAGGGTCTAATTAGGAACAGTCAACATGGATTTATGCCTGGAAGGTCATGTTTGACTAATCTTCTTGAATTTTTTGAAGAGGTTACTAGGGAAATTGACGAGGGTAAAGCAGTGGATGTTGTCTATATGGACTTCAGTAAGGCCTTTGACAAGGTTCCTCATGGAAGGTTGGTTAAGAAGGTTCAACTGTTGGGTGTAAATGCAGGAATAGCAAGATGGATTCAACAGTGGCTGAATGGGAGAAGCCAGAGGGTAATGGTGGATGGCTGTTTGTCGGGTTGGAGGCAGGTGACTAGTGGGGTGCCTCAGGGATCTGTGTTGGGTCCTTTGTTGTTTGTCATGTACATCAATGATCTGGATGAAGGGGTGGTAAATTGGATTAGTAAGTATGCAGATGATACCAAGATAGGGGGTGTTGTGGATAATGAAGAGGATTTCCAAAGTCTACAGAGTGATTTAGGCCAGTTGGAAAAATGGGCTGAAAGATGGCAGATGGAGTTTAATGCTGATAAATGTGAGGTGCTACACCTTGGCAGGACAAATCAAAATAGGACGTACATGGTAAACGGTAGGGAATTGAAGAACACAGTTGAACAGAGGGATCTGGGAATAACCGTGCATAGTTCTTGAAGGTAGAATCTCATATAGATAGGGTGGTAAAGAAAGCTTTTGGTATGCTAGCCTTTATAAATCAGAGCATTGAGTATAGAAGCTGGGATGTAATGTTAAAATTGTACAAGGCGTTGGTGAGACCAAATCTGGAGTATGGTGTACAATTTTGGTCGCCCAATTATAGGAAGGATGTCAACAAAATAGAGAGGGTACAGAGGAGATTTACTAGAATGTTGCCTGGGTTTCAACAGCTAAGTTACAGAGATAGGTTGAATAAGTTAGGTCTTTATTCTCTGGAGCGCAGAAGGTTAAGGGGGGACTTGATAGAGATCTTTAAAATGATGAGAAGGATAGACAGAGTTAATGTGGACAAGCTTTTCCCTTTGAGAATAGGGAAGATTCAAACAAGAGGACATGACTTTAGAATTAAGGGACAGAGGTTTAGGGGTAACATGAGGGGGAACTTCTTTACTCAGAGAGTGGTAGCGGTGTGGAATGAGCTTCCAGTGAAAGTGGTGGCGGCAGGTTCGTTGGTATCATTTAAAAATAAATTGGATAGGCATATGGATGAGAAGGGTATGGAGGGTTATGGTATGAGTGCAGGCAGGTGGGACTAAGGGAAAAAAGTTGTTCGGCACGGACTTGAAGGGCCGAGATGGCCTGTTTCCGTGCTGTAATTGTTATATGGTTATATGGTTATACAGTGAGAAATCATGTGAAATAATCACTGAATTTTATTTTGAATTAATGTACCTGCATGTTATACTGTGTAGTTTGGGATACAGCGCAGATCGTCCACTCAGTTCGCACCGACCAGCGATTTTATTATTTTCCTATTTGTCAATTAATTTGTGCCCGATTATTTGGTGGCCAATCAACCGCTGTCTCTACGGGGGTTGCGTCCAATCACCAACCAGCTTGCCTTAAAATTCCCGTCCAATCAACAATTCGGTCTCCTCCCGTCCAATCAACCGCTGCCTCCAAGGGCATTCTGTCCAATCACATAATGCAGTTTAATGGTAATTAGCAGCTACGGTAAAGGTTGGAAGCCAGCGGAGGTACTGACAGTAGCAATGTTACAAAATTTTGAGATTTTAAAAATCAAGTCTGCAATTTATCCCATCAGATAAAGCATAAAAAGAAGTTTAATTTGACACCTAATTCACTTTCATATCTTCAGTATTAAACAAGTCATGGCAATTTTCATACTCGGAAATTAGCATCTTGTTCCCCATTGCCTTTCCATTGACTTAACCCAAAAGCTGTGATCTAGGACAGTCAAAAGTCCATAACTTTCTTATAAATTAAGAGAACTCAATGAAATTTTCAGTTATTATGGATTGAAGCATTCTGAAACAAATATGAAACAATCTTACTTGGATGACCTGAAATTAAAGCATATAATTAGTTAGTTACCCAATTGTAGCTAATTACAAAATTCAATTACTAGATCTAAACATCTATCCATTTCTTAAGAAAAGATAAACATTTTTAAATTGCCTAAGTGTCCAAATAACATTCACACAATAATTCACAATATAACATGATTTTTTAATCTCATTTTCATGAATGTATAGGCCAAATGGAAGGAATTTAGTGTTTAATTCCTGTAAATTAATGGCCATTTAAATCAACTTGCGAGTGGGTTTTAGTGGAACGCGGTGGATTGGAACGTTGCGGTTTGCGGTGAATTTAACCCACAGTCGGCAGGAAAAACACTGCCGGTTCGTATATATATTTTTTGTCCCCGTTTCACAACATGAAAATGTGATTAAATGCTTCCTAAGAACCACGTTTTTATGTAAAAATAAACTGTGTAGCTTCTTTTCTCCCCTACGTAAAATCCTTCCCGTTGTCGGCGCTCACGGCTTTAGAAGATGATTTTTAAATGACTCTAGCTAATAAATGATCTAGCGTAGTTTAAAAATACCTTCATAAATCAAATGGCGGAGCGACGAAATCCCCCGAGATGGATCGATTTGCCCTGTCTGGAGAAAAACGGCATTTTAAACCCCCCCCCCCCCCTCTGAAAGGCGCCAAAGTCGGCACACGGGGAGTGGCAGAAGTGCAACCCTGCTAAAGGTAAGTTTTGTAACACACCTGACAGTCAAACGGGAGCAGGGGAGATTCAGATAATGTATAATCCATAGCACCTCAGTGTACAATTTCATAATATATACTAAATAACAGGGCTGACAGACCTTGGCTGGGAACCTGGGGCTCACCACAATTGTTCCCAAATGGGCCCCGCACCTTCTAAGGCCGGCCCTGCTGGCAAGGCTCGAAACAAGAATGCTTTGAATTCGACATGCACCTCTGCAGGCAGTGGTAGCAGAGCCTTTGAATACTATGGAGACAGAGATAGATTGATTCTGCAACATTTTTTCCATCTTCAATGTGATCCGATCATCAGTCACTTTTTCCCAGCCCCACTTCTTTCTGCTTTCTGTACAGACCACTCCTCCCCATAACTCCTTGCAGATGTAACAGCTGTCTGTACACCTCCTCCCTCACATACAACCATGGACCTAAACAGGCCTTCCAGGTGAGACACAGATTGGCATGCTCTCATGAAAATTGGGAAATTCAATGTTAATTCCAGATGAAGCTCCAGATATTTGAAATATTGATTACTTTTCAAATTATATTTTAGTTGTAATTGTAGAATGATAAATGTTTTCCCATATCTCCCATTTTATACATACCTCCCATTGTTTTAATTCCTAATCTTTCCCAATGGATAAACATTTTATCAATAATGGATGGTTTGAATGAGGGATTATTAGTTATTGGAGAAAGAAACGATAATTTTCTTAATTTTAAAGTTAATTTTATTTGTTTCCAAATTCGAATTATACTGTGAATAATTGGACTCTTCTTATATATTATATTGTTCAGTTTCATCGGGGAAAGAAGGATCGCTCCTATATTATAAGGGGAACAATCCTCTTTCTCCATTCTTATCCAATCTACCTATTGGGCAGAACTGTCCAACCAATAGATTATATTTTTAATATTCACTGCCCAATAGTAATACAATAAGTTAGGGAGCGTCAGTCCCCCTGATTCTTTACATTTACACAAGTGTTTTTTCTTAATTCTATGTGATTTATAATCCCATATAAAGTTTATAATATCAGAATCTATTTTTTTAAAGAATTTGTTAGGTAAGTATATTGGTATTGATTTAAATAGGTACAGTATTTGTGGTAAGAAGATCATTTTTATCGCGTTTATTCTGCCTTCATCTCCCATGTTAAATTTTTGCAATACTTTGAATAAATATTGCCATTCTACTTGATCGAAAGCTTTTTCTGCATCCAATGAGATAATTGCTAGGTCTTCTTCAGTATTATGTGAGTACATTATATTAGACAGCCGTCTCAAATTGTTAAATGAGTATCTCTTTGGTATAAACCCAGTTTGATCCGGGTTTATTAGTTTGCTAACATATTTACTCAATCTTCTCGCTAGTGTCTTTGCTAATTTTTTTTATCTGTATTTAGGAGTGCAATAGCTCTATATGAGCCTGGGTCTTCTAGGTCTTTATCCTTTTTTGGTATAAGTGTAATAGTTGACTCAGTTAGTGTTTCTGGTAGTTTATTTTCTTTAAAAGCTTATATATATATAATTCTTGCAAGCGTGGAGAAATTATCTCGTGGAATCTTTTATAGAATTCATTACTAAAGCCGTCTGGTCCTGGCGTTTTGCCATTCTTCAACAAACTTATTGTTTCTTCTATTTCCTGAAGTGTAATCTGAGCTCCTAATCCCTCTTGTTCCACCCTATTTAATTTTGGAAGATTACAATTGTCTAAGAAATTTGTAATTTGAGTATTATTTGCAGAGGTTTTCGATGTATATAAATTTTGATAATATTGAGCAAATCTTTTATTTATATCTTTAGGTAGTGTTAGTAATTCCCCTTTGTCTGATTTAATTTTAGTAATTGTATTTTCTGTTTCCTGTTTTTTCAGTTGCCGTGCTAAAAGTTTATGTGGTTTATCACCAAATTCAACATTTTCTTGTTTTGTAATTTGAAATAATCTTATTATTCTGGCTATTTTAGTATTTTCTAAATCTAATTGTCTAATTTCTTGTTCTAACTGTAATTGTTCAGTGTTATTCTTTTTATTTTGGAAAGCTTGATATGAGATGATAGTTTCTCTTATAAATGCCTTAAAAGTTTCCCATAATTAGGAAGGTGAATTATCTGGTGTATCATTTGTCTCAAAGAAGAATTTCATCTGCTCTTTTAAATATGTACAACCTTGTGAGTTGTTTAATATTTGGGGGTTAAACCTCCAGAACGATTTTTTGTCAGACATTCCTTCTAATTTTAAAGAGAAAGTTAACGGGGAATGATCAGAAATAATACTATTATGATATTTTGCATTATATGTGTATGGGATTAATTTTGTGTCCACTAAGAAATAATCAATACGTGAATATGTTTTATGTACCGTTGAATAAAATTAATATTCTCTACCTACTGGGTTAGCGATCCTCCATACATCTGTCATATTGGTATTTTTCATGTATGTATTTAGGAGTTCACTAGTTTTAGATTTTATGTTAATCCTTTTTTGTTTTGCAGATTTATCCAAATATGGATCTAAAACACAATTCAAATCTCCCCCTATTACCACATTTTGATAGTTAAGTTCTGAAATTGTATCCAGAATTTTACTAAAAAATTGAGGGTTGTCAAAATTAGGAGCATAAATATTTATCAAACTAAGTGGAGTAGAATACATTTCTCCCGTGACTATGACGTACCTCCCCTCTTTACCTATGGTATTCTTTAATTTAAATGGTATACCTTTACGAATGATAATGGCCGTGCCTCTAGATTTAGAACTAAATGAAGAGTAGTATGTTTGCCCAATCCAATTTGCCTTCAGTCTTATCTGTGTTTGATATTTCAGATGCGTCTCTTGTAAGAAAATGACATTACTATTTAAAGTTTTTAATTGGGCAAAGATCTTATCCCTTTTAATTGGTTCATTAGCGCCCCTTATATTCCAACTGCAGAACGTGATTCCTCCAGTTTTCTTTTGTTTATCGTCTTGCATTATGGATCATGTTAATACCTTTACTTCATATGGTGCAACCAAGAACCTCATTACTCCAGGTGAGAGATGATCATCCCCAGCTGTTAAATTTTGTTGACATTTCCCCTGCTGAATTGACCTTGAAAAAGACCAGAAAGTGTAGAGTCGTGAAAAGATAATTAACAAACAAAAAGTGATACTATAATATTCAAAAATAAAGATATTATAATTAAAAACAAACCACCAACAGGTGGGAGACAAATTCTTATCGACTTCCGTAGATGTTTTTATGTTTCGCTCTGCCCCCTTGACCAATTATTATTAATTGGAAGAGAGAGCGATACAAAGTTAAAAAAAATATATATAAAATAAAACACACTCCGATAACCATATAACAATTACAGCACGGAAACAGGCCTTCTCGGCCCTTCCAGTCCATGCCGACCATTTATTTTCCTCTAGTCCCATCTACCTGCACTCAGACCATACCCCTCCATTCCCTTCCTGTCCATATACCTATCCACTTTACTTTTAAATGTTAAAATCGATCCTGCCTCCACCACTTCTGCAAGAAGATCATTCCACACAGCCACCACTCTCTGAGTAAAGAAGTTCCTCCTCATGTTACCCCTAAACTTCTGTCCCTTAATTCTCTTGTCATGTCCTCTTGTTTGAATCTTTCCTACCCTCAATGGGAAAAGCTTATCCACGTCAACTCTGTCTATCTCTTTCATCATTTTAAAGACCTCAATCAAGTCCCCCCTTAACCTTCTGCGCTCCAAAGAATAAAGACCTAACCTGTTCAACCTTTCTCTGTAACTTAGTTGCTGGAACACAGGCAACATACCAGTAAATATCCTCTGTACTCTCTCTATTTTGTTGACATCCTTCCTATAATTAGGCAACCAAAATTGTACACCATACTCCAGAATTGGTCTCACCAATGCCTTGTACAATTTTAACATTACTTCCCTACTCCTATATTCAATGCTCTGATTTATAAAGGCCAGCACACCAAAAGCTTTCTTTACCACCCTATCTACATGCGATTCCACCTTCAGGGAACTATGCACAGTTATTCCTAGATCCCTCTGTTCCACAGCATTCCTCAATTCCCTACCATTTACCATGTACCATTTACCATTTGATTTGGCCTGCCAAGATGTAGCACCTCACACTTATCAAGCATTTTACTTCGGAGTCACGTGAGTGACTACGTGAAGACCCCGCCAGCACGCATGCGCGACATATCGTCGTACGCATGCGGAAGCGGCAGTCGGGAGGAGCAGGGCTCCTCCAGCGTAAGTTTAAAAAACTTACGCAAGGTAAGTCTCACCGGAGGGTGAGCGTTGACGAAAGAAGATGGAATCAAGGAAATCTAAACGAGCAGCGGCTAGAGCTGCCGCCATGGAGAGTAGCCAGCAGCGGGCTGGTTCTCCCGAGCTACAGGTACAACCTGCAGCTCCCGACTTTTCGCCCAGAAGAGCGTCTGGTACACCGCGGTCGGGCGGCAATTCCACCAGAAAGTCGGCCGGGGCCGCTGACTCAGCTGAGTCCGGACCCGAGGACACCCCGTTCGTTGAAAGCGACGGAGGTCGTCTTTCCCGCATGGAGCGGATGATGGAGCAAATGCTCCAGCGTGACCTGCTTTTGCAGGGGCAGAGTCACGGTGGGCCTCTTCGCAGGCCCACGGCAGGCTCCTATCACGGACTGCCTAATGTCTCGCCCTCTTCGCAGGGGAGCATTGGGGGCCAGAACTGGGCTGACCCCGAAGAGGGGGAGTTGGCTGAAGAACCTACAGTGTCTGGGGTGCAGGAAGAGTTGCTGGAGATGGTCAACAAACATGCAGTGCCTTCTCAGAAAGGCCTACCTATCCATCCAAAGCTGGCAGCTAGCATAAATTATATGACTACAAACCAGCTCCAGGAGCAGGCTATTCACACCACAGCCGAAAAATATTTAGCTCCGGAGAATTGCAACTCCCTAAATGTTCCTACGGTGAACAACCCCATTTGGGGGAACATGAGCCCCATGATTAGAGGGCAAGAAGTCAAACTGCAGAAGATCCTGAAGCTATTGACCGCCGGAATTACGGCAGTGGCCAGAACTGCAGTGGGAATTGAGTTACCGGAGGAATTACAAGATGCCCTGGCTCTATTGTGCAACACACAATATGAGATTAATAACTTCAGGAAGAGCATCATAAAACCGGCACTCAACCCCAAATTTGCGGGGTTGTGCAAACCAGGGAACGTTCAACCACCGAATCTACTGTTTGGGGACAACCTTCCCAAACAGGTGAAAGACCTGGACGAGGAGGCCAAGGCCTTAGGCCTCATCAAGGTACCCGGTTCATTTAAACCTCATTACCCACAACGGCAGCACCCCTACACACCCACCGGCCAGCGATTTTATCACAGACCTGCCGGTGGTGAAAGCTCGAAGGCCGGTCCACCTGCACAACGGTCTTTTTTAGGCCATGGCCCAGCCCGGCCTTCTTGGAAAATGCGCCACCCCTACACCATGACAACTCAACAGAAGAAACAAGGACAGAGGCCACAACACCGACAATAACCATGGAGGTAGGTGGGTCTGGCTTCCCCAGGAACATTCCTTGCCTAAATTTACAAAATGTGGGGGGCCGGTTGCACTTGTGTTATGAAGTTTGGCGCGCACTTACCTCTGATCCTTACATACTCGGAAGTATTCAGGGCTACAAAATTGAATTTATTTACGAACTCCCTACCCCGGTCCAGCATTCACCTAGCCGGAAGTTTATACTTTCACAAAGCGAAAGAACGGCAGGGCATGCTGAACTGTTGAGGCTAATTGAAAAAGGAGTAATTGAGAAAACCACCAGAGAGCCTCAGGAGTTCGTATCCAATATATTTACCAAAAATAAAAACGATGGCGGATGCCGCATAATTATAGATCTGACCGAACTAAATACTTCTGTTCAGTATGTTCATTTCAAAATGGATACCTTTGACACAGCTAGGCAGTTAATAGCCTATGGGTACTACATGGCATGCATTGACCTCAAAGATGCATACTATTCAGTACCAATACAGAAGGATCATAGGAAATACCTAAAATTTATCTGGATGGAACAACTATGGCAATACAAAGCCTTGCCCAATGGGTTATCATCAGCACCCAGACTGTTTACCAAAATGTTGAAACCAGCTTTGGCCTACCTAAGAAAACAGAATCACACTGTAATGGCCTATCTTGATGATATCCTCATTGTTGGCGAGAATTTGGAAGTGGCTACATTGGCAGTTTTAGCCACAAAACATCTTTTCCAAAAGCTGGGATTCATCATACATCCAGATAAATCAAAACTGAAACCCTCAACCACCATGGATTACTTGGGGTTTACCATTGACTCGGTGCAAATGTCTATCACTTTACCACCAAATAAAGCAGTGGACTTGATAGAGGCTTGCAGGAGCCTTACTGGCATCAGGGATCCATCCATACGGCAGGTGGCCAGGGTAATTGGGAAGATAGTGGCTGCTTTTCCCGCAGCACAATTCGGACCATTACATTATCAAAACCTACAAAGAGCTAAAATTATAGCTCTTAAAAGACATGCAGGCCATTTCGACAGGCCTATGAAATTGCCAGAAAAGGCAAAAACCGAATTAAATTGGTGGATGGAGAATGCTCAAAATTGTTCAAAACCCATCATTATCATCAATCCCTCGATCATCTTACAAACTGATGCCAGTGCCCAAGGTTGGGGAGCAACTAATACCACCACTAGTTGTGGAGGTAGATGGAATGCACTAGAACTAACCCAATTCAACACACTGGGGATTAACCATTCAGAAATGCTGGGAGCATTTCATGGCCTTAGGGCATACTGCTCAGACATGCACAAAATACATGTTAGATTACAAATTGACAATACCACGGTGGTGGCTTACATTAACCACATGGGTGGAATAAAGTCGATATCGTGTGATGAATTGGCTAACAATATCTGGCACTGGTGTCTGCAAAGAGAAATTTGGATTTCAGCCACTTACCTCCCAGGTAAACTAAATACAGTGGCAGACACCAGGTCACGCAAATTTAACGACAACATAGAATGGATGTTGGATCGAAAAGTGTTCACAGATATTGTAGAACGTTATGGGACACCAGATATCGACCTTTTTGCGTCCAGATTAAATCACCAACTGCCAACATATGTTGCTTGGGAACCAGACCCAGGGGCAGTAGCAATGGACGCTTTCACGCTACACTGGGGGGACTTGTTCTGTTATGCATTTCCCCCCTTCTGCCTCATCAGTCGGGTCTTGCAGAAAATCAGACAAGACTCCGCATCGGGTATTTTGGTTGTGCCCGACTGGCCTACCCAACCATGGTCCCAATGGTACAGAAGATGGCCACAGAACCTTGTATTAGGGTCAATAAACGACCTAACCTGCTTATACATCCCGTCACAGGAGAACACCACCCATGTCATGACCGCATGGACCTGTTGATTTGCAGGTTCTGAAACGGCCACTTTTGGGGTACGGACTCACCAGCAGAACCATAGATACCATCTCAGCATCGTGCAGGGAGTCCACCCGTAAGCAGTACCTGACCTACATCAGGAAATGGGAAAAATTCTGCTCTGCAACCAACACTACCTACGAATCAGCAACCATCATAGAAGTTCTGGAATTCTTGGCAACCCTTCACCATGACAAAGGACTGAGCTATAGTGCCATTAACTGTGCCAGGAGTGCCCTATCGACCTACCTGGGCAAGGGGAGTGACCAATTGGCCATTGGATCACATCCATTAGTATCAAAACTAATGAGAGGAATATACAATTCCAATCCCCCCAGGCCCAGATACAACCACACATGGGATATCAGCCTAGTATTAACTATGCTGCGAGGATGGACACCTAACTCAGGACTTACCCTGGACAAGCTTACCTACAAGGTGGTATGATCATGGCACTCGTCACGGCACAACGGGTCCAGTCCCTGCACAAATTAAATCTGGATGCCATGTCCATATCCAATGACAAAATCACCTTTTATGTGCAGGGGCTGTTAAAACAAGATCGACCCGGAACGTCTGGACATACTTTAGAGTTTCTAGCCTACCCGGCAGATACTCGACTTTGCATTGTCACTTTATTATCACGATACATCTCAGTCACAAAAAATCTCAGGGGCACGGAGAAAGCTTTGCTCATAAGCCACAAAAAGCCTCACCACAAAGTCACGGTGCAAACCATTTCTAGATGGATAAGGGTGGTTCTGGATGCGGCGGGGATAGACACTAATATATTTAAATCTCACTCCACCAGGGCGGCATCCACGTCGGCGGCTAGGATGATGGAGGTACCATTGGACCACATCCTGGCCACAGCGGGTTGGAGTAATGAGAGGACGTTTCATCGCTTTTATAATAAACCCGTGGCCTCCACTGACTCTTATGCAGGGAGAATTTTGAGCTCTGCCAAATAATTTACCCTTCATGGGATATATATTTTTGTGTTTGGTATGAATAAATACCTATTTTATTTTTCAGCCAGTGTTATGTCTGAATTACGTTCATCCTCTTATCCCAGCATAGCGGTGTGTGAGCATGGAGTTCCAGGGCATGAAATCACAGAGCTTTGAAATCTTCACGTAGTCACTCACGTGACTCCGAAGTAAAATAGTAAGATTAAATGAGAACTTACCAGTTTGAAGTTTGATCTTTATTTTATGAGGAGTTACGATGAGGGATTACGTGCCCTCCGCTCCCAGCCCTCTATTATAAAGATCAACTGGTATGGAAGTTCTCTCTTATCTTACTATATTAGTCTACGTTGCCATCTGTGATTTCACACCACTGCTCTGAAGAATGTCGCGCATGCGTGCTGGCGGGGTCTTCACGTAATCCCTCATCGTAACTCCTCATAAAATAAAGATCAAACTTCAAACTGGTAAGTTCTCATTTAATCTTACTATTAAACTCCATCTGCCATCTTTCAGCCCACTCTTCCAAATGGCCCAAATCTGACTGTAGACTTTGAAAATCTACTTCATTATCCACAGCACCCCCTATCTTAGTATCATCTGCATACTTGCTTATCCAATTTTCCATCCCATCATCTACATCATTGATGTACATGACAAACAACAGTGGACCCAACACAGATCCCTGAGGCACCCCACTGGTCACCAGCTTCCAACCTGACAAACAGCCATCCACCATTACTCTCTGGCATCTCCCATTCAGCCACTGTTGAGTCCATCTTGCTACTCTGCCATTAACACCCAAAGATTGAACCTTCTTAACCAACCTTCCATGGGGAACCTTGTCAAGGCCTTACTGAAATCCATATAGACAACATCCACTGCTTTACCCTCATCAATTTCCCTTGTAACCTCTTCAAAAAATTCAAGAAGGTTTGTTAAACATGACCTTCCAGGCACAAATCCATGTTGACTGTTCTTGATCAGACCATCAGATTAGAAATGTATCTTCAAAGAGGAAAAACAAAATAAAAGAGAATTTTCAACATTAAGTATATACTTAGATATAACAGTGATCATGTTAATTACATATCCATATCTATCGATATGCCAAGATCTATTATACAATTATAAAATATTATATCTCAAACGTTTGTATCAGATAACAGCAGGCTCGAAGGGGTTAACCTTGGAACCTGCTGTTGTCCGACACAAAAGCCCGGATAACTTCCAAGTACCCTTGGATAACTTCCAAGTATCTGAGTCTCCTCCCCTCCCCTTTGCGCGCAATTTAAACTAAATCTACTATATCCATGACATTTGTTAGTATGTTAATACTTATCAATCATATTTAACTCGTTATTCTTATATTAAGCAAGTAATTAACATCATGAAATAAACAACAGCCATTGTTACACTATGCCTTAATATTACACAATTTTATTCATTATATTTTATGTTAGTATATAATTGTGTGTTTCTATGTACAAGTCCACTGATAATATTTTTCCATATTCTCAAGATATTTTCCCCGCCAGTTTTTTTCTTTTCCAATCCTTTGCTGAAATGAAACATAAAACCCGACCTTGAATTAACATTCCAAAGATAAGATGTCCAGACAACGCCTCGATGAAAGTTCGCCATCTTAACCAGAGCCGTCTTTTTTGTGTGTTAAAAACAAAGAGAAACACAATCCTTTCCTCTGTGTTGTTGTGGGAGACCAACTCCTAATGATCAGTCGACCTCCTGTGTGATACTTTGTGCATATTTAAATGCCTCTTCTGGATCCGTGAATGCACGTTCGACAGAGTTATAAGTAATTCTCAATTTCACGGGATATACTATTGCCAAAGTCTTAGCTAAAATTTTCTGATTGGTATTTAGAAGAGCTATAGCTCTGTATGATCCAGGCTCTTCAAGATTTTTCTTTTTTAGGTATCAATGTGATGGTTGATTTGGCAAGGGTTTGTGGTAAAGTTGATGTGGCTGAATTAAGTTAAAACATATAAAAATATATTAAATTGGTTCCTGGGCTATTTTACAATTTATATTTAATCTCAAATTAGGCTTTTCTCCAGTAGATTAATCCAGAAAGGCAAGTTTAGGCTTGCCTCAGGTTGCTGTGCATTGAGATAATGAATAACTATAACATTTGTCTACCATTTGACGAGAGAGGAAGCAGAGAGGAAGCTAGATTGATCTCACTAAGAGGTATAACAAATGGCCAATGTTTTTAATAGGTACGATATCTTGTACCAAATGACAAAATGCCTTTGATGTGATGCATTCTGTAGGAATCTTTATTTCCTGTACCTCTGACCATGATTAATGTTTGTGGAATGTGCTAAGCTGACAAAAAAACATTATATAATACGATGTAATTCTGTTGTTCGGGGAGGTGGAATGAGGACAGTGAAGTGTCTGTATTGCTCACTTGACTGAGGTTCCTGCCACCTCTATCAGCCGATAATAAGTTTTGAACTGGTCTACCAAACATTTGTAAGTTGTCTGTTTATTAAGAAGCGAACCTCTTTAGTTGTTATAAAAGTAACTTTTTCACTTCTTCCCGATGTTGTTTGTGCCTACGTGCACAACTACTGCCGGCTGTTCACATTCTCTCTCTCTCTCTCTCTCTCTCTCTCGAATGTTCAGAATTCGGCTCGTGACATCCGGAACCCTGGCACCAGGGAGGCAACAGACCATCCTCACATCTCGTCTGCCGCCACAGAATCTCCTGTCCATTCCTCGGACAATGGAGTCACCCACCACTAGGGCTCTGTCCGACCTCGGTCTCGCCGGTCGAGACCCATCTCCAGGATTGGAGCCACCGACGTGTTCGCCGCTCGAACTGGAAGCATCGTCTCCCCGGACAGTTCCCAAGAGGGCGTACCTGTTTTCATTAGGCACAGCCACCTGGGTCTCCGGCACTCCACGATTACCACCCTTTTTCTCCTTCACACACCTTGGTTCTTCCCGTATCCTCGGCGGGACTACCTCACTGTAGGTCCTGCCCAGGAAACTCTCGTTTTCCCGGATGGCCCTGAGGTCATCCAGCATGTTTCTCCAGTTCCCCAACACTGTCCTTTAGGAGCTGAAGCTGGACGCACTTGCCACAGTTGTAGCAGCCAGATGTTCCATATGTGTGTCCCTAGGCTCCCACATTCTGCAAGCTTCACACTGTCTCATCTGCCCCGACATGTGTTTACCGCGTTCTGTCCTCTCAAGCTTTATGCGTAGCCTCCTCTCCTCAACCTCCTCGCCGAAGACTCTCGAGCCAAAGACTCACTTTTCTCACAAGGCCGCTCCCTCACTGCCGCTCCTCAAGAGCCGTCTTGCTTATAAATTAATAAACTGATAAATTGCCTAATTTACCAATTTACCAACCAAATTCCTCTGTTTTAAACAGTTTTCCCCCTCTGACTCACTTCTAACTCTCCTCCCACTCGGGCTAGAGCCAATCAGTGCTTTTTCCTGCTTCGCTTTGCTGCTGTTTCTTCAAAATCCACGGGAGCTCTGAGTTTAGATTTTAGACATACTACGCGGAAACAGGCCCTTCAGCCCACCGAGTCCTCGCTGACCAGTGATCACCCCGTATACTAGCTCTATCCTACACACATTAGGGACATTTTTACAGAAACCAATTTACCTACAAACCAGTACGTCTTTGGAATGTGGGAGGAAACTGGAGCACCCGGAGAAAACCCACGCAGGTCACAGGGAGAACGTGCAAACTCCGTACATACAGCACCCGCAGTCAGGATGGAACCCGGTTCTCTGACGCTGTGAGGCAGCAACTCTACCGCTGCACCACCGTGCCGTGCATTTTAAAGCAGAGATTGTCAGGTTCCTGATTAGTATGGGTGTCAGGGGTTATGAGGAGAAGGCAGGAGAATAGGCTTGAGAGGGAGAGATAGATCAGTCATGATTGAATAGTGGAGCAGAATTGATGGGCCAAAAACCCTCATCATAATCTTAATCATACTTTATTAGCCAAGTATATTTTGCAACATATGAGGAATTTGATTTGCTATACAGTCATACCAATAAAAAGAAACAAGAAGCACAAAATACATTTTAACATAAACATCCACCACAGTGACTCCTCCACATTCCTCACTGTGATGGAAGGCGACATAAAAAGACCAGACTCTTCCCTTCTTTGTTCTCCCGCGGTCGGACACTTGAACCTTCTGTTGTCGGAGCGATCTTGGCTCCCGTAGCCGGTGGTTGGGCCGTCCAATTCACAGCGATCAAGCTCCCGCATCGGGCGGATGTCAGCTCCCCGGGCCGGGCGATTGGACCCCGGGTCGGGGCTCATCGAACCTCCTGCGACTTGGAGATTCCCAACATCAGTCTCTACCCGAGACTGTGAGCTCCTCGATGTTGAAATCCGCAGGCCACAGATGGGAAGAACAGGAGAGTCTGCGAGAGAAGATGAGCAGGATGTGAAGCCAGAGAAAGGGATATTGGTGAAAGTGAAGGGGAAAAGAGGGAAAGGGTACCGTTCAGGTGAGGCACAGTGAAGAGAGAGGAAAAAAGGGAGAGACACAAAAAACTGGAATAAGTCAGCAAGTCAGCATCTGTGGAGTAAAGGAATGGATGACGTTTTGGGTCGAGACCCTTCTTCAGACTGATGTTGGGGAGGGACAAAGATAAAATGTAGGCAGAGACAGTAAAACTAATAGGAGAAATGGGAAGGGGCGGGGATGGAGAGAGAAAGCAAGGGCTATCTAAAGTTAGAGAAGTCAATGTTCATACCGCTGGGGTGTAAACTACCCGTCAAATATGAGGTGCTGTTCCTCGAATTTGCGCTGGGCCTCACTCTGACAAAGGAGGAGGCCCAGGTCAGAAAGGTCAGATTGGGAATGGGACAGGGAGTTGAAATGCTGAGCCACCGGGAGATCAGGTAGGTTAAGTCGGGTGGAGCGGAGGTGTTCATCGAAACGATCGGTGATGTAGAGACTTGGACATCTGGAACAGCGGATACAGTAGATGAGGGTGGAGGAGCAAGTGAACTTCTGCCTCACCTGGAAAGACTTTGGGTCCTTGGTGGAGTCGAGGGGGGAGGTAAAGGAACAGGAATTTTTTGAGGATGTAACTTGGAAAATGGACAAGGGAGAGCCAGTGGATGTAGTGTACCTGGACTTTCAGAAAGCATTTGATAAGGTCCCACATAGGAGATTAGTGGGCAAAATTAGGGCACATGGTATTGGGGGTAGCGTGCTGACATGGATAGAAAATAGGTTGGCAGACAGGAAACAAAGAGTAGGGATTAACGGGTCCCTTTCAGAATGGCAGGCAGTGACTAGTGGGGTACCGCAAGGCTCGGTGCTGGGACCGCAGCTATTTACAATTTACATCAATGATTTAGATGAAAGGATGCAAAGTAACATTAGCAAATTTGCAGATGACACAAAGCTGGGTGGCAGTGTGGACTGTGAGGAGGATGCTTTGAGAATGCAGGGTGACTTGGACAGGTTGGGGGAGTGGGCAGATGCATGGCAGATGCAGTTTAATGTGGATAAATGTGAGGTTATCCACTTTGATAGCAAAAACAGGAAGGCAGATTACTATCTAAATGGTGTGAAGTTGGGAAAAAGGGGAAGTACAATGGGATCTGGGGGTCCATGTTCATCAGCCAATGAAAGTAAGCATGCAGGTACAGGAGGCAGTAAAGAAAGCGAATGGCATGTTGGAGTTGAGTATCGGAGTAAGAGGTCCTTCTGCAGTTGTACAGGGCCCTAGTGAGACCACACCTGGAGTATTGTGTGCAATTTTGGTCCCCTAATTTGAGGAAGGACATTCTTGCTATTGAGGGAGCGCAGCATAGGTTTACAAAGTTAATTCTGGGATGGCAGGACAGTCATATGCTGAGAGAATGGGCTTGTATACTCTGGAGTTTAGAAGGATGAGAGGAGATCTTATTGAAACATGTACGATTATTAAGGGTTTGGACACGCTAGAGGCAGGATACATGTTACCGATGTTGGGGGAGTCCAGAACCAGCGGCCACAGTTTAAGAATAAGTAGTAAGCCATTTAGAACGGAAATGAGGACTGGGCTGCAGGAAGCTGCTGATTGGTGGAAGCGGACTAGAGGAAGCAGCTGATTGGGAGTAACCCCAGGGTTGTATTTCTGCTTTCTGTTTCAGTGAGTTAAGGGTTCAGTGAGTTAAGGGTTCAGTGAGTTAAGGGTTCAGTGAGTTAAGGGTTCAGTGAGCTAAGGGTTCAGTGAGTTAAGGGTTCAGTGAGTTAAGGGTTCAGTGAGTTAAGGGTTCAGTGAGTTAAGGGTTCAGTGAGTTAAGGGTTCAGTGAGCTAAGGGTTCAGTGAGCTAAGGGTTCAGTGAGCTAAGGGTTCAGTGAGTTAAGGGTTCAGTGAGTTAAGGGTTCAGTGAGTTAAGGGTTCAGTGAGTTAAGGGTTCAGTGAGCTAAGGGTTCAGTGAGCTAAGGGTTCAGTGAGCTAAGGGTTCAGTGCGTTAAGGGTTCAGTGAGCTAAGGGTTCAGTGAGCTAAGGGTTCAGTGAGTTAAGGGTTCAGTGAGTTAAGGGTTCAGTGAGTTAAGGGTTCAGTGAGTTAAGGGTTCAGTGAGTTAAGGGTTCAGTGAGTTAAGGGTTCAGTGAGTTAAGGGTTCAGTGAGTTAAGGGTTCAGTGAGTTAAGGGTTCAGTGAGTTAAGGGTTCAGTGAGGGGTTCATTTTAAAGACCTCTATCAAGTCCCCCCTTAACCTTCTGCGCTCCAGAGAATAAAGACCTAACTTATTCAACCTATCTCTGTAACTTAGCTGTTGAAACCCAGGCAACATTCTAGTAAATCTCCTCTGTATCCTCTCTATTTTGTTGACATCCTTCCTATAATTGGGCAACAGATAGTTAAGGGTTCAGTGAGTTAAGGGTTCAGTGAGCTAAGGGTTCAGTGAGTTAAGGGTTCAGTGAGCTAAGGGTTCAGTGAGCTAAGGGTTCAGTGAGCTAAGGGTTCAGTGAGCTAAGGGTTCAGTGAGTTAAGGGTACATAGTTAAGGGTACAGTGCTTTTTAGTAAAGGTACAGTTTAAAGGATTAAGAATTTTATAGTGGACGTGAGTTGATTTAGCAGTAGCAGTAGGCAGGTAGTGCAGGAGTCCCCTGCGGTCATCTCCCTCCTAAACAGGTATACCATTTGGGATACTGTTGGGGGAGATGGCTCATCAGGGGAAGGCAGCAGCAGCCAAGTTCATGGCACCGTGGGTGGCTCTGCGGCATAGGAGAGGAGAAAGAAGAGTGGAAGGGCTATAGTAATAGGGGATTCAATTGTAAGGAGAATAGATAGGCGTTTCTGCGGCCGCAAACGAGACTCCAGGATGGTATGTTGCCTCCCTGGTGCTAGGGGATAAACTTAAAAGTAGGACCTCAAAGGATTACTACCAGTGCCACGTGCTAGTCAGAGTAGAAATAGGAAGATATTTCAGATGAATACGTGGCTTGAAAAATAGTGCAAGGGGGAGGGATTCAAATATCTAGGGCATTGGAACCAGTTCTGAGGGAGGTGGGACCAGTACAAACAGGACGGTCTGCACCTGAGCTGGAATGGAACCAATGTCCTTGGGGGAGTGTTTGCTAATGGCGTTGGGGAGGAAGGCTTTGTGTCAATGCAAGGAGCATTCGTAATAAGGTGGATGAGTTGAATGTGCAGATAGTTATTAATGAATATGATATAGTTGGGATCACAGAGACATGGCTCCAGGGAGACCAAGGCTGGGAGCTGAACATTCAGAGATGTTCAATATTCAGGAGGGATAGACAGAAAGGTAAACGAGGCGGGGTAGCGTTGCTTGTTAGAGAGCAGATTAACACAATAGAAAGGAAGGACATTACCTTGGAGTATGTGGAATCCATATGGGTAGAACTGCGAAACACTAAGGGGCAGAAAACGCTAGTGGGAGTTGTGTACAGGCCACCTAACAGTAGTAGTGGAGTTGGGGATGGCATCAAACAGGAAATTCGAAATGCGTGCAACAAAGGTAAAACAGTTATAATGCGTGACTTCAGTGGGTTCAGTGAGTTAAGGGTACAGTGCTTTTTAGTAAAGGTACAGTTTAAAGGATTAAGAATTTTATAGTGGGCGTGAGTTGATTTAATTTGGGGGCAAGCCATGTCAGTTGAGACCGGCCCCATGGTTTGCTCATCCTGCAACATGTGGGAGATCAGGGATATGGTCGGTGTCCCAGGTGACTACATTTGCAGGAAGTGTGTCCAGCTGCAGCTCCTGGCAGACCGCATTGAATGATTGGAGCTGCGGTTGGATTCACACTGGAGCATCCACGATGCTGGGAAGCTCGTGAATAGCACGTACAGTGAGTTGGTCACACCACAGGTAAAAGTTAAGCGGACAGAAAGGGAAAGGGTGGCCACTAGCCAGCGTAGCAGTAGGCAGGTAGTGCAGGAGTCCCCTGTGGTCATCTCCCTCCTAAACAGATATACCATTTGGGATACTGTTGGGGGAGATGGCTCATCAGGGGAAGGCAGCAGCAGCCAAGTTCATGGCACCGTGGGTGGCTCTGCGGCACAGGAGAGGAGAAAGAAGAGTGGAAGGCTATTGTAATAGGGGATTCAATTGTAAGGGGAATAGATAGGCGTTTCTGCGGCCACAAACAAGACTCCAGGGTGGTATGTTGCCTCCCTGGTGCAAGGGTCAGGGATGTCACTGAACGGCTGCAGAACATTCTGGAGGGGGAGGGTGAACGGCCAGTTGTCGTGGTGCACATTGGCACCAGCGATATAGGTAAAAAACGGGATGAGGTCCTACAAGGTGAAATTAGGGTGCTAGGGGATAAACTTAAAAGTAGGACCTCAAAGGATTACTACCAGTGCCACGTGCTAGTCAGAGTAGAAATAGGAAGATATTTCAGATGAATACGTGGCTTGAAAAATAGTGCAAGGGGGAGGGATTCAAATATCTAGGGCATTGGAACCAGTTCTGAGGGAGGTGGGACCAGTACAAACAGGGCGGTCTGCACCTGAGCTGGAATGGAACCAATGTCCTTGGGGGAGTGTTTGCTAATGGCGTTGGGGAGGATTTAAACTAATGTGGCAGGGGGATGGGAGCATGAGCAGAGAGACAGAGGGATGTAAATCAACAAGGGCCACTTTTCAACATAATTGTATAAGGGGTAAGAGTGTTGTAAAAACAAGCCTGAAGGCTTTGTGTCAATGCAAGGAGCATTCGTAATAAGGTGGATGAGTTGAATGTGCAGATAGTTATTAATGAATATGATATAGTTGGGATCACAGAGACATGGCTCCAGGGAGACCAAGGCTGGGAGCTGAACATTCAGAGATATTCAATATTCAGGAGGGATAGACAGAAAGGTAAACGAGGCGGGGTAGCGTTGCTTGTTAGAGAGCAGATTAACGCAATAGAAAGGAAGGACATTACCTTGGAGTATGTGGAATCCATATGGGTAGAGCTGCGAAACACTAAGGGGCAGAAAACGCTAGCGGGAGTTGTGTACAGGCCACCTAACAGTAGTAGTGGAGTTGGGGATGGCATCAAACAAGAAATTCGAAATGCGTGCGACAAAGGTAAA
This sequence comes from Raja brachyura, assembly GCA_963514005.1. The sequence continues at coordinate 1,792,027 of OY740795.1, forward strand.
ACAGTTATAATGCGTGACTTCAATCTACATATAGATTGGGTGAATCAAATTGGCAGGGGTGCTGAGGAAGAGGATTTCTTGGAATGTATGCAGGATAGTTTTCTAAACCAACATGTAGAGGAACCAACGAGAGAGCAGACTTTTCTAGACTGAGTAATGAGGAAGGGTTATTTAGCAGTCTTGTTGTGCGTGGCCCCTTGGGCAAGGATGACCATAATATGGGTGAGTTTGTCATTAGGATGGAGAGTGAAATAGTTAATTCAGAAACAAGGGTTCTGAACTTAAAGAAAGGTAACTTTGAAGGTCTGAGACGTGAATTGGCCAGGATAGACTGGCAATTGATTCTTAAAGGATTGACGGTGGATATACAATGTAAGGTATTTAAAGACTGCATGGATGAATTACAACAATTGTTCATCCCAGTTTGGCAAAAGAATAAATCAGGGAAGGTAGTGCATCCGTGGATAACAAGGGAAATCAGGGATAGTATCAAAACAAAAGATGAAGCATACAAATTAGCCAGAAGAAGCAGCATACCAGAGGACTGAGAGAAATTCAGAGTCCAGCAGAGGAGGACAAAGGGCTTAATTAGGAACAGGAAAATAGATTATGAAAGAAAAGTGGCAGGGAACATAAAAATTGACTGCAAAAGCTTTTATAGATATGTGAAGAGAAAAAGATTAGTTAAAACATGTGGGTCCCTTGCAGTGAGAAACAGGTGAATTGATCATGGGGAACAAGGACATGTCAGACCAATTGAATAACTACTTTGGTTCTGTCTTCCATTCATTGATTAATTGTTCTCGAGGGTTGCTAACCGAAATCACGAAGTTACAAACAAAATCTCGTTGCACTTATGTGTAATGACAATAAAATATATTATTATTATTATTATTTAAAGGGGTAGCTGAGCTCAGCATTGTAACTCAATACGTACCCTGGTGTAGGATTAGATGAAAAGATGTATTCTGGGATTTGTATACACGTCTCTATAGATATTGTTATGTGAAATTGCTCCATTCATTGTTAAGATGTATACTTCATTTTTTTATTATATAATAATTGGGTTTTTTTTCTTATTTGTTTATTTTTATAATTTTTTTATTTTTATTTTTTAATTTTCCTTATATTAGCATAATCATTATTATTTAGTCACCACTATTGATTATAGATCTATACTTTTACTTTTTACTTTCCAAAAAAAAACAAAAAACAGAAGTATACATAAATTATTCCGTAACATCTGTATAACTTTTGTAACAAGTTAAATTTGTATTTGAAGAATTGTTATACTTTAGACAATATGCATTGCTTCTAATAAAAATACTTTAAAAAAATATAAAATAAAAAAAACAAATGTGGGTCCCTTGCAGTCAGAAACAGGTGAATTGATCATGGGGAACACGGACATGTCAGACCAATTGAATAACTACTTTGGTTCTGTCTTCACTAAGGAAGACATAAATAATTTGCCAGAAATAGCAGGGGACCGGGAGTCAAATGAGATGGAGGAGCTGAGTGAAATCCAGGTTAGTCGGGAAGTGCTGTTAGGTAAATTGAATGGATTAAGGGCCGATAAATCCCCAGGGCCAGATAGACTGCATCCCAGAGTGCTTAAGGAAGTAGCCCCAGAAATGGTGGATGCATTAGTGATAATTTTTCAAAACTCTTTAGATTCTGGAGTAGTTCCTGAGGGTTGGAGGGTAGCTAATGTGACCCCACATTTTAAAAAGGGATCGAGAGTAAACGGGGAATTATAGACCAATTAATCTAACATTGGTAGTGGAGAAACTGCTAGAATCAGTGACACACGGTATTGTTGGTTCAGTATTGATGTGGATAGAGAACTGGCTGGCAGACAGGAAGCAAAGAGTAGGAGTAAACGGGTCCTTTTCAGAATGGCATGCAGTGATTAGTGGGATAATGCAAGGCTCAGTGCTGGGACCCCAGCTATTTAAAATATATAATGATGATATGGACGAGGGAATTGAATGCAACATCTCCAAGTTTGCGGATGACACAAAGCTGGGGGGCAATGTTAGCTTTGAGGAGGATGCTAGGAGGCTACAAGGTGACTTGGATAGGTTGGGTGAGTGGGCAAATGCATGGCAGATGCAGTATAATGTGGATAAATGTGAGGTTATCCACTTTGGTGGCAAGAACAGGAAAGTAGACTATTATCTGAATGGTGGCCAATTAGGAAAAGGGGAGATGCAACGAGACCTGGGTGTCATGGTACACCAGTCATTGAAAGTAGGCATGCAGGTGCAGGAGGCAGTGAAGAAAATCGAATGGTATGTTAGCATTCATGGCAAAAGGATTTGAGTATTGGAGCAGGGAGGTTCTACTGCAGTTGTACAGGGCCCTGGTGAGACCACACCTGGAATATTGCGTACAGTTTTGGTCTCCAAATCAGAGGAAAGACATTCTTGACATAGAGGGAGTACAGAGAAGGTTCACCAGACTGATTCCTGGGATGTCAGGACTTTCATATGAAGAAAGACTGGATAGACTCAGCTTGTACTTGCTAGAATTTAGAAGATTGAGGGGGGGATCTTATAGAAACTTACAGAATTCTTAAGCGGTTGGACAGGCTAGATGCAGGAAGATTGTTCCCGATGTTGGGGAAGTCCAGAACAAGGGGTCACAGTTTGAGGATAAGGGGGAAGTCTTTTAGGTTCACAAGGTTAATTTCCGGGATGGCGGGACTGTCATATGATGAAAGAATGGGTCGACTGGGCTTGTATTCGCTGCAATTTTGAAGGATGACAGGTGATCTTATAGAAACATATAAAATTCTTAAAGAATTAGACAGGTTAGATGCAGGAAACATGTTTCCGATGTTGGGGGAGTCCTGAACCAGGGGTCATACAATTTAAAAATAAGAGGTCGGCCATTTAGGACTGAGACGAGGAGAAACCTTTCCACCCAGAGATGTGAATCTGTGAAATTCGCTGCCACAGATGGCAGTGGAGGCCAATTCACTGGATGTTTTCAAGAGAGAGTCTTCGGGCTAACGGAATCAAGGGATATGGGGAGAAAGCAGGAACGCGGTACTAATTGTGGATGATCAGTCACGATCATATTGAAAGGCGGTGCTGGCTCGAAGGGCCAAATGGCCTACTCCTGCACCTGTTGTCTGTTACCTTCTCCCAACTAACAATGATCTAGTCCACATTTTCCTTGATCTCCATTCCCTTTGTCCTGTTTTCACTCCTTACACTTCCTGAACTCTGTACCTCGCATCAGACTGAAGGGTCTCGACCCGAAACGTCACCCATTCCATCTATCCACAGATGCTGCCCGACCCTCTGAGTGACTCCAGCACTGTGTGACCCATGATGCATGCCGCCCCCCCCCAACGTGACTGTGCAAAGGCAGGGGGCAGGGCTCTGTGCTTCCGCCAATCACCGTGGGGCGGGGCGAGGCCGGCAGATAGGTGATGTTTCACTGAGTGGAGTAACTCGGCGGGTCAAGCAGCATCTCTGGAGAGAAGGAATGGGTGACGTTTTGGGTCGAGACTGAAGAGGGTCTCAGTCTGAAACGTTACCCATTCCTTTCAGCATTTTGTGTCACCTAAACAGTGCCTATCCACGTGGCGGTGTGCAAAGAGGGTGGAGGAGCGGGCCAAGGCTTTGCCACAGACGGGCAGGTGAAGGGGCGCTGGCCGGTGTGGACTCACCAGTGCCCCAGCAGGTGGTCAAGGCGGGTGAAGCCCTTACCACAAGACGGGCAAGGGAAGGGATGCTCACTGCTGTGGGTACGCTGGTGCTGCCACAGGCTGGACATGTGGGTGAAACCCTTGCCACATTCTCCGGTGTGTACCCGCTGGTGCTCCCTTAGCCCCCGTCCACTCTTGAAACGCTTGCCGCAGTGGGAGTTGCAGCCAGTGCTGCCGCAACCCACGCGAGCTGTCGAACGCCTCACCATGGTACGGGCAGTCGTAGGGCTGGCCACTGGTGTGCATGCGCTGGTGAGACAGGGCATGGGAGGCCATGTCAAAGTCCTCTCCACACACCGGGCTGGGGACGGGACAGTCAATAGACAATAGGTGCAGGAGTGGGCCATTCGGCCCTTCGAGCCAGCACTACCATTCAATCTGATCATGGCTGATCATCCACAATCAGTACCCCGTGCCTGCCTTCTCCCCATATCCCCTGACTCCACTATCTTTAAGATACCAACAATAGCTCTCTCTTTAAAGTGTCCAGAGAACCGGCCTCCAACGCCTCTGAGGCAGAGAATTTCATGGACTCACAACTCTCTGGGTAAAAAAATGTATCCTCGTCTCCGTTCTAAATGGCTTGCCCATTATTCTTAAACTGTGGCCCTGGTTCTGGACTCCACCAACATCGGGAACATGTTTCTTGCCTCTAGCATGTCGAAACCCTTAATAATCTTATATGTTTTAATAAGATCCCCTCGCAAGGAGTATACAAGCCCAGCCACTCCATTCTCTCAGCATATGACAGCCCCGCCATCCCCGGAATTAACCTGGTGAATATACGCTGCGCTCCCTCAATAGCAAGAATGTCCTTCCTCAAATTAGGGTACCAAAATTGCACACAATACTCCAGGTGTGTCTCACTAGGGCCCTATCAAAACTGCAGAAGGACCTCTTTGCTCCTATACTCAACTCCTCTTGTTATGAAGGACAACATGCCATTCACTTTCTTCACTGCCTGCTGTACCTGCATGTTTACTTTTATAGACTGATGAACAAGGTCCCCCAGATCCCGTTATACATTCCCTTTTCCCAACTTGACGCCATTTAGATACTTATCTCCTTCCTGTTTTTGATACCAAAATGTATAACCTCACATTTATCTACATTAAACTGCATCTGCCATGCATCTGCCCACTCACCCAACCTGTCCAAGTCACCCTGCATTCTCATAGCATCCTCCTCACAGTTCACACTGCTACCCAGCTTTGTGTCATCTGCAAATTTGCTCATGTTACTTTGAATCCCTTCATCCAAATCATTGATGTATATTGTAGATAGCTGCGGTCCCATCACCGAGCCTTGCGGTACCCCACTAGTCACTGCCTGCCATTCTGAAAGACAGACACAAAATGCTGGAGTAACTCAGCGGGACAGACAGCATCTCTGGAGAGAAGGAACCTTCTTCAGACTGAGTCACAGGAGAGGGAGACACAGAGATAAGGAAGTGTAAGCCCACTAGTCACTGCCTGACATTCTGAAAGGGACCCGTTAATCCCTACTCTTTGTTTCCTGTCCGCCAACCAATTTTCTATCCATGTCAGCATTCCATCCCAATACCATGTGCTCTAATTTTACCCACTAATCTCCAATGTGGGACCTTATCAAATGCTTTCTGAAAGTGCAGTTACACTACATCCACTGGCTCTCGCTTGTCCATTTTCCTAGTTACATCTTCAAAAAATTCCAGATTAATCAAGGATGATTTCCCCTTCGTAAATCCATGCTGACTTGGACCGATCTTGTTACTGCTATCCAAATGTGCCGCTATTTCATCTTTTCTAATTGACTCCAGCATCTTCCCCACCACCGATGTCAGGAAGATTGTTTATGTCCTCCTTAGTGAAGACGGATCCAAAGTACCTGTTCAACTCATCTGCCATTTCCTTGTTCCCCATAATAAATTCACCCTTTTCAGTCTTCAAGGGTCCAACTTTGGTCTTAACTAATTTTTTTCTGTTCACATACCTAAAGCAGCTTTTACTAGCCTCCTTTATATTCTTAGCTAACTTACCTTCGTACCTCATCTTTTCTCCCTGTATTACCTTTTTAGTTGTGCACCCTTTTGTGGTCCCGCAGGTTGCTGGGCCGTTTGAAGCCCTTGCCACACTGGGCACAGGTGTAGGGGCGCTCGTCGGTGTGGGTGCGCTGGTGCTTCAGCAGGTAGGTGGAGCGAGTGAAGCCCTTGCCGCAGTCGCTGCATGTGTAGGGGCGCTCGTCGGTGTGGGTGCTCTGGTGCTCCAGCAGGCCTCTGGGTTGAGTGAAGCCCTTGCCACACTGGGCACAGATGTAGGGCCGCTCCCCGGTGTGGTAGCGCTTGTGCGCCCGCCGGTGCTGCTGGAGCTTCGACGAGTCGGCAAAGCCCTTGCCGCAGGTGGAGCAGCCGTAGGGCTTCTCGTCTATGTGCATCGGCCAGTGGTCCTGCAGGTCCTGCTCCGTCTTGAAGCTCTCGCCGCAGTCGGAGCAGATGAAGAGCCTCTCGCCGGAGTGCACGCGGCTGTGCCGCACCAGGCTGCCGTAGATGGCGAAGCTCTTGCCACACTCCGAGCAGTCGAAGGGGCGTTCTCCCGTGTGCACCCGCCGGTGGGCCTCCAGCCGGCTTGGGCTCCCGCAGGCTTTGCCACACACGTCGCACTCATAACGCTGCTCCTTGCTGTGCCCCGTCATGTGGTCCGTCACCAAAGCTCAGCCCCTCGGAGCTCAGTCCGCACACCAAACAGATGCGGGGTGCTCACCGGCACCCTGGCCACCCTCAATGGCCGCTCACGTCCCTGTCTCTCCGTCTACAGCAACGGCTCCTAAACCCTACAAGAGGTGAACACAGAGTGTCAACAAGCTGGCAAACAGGACATTGCTAGCACATATTGGGTGCATTTATGGCGGAGGAAACTGTTACATAATTTTGGGCAGCTCAGTTGCACAGCGGTACAGCTGCTGCCTCACCGCCAGACCCGGGTTCAATCCTGACTATGGGTGCTGTCTGTGCGGAGTTTGTACGTTCTACCCTTGACGTGAGTGGGCTTTTGCTCCGGTTTCCTCCATCCAAGGACCGTAGCTATTTACAATATCCATCAATGATTTAGAACCAGGGGCCACAGTTTAAGAATAAGGGGTCTGCCATTTAGAACAAAGATGAGGAACTTTTTCACCCAGAGAGTTGTGATTCTGTGGAATTCTCTGCCTCAGAAGGCAGTGGAGGTCGGTTTTCTGGATGCTTTCAAGAGAGTTAGATAGAGCTCTTAAAGATAGCGGAGTCAGTGGATATGGTGAGAAGGCAGGAACGGGGTACTGATTGTGGATGATCAGTCATGATCACATGATCCTACTCCTGCACCTATAGTCTATTTACATTTCGAAGACGTTCAGAGTTGTAATCAGCCTCTGCATAAATTGTTAAATTGTCCTTAATCTGCGTAGGATAGTGCTAGTGTACGGGGTGATCGCAGGTCGGCACAGACTTTGTGGGCTGAAAGACCTGTTTCTGCGCTACATCTCCAAACTAAACTAAACCAAAGAAGGGTCTCAACCCAAATCTTCACCCATTCCTTCTCTGATGGTGCCTGTCCCACTGAATTACTTCAGCACTTTGTGTCTATCTTCTCCACAGATGCTGCATGACCCACTCATTTAGAAACATAGAAAATAGGTGCAGGAGGCGGCCATTCGGCCCTTCGAGCCAGCACCACCATTCATTGTAATCATGGCTGATCGTCCCTAATCAATAACCCGTGCCTGCCTTCTCCCCATATCCCTTGACTCCACTAGCCCCTAGAGCTCTATCTAACTCTCTCTTAAATCCATCCAGTGACTTGGCCTCTACTGCCCTCTGTGGCAGGAAATTCCATAAATTCACAACTCTCTGGCTGAAAAAGTTTTTCTCACAGTCTTAAATGACCTCCCCTTTATTCTAAGACAGTGGTCCCTGGTTCTGGACTAACCCAACATTGGGAACATTTTTCCCACATCTAGCTTGTCCAGTCCTTTTATAATTGTATATGTTTCTATAAGATCCCCCCTCATCATAGAATCATAGAAAATAGGAACAGGAGTAGGCCATTCGGCCCTTCGAGCCTGCACCGCCATTCAATATGATCATGGCTGATCATCCAACTCAGTATCCTGTACCTGCCTTCTTTCCATACCCCCTGATCCCTTTAGCCACAAGGGCCACATCTAGCTCCCTCTTAAATATAGCCAATGAACTGGCCTCAACTACCTTCTGTGGCAGAGAATTCCACAGACTCACCACTCTCTGTGTGAAAAAAGATCTTCCCATCTCGGTCCTAAAAGACTTCCCCCTTATCCTTAAACTGTGACCCCTTGTTCTGGAGTTCCCCAACATCGGGAACAATCTTCCTGCATCTAGCCTGTCCAACCCCTTAAGAATTTTGTAAGCCTCTATAAGATCCCCCCCTCAATCTCCTAAATTCCAGCGAGTATAAGCCAAGTCTATCCAGTCTTTCTTCATATGGAAGTCCTGCCATCCCAGGAATCAGTCTGGTGAACCTTCTCTGTACTCCCTCTATGGCAAGAATGTCTTTCCTCAGATTAGGAGACCAAAACTGTACACAGTACTCCAGGTGTGGCCTCACCAAGACCCTGTACAACTGCAGTAGAACCTCCCTGCTCTTGTACTCAAATCCTTTTGCTATGAATGGCATTTGCTTTCTTCACTGCCTGCTGCACCTGCATGCCTATTTTCAATGACTGGTGTACCAGGACACCCAAGTTCTCTTTGCATCTCCCCTTTTCCTAATCTACCACCATTCAGATAATAATCTACCCTCCTGTTTTTGCCACCAAAGTGGATAACCTCACATTTATCCACATTATACTGCATCTGCCATGGATTTGCCCACTCACCCAACCTATCCAAGTCATTTTGCAGCCTTCTAGCATCCGCCTCACAGCTAACACTGCCCCCCAGCTTCGTGTCATCCGCAAACTTGGAGATGTTGCATTCAATTCCCTCATCCACATCATTAATATATATTGTAAATAACTGGGCTCCCAGCACTGAGCCTTGCGGTACCCCACTAGTCACTGCCTGCCATTCTGAAAATGACCCTACTCTTTGCTTCCCGTCTGCCAGCCAGTTCACTATCCACTTCAATACTGAACCCCCAATACCCTGTGCTTTAGGTTTGCATGCTAATCTCTCATGTGGGACCTTGTCGAAAGCCTTCTGAAAGTCCAGATATAACACATCCACAGGTTCTCCCTTATCTACACAACTAGTTACATCCTCAAAAAATTCTATAAGATTCTGTAATTCTGGTCTGTAATTCCCCGTTTTCTCTCTCCCTCCCTTTTTAAAAAGTGGGGTTACATAAGCTACCCTCCAATCCTCAGGAACTACTCCAGAATCTAAAGAGTATGCTAAACTCCAGTAAATACAAGCCTAGTCTTTTCAATCTTTCCTCATATGACAGCCCCGCCATCCCAGGAATCAATCTCGTGAACCTACGCTGCACTGCTTCAATCACAAGGATGTCCTTCCTCAAATTAGGAGACCAAAACTGTACACAATACTCCAGATATGGTCTCACCAGAGCCCTGTACAACTGCAGAAGACAACTGCAGAGCCCTGTACAACTCTTCACTCCTGTACTGAAATCCTCTTGTTACGAAGGGCAACATTCCATTAGCTTTCTTCACTGCCTGCTATACCTGCACGCCAACTTTCAGTGACCGGTGTACAAGGGCGCCCAGGTCTCGCTGCACCTCCCCCTTACCTAACCTAACCCTATTGAGATAATAATATGCCCCCTTTGTTTTTGCCGCCAAAGTGGATAACCTCACATTTATCTATATTATACTGCATCTGCCACGCTCACTCAACCTGTCCAGGTCACCCTGCAACCTCCTAACGTCCACTTCACAGCTCACACTGTCACCCAGCTTTGTGTCATCCACAAACTTGCTAGTGTTGCTCCTAATTCCCTCTTCCAAATCATTAATATATATGGTAAACAGTTGCGACCCCAACACCGAGCCTTGCGGCACTCCACTCGCCACTGCCTGCCATTCTGAAAAGGACCCGTTGACTCCTACTCTTTGCTTCCGGTCTGCCAACCAATTTTCTATCCATGTCAACACCCTACCCCCAATACCATGTGCTCTAATTTTAGTCACAAGTCTCCCATGCGGGACCTTATCAAAGGCTTTCTGAAAGTCTAGATACACTACATCCACTGGCACCCCTTCATCCATTTTACTTGTCACATCCTCAAAAAATTCCAGAAGGTTAGTCAAGCATGATTTCCTTTTCATAAATCCATGTTGACTTGGACTAATTCTTTTACTGCTATCCAAATGCTCCATTATTACCTCTTTAATAATTGACTCCTGCATCTTTCCCACCACCGAAGTCAGGCTAACTGGTCTGTAATTTTGCGTTTTCTCTCTCGCTCCTTTCTTGAAAAGTGGGATAACCATATAACACAACATATAACAATTACAGCACGGAAACAGGCCATCTCGGCACTTCAAGTCCGTATCCGAGAATAACATTAGCTATTCTCCAATCCACAGGAACTGATCCTGAATCTATTGAACATTGGAAAATGATCACCATTATTTCATTTCCACTATTTCTGGAGCCACCTCCCTGAGGACCCTTGGATGCAGACCATCAGGCCCAGGGGATTTATCATCCTTCAGTCCCATTAGCCTACACAATACTATTTCTCGCCTAATGAAAATTTGTTTCAGTTCCTCTACTCCCTTCGATCCTCTGTCCTCCAGTATACATGGGAGATTGTTTGTGTCGTCCTTAGTGAAGACAGATCCGAAGTACCTATTCAACTCTTCTGCCATTTCCTTGTTGCCTTTGTTTAACTCCAGCAATTTTCATGTAATCTATTCCACAGATGCTGTCTGATCTGTTGAGTTACTCCAGCATTTTGTCAGAGTGATAGAATGATACAGCGTGGAAACAGGCCCTTCGGCCCAACTCGCCCACACTGACCAACATGTCCCAGCTAGACTTGTCCCACATGCCCGCGCTTGGTCCATATCCCTCCAAACCTGTCCTATCCATGTACCCGTCTTACTGTTTCTTAAACAATGGGACACTCCCAGTCTCGACGGCTGCACAGGGGTCAGCTGCTTGCCCCTTTTCCGAAGTTACATCCGTGCCCGCGTGTCCCTGGAGAGGGAACACGCGGTGTCCACGGGGACGCTGGAGGCCTTCCGTGAACGCTGGTCGCACGGGAGATCGATTGTATTATAGACACGCATGGCAGGATTTTCATTTGAATTTTTGTCTTGTTTGTAAACTGCCGATACAGGCAGCGTTTGATATGAATGCAATACTACTTTGTATGTTGATTTTTTTTTTGGAATAAAGTATTTGTATTGAAAAAAAAGCCTCAACAACCTCCTCTGGCAGCTGGCACCACCCCTCTTAGTGTGAAAAAGTCACCCCTCAGATTCCTATTAAATCTTTTCCCCTTCACCTTCTGGTACATCTGCCCAGACAGATGCAACTAAATTTAAAGTGGCACTTTCCTCCCAATAACCCTCTCTGACTAAACTCCTCCCTTCACCACCTCCAGTTTAAATTCAAGTTGGAATATTTTGGAGGACCAAGTAACCAAGAACAAAGAACCTTAAACCTACATTCTCTGGTAGATTCTATGCATCTACCCAATCTATTCCCCTCATGATCTTAAACACCTCAAAAAAGATCACACCTCATCCTCCTGCAGTCCATGGAATAGAGACCCAGTCTATTCAACCTCTCTCTATAGCTCACACCTAGTCCAGTGCTTCTTAAACTGGTGAATGATTCACCCAAGGACAAATAAAATTATTTTGGGGTGAATGAAACTGAAAGGGTGAATGACTTAATTTATTCAGATGTTTATATATTTGTCTTGTACTTAAAAAAAGGCATTGAAGTAAAGTTGTTATTAAGCTCTTATTGGATTAATGGCAATGGAGCTGGAAATTTGATGATTTTTTCTCTCTACCCAATTGTCTAATTTCAAAGTCGCCGATATCTCTCAAATTTACTGTATATTTAGGATGTTCAAAAAGTTGAATAAAATAAACACTTAAGAAATTAGTTAATTTATGATTTTTACTCATGTGACAAAATTAATTATATATGAAATTATACACAAGGGAGAAGACGAAAATTACAAAAAAACATCAGAGAATGCAGTCGAGGGTGAATGAAAGTTTGTGATAAAGACTCAAGGGTGAATGACACTGAAATAGTTTAAGAAGCTGCTCGAGTCCTTTGTGTCTGTTTTCCCCACTGATGCTGCCTCACCCTCCCCCTCCGTCCACAGCAACGGCTCCTAAACTCTGCAGGAGGGGAACCCAGAGCTGGCAAACAGGCAAACAGGCAAACTGGCAAACAGGACATTACTGATGCGTGAACATTACTAGTACTTGGTGATTGCCTGGGTTAGAGACCCTCCTTCACCCTCCCCTCATCCCCTCTACCCACCCACACCTCTTATCTTCCCCCCTCATCTCCTCTCTCCCCCACCCCCCTTCCCCCTTCCCCCTCTCCCCTTCCCCCTCCTTCCCTCCTTTCCCCCCTCCTTCCCTCCCCCTCCTTCCTCCCCCCTCCCCTCCTCCCTCCCCCCTCACCCCCTTCCCCCTGCTCCTCCCCCTTTCCCCCCCTCCTCCCCCCTTTCCCCCCTCCACCCCCACTTTCCCCCCCTCCACCCCCCTTCCCCCCCTTCCTTCCCCCCTCCTCCTCCCCCTTTCCCCCTCCGTCCCCCCCTCTTCCCCCCTTCCCTCCTCCCTCCCTCCTTCCCCCCTTCCCCCCTCCCTCCCCCCTCCCCTCTCACCTCCCTTCCCCCCCCCTCCCTCCCTCCTTCCCCCCTTCCCCCCCTCCCCCCCCCTCCTTCCCCCCTTCCCCCCCTCCTTCCCCCATTCCCCCCCTCCTTCCCCCCTTCCTCCCTCCCTCCCTCCTTCCCCCCCTTCCCCCCTCCCTCCCCCCTCCCCTCTCACCTCCCTTCCCCCCCCCTCCCTCCCTCCTTCCCCCCTTCCCCCCCTCCCCCCCCTCCTTCCCCCCTTCCCCCCCCTCCTTCCCCCATTCCCCCCCCCTCCTTCCCCCCTTCCCCCCCTCCTTCCCCCATTCCCCCCCCTCCTTCCCCCCTCCCTCCCTCCTTCCCCCCTTCCCCCCTTCCCCCCCTCCTTCCCCCCTTCCCCCCCTCCTTCCCCCCTTCCCCCCCTCCTTCCTTCCCCCCCCCTCCCTCCCTCCTCCTTCCCCCCCCCTCCCTCCCTCCTCCTTCCCCCCTCCCTCCTTCCTCCCTCCTCTCCTCCCTCCTCCTTCCCCCCTCCCCTCTCACCTCCCTTCCCCCCCCCAGTGTCGCGGCTCCGGTTCTCCGTGAGGGGGGAGGAGGAGGAGCCGAGAATCTGGGAATCCCGTCGAGAACAATCGGTCCCTTTGCAACCGTCAGCCCGCCTCGCGCCGTGACGTCATCCCGCCCCGCTCCGCGACGTCAGCCCGCCCCGCTCCGCCTTGCGCCGTGACGTCAGCCCGCTCCGCCAGGCTACGTGACGTCTGTCCGCCCCGCCCGGCGCCGTGACGTCACCGCCACTCGGAGGGAGTTGCTTCAGGAAGCAAGATGGCGGTTGTTTTAAACGTTGACGGTGAAGACAAAATGCTGCAGTAACTCAGCGGCTCTGGACAGACGGGCAGCGGGAATTGGCCGACGTTTCAGGTCGAGGCCCTTCTTCACATTGAAGGTAGAACCCGGGCTGAACAGAATTACCCGCCTCATGCACCACCCACAACCCCCCGCTCACACTCCCCCATCACCACTCCCACCCCCCCATCGCTCTCCCTTTCCCGTCCCTCATCCCCTCATCCCCTCCTCCTCAATAGGGTGACCAAGAACTATGCTCTCCCCCCTCACCACTCTTTCGGAACTCTGCTTGCTACCCAGCCGTGCGGTTCCTCACGGGGTGACGAGAACTGCTCTCCCCCTCACCACTCTTCCCCATGCACTAGCAATGTTACAACATTTTGAGATTTTAAAAATCAAGTCTGCAATTTATCCCATCAGATAACGCATACAAATAAGTTTAATTTGACACCTAATTCACTTTCATATCTTCAGTATAAAAAAGTTAGGGCCATTTTCATACTCGGACATTAGCAACTTGCTTCCTATTGCTTTTCTATTGACTTAACACAAAAGTTGTGATCGAGGACAGTCAAAAGCCCATAACTTCCTTAAAAATTAAGAGAACTTAAAGAAATTTTCAGTTTTTATAGATTGAAGTATTCTGAAACAAATATGAAACAATCTTATTTGGATGACCTGAAATTAAAACATATAATTTAGATTCTGGAGTAGTTCCTGAGGATTGGTGGGTAGCAAACGTAACCCCTCTTTTTAAGAAGGGGGGGGGGGAAGAGAGAAAATGGGGAATTACAGACCAGTTAGTCTAACATCGGTAGTGGGGAAACTGCTAGAGTCAGTTATTAAAGATGGGATAGCAGCACATTTGGAAAGTGGTGAAATCATTGGACAAATTCAGCATGGATTTACGAAAGGTAAATCATGTCTGACGAATCTTGTGGAATTTTTCGAGGATGTAACTAGTAGAGTGGATGGGGGAGAACCAGTGGATGTGGTGTATCTGGACTTCCAGAAGGCTTTCAACAAGGTCCCACATAAGCGATTAGTATATAAACTTAAAGCATATGGCATTGGGGGTTTAGTATTGATGTGGATAGAGAACTGGCTGGCAAACAGGAAGCAAAGAGTAGGAGTAAACGGGTCGTTTTCACAATTGCAGGCAGTGACTAGTGGGGTACCGCAAGGCTCAGTGCTGGGACCCCAGCTATTTACAATATACATAAATGATCTGGATGAGGGAATTGAAGGCAATATCTCCAAGTTTGCAGATGACACTAAGCTGGGGGGCAGTGTTAGCTGTGAGGAGGATGCTAGGAGAATGCAAGGTGACTCGGATAGGCTGGGTGAGTGGGTAAATGTTTGGCAGATGCAGTATAATGTGGATAAATGTGAGGTTATCCACTTTGGTGGCAAAAATAGGAAAACCGACTACTATCTAAATGGTGGCCGATTAGGAAAAGGGGAGATGCAGCGCGACCTGGGTGTCATGGTACACCAGTCATTGAAAGTAGGCATGCAGGTACAGCAGGCAGTGAAGAAAGCCAATGGTATGTTAGCTTTCACAGCAAAAGGATTTGAGTATAGGAGCAGGGAGGTTCTATCTCAGTTGTATAGGGTCTTGGTGAGGCCACATCTGGAGTATTGCGTACAGTTCTGGTCTCCAAATCTGAGGAAGGACATTATTGCCATAGAGGGAGTGCAGCAAAGGTTCACCAGACTGATTCCTGGGATGTCAGGACTGTCTTATGAACAAAGACTGCATAGACTCGGTTTATACTCTCTAGAATTTAGGGGATTGAGAGGGGATCTTATAGAAACTTACAAGATTCTTAAGGGGTTGGACAGGCTAGATGCAGGAAGATTGTTCCCGATGTTGGGGAGGTCCAGGACAAGGGGTCACAGCTTAAGGATAAGGGGGAAATCCTTTAGGACCGAGATGAGAAGGAATTTTTTCACACAGAGAGTGGCGAGTCTCTGGAACTCTCTGCCACAGAGGGTAGTTGAGGCCAGTTCATTGGCTATATTTAAGAGGGAGTTAGATGTGGCCCTTGTGGCTAAGGGGATCAGAGGGTATGGAGAGAAGGCAGATACGGGATACTGAGTTGGATGATCAGCCATGATCATATTGAATGGCAGTGCAGGCTTGAAGGGCCGAATGGCCTACTCCTGCACCTAATTTCTATGTTTATTTCTATGTTTCTATAATTAGTTAGTTACCCAATTGTAGCCAATTACAAAATTCAATTACTAGATCTAAACATCTATCCATTTCTTAAGAAAATTAAAAAATAAATTTAAAGCCTAAGTGTTAAGGGGGGACTTGATAGAGGTCTTTAAAATGATGAGAGGGATAGACAGAGTTGATGTGGACAAGCTTTTCCTTATGAGAATAGGGAAGATTCAAACAAGAGGACATGACTTTAGAATTAAGGGACAGAGGTTTAGGGGTAACATGAGGGGGAACTTCTTTACTCAGAGAGTGGTAGCGGTGTGGAATGAGCTTCCAGTGGAAGTGGTGGCGGCAGGTTCGTTGGTATCATTTAAAAATAAATTGGATAGGCATATGGATGAGAAGGGTATGGAGGGTTATGGTATGAGTGCAGGCAGGTGGGACTAAGGGAAAAAAGTTGTTCGGCATGGACTTGAAGGGCCGAGATGGCCTGTTTCCGTGCTGTAATTGTTATATGGTTAAGTGTCCAATTAACAGTCACACAATAATTCACAATATAACATGATTGTAGTTGTAGTTAATTTATTGGCCAAATTGAAGGAATTCAGTGTTTAATGCCTTAAATTAATGGGCATTTTAAACAGCTTGCGAGTGGGATTTTCTGGAACGCGATGGATTAGAACGTTGCGGTTCCGGTGAATTTAAACCCAATATCGGCAGGAAATTTTCTGCCGGTTCGTATGGGGGCTAAATCACCGTTTCGCAACATGAAATATTGATTAAAGTCCCCTAAAAAAGCAAGTTTATATGTAAAAATAAACAGCTTTCACTTACCTGTCCCCTACGTAAAACGGGAACAACGGTCCCCGTTGTCGGCGTTCACTGGCATTAGGAGCTCATTTTTATTTTACTGCAATGATTAAGTAGTCGGGCTATGTATTTAAAAAAACAAACTTACCGGCAGTCGGAACAAATCTCTAGAAATATATCGCACACTCCGACAACAGAAAGCTCCGGATTGCATGGGGAATACCGCATTTTAATCCCGCCCCCCCCCCCCCTTAAAGCCGCGAAAGTCGCGCACACGGCCAGCGGCAGAACTGCAGCACCGCTAAAGGTAAGTTTTGTAACATACCTACATGCACCCCCCTAACACTACCCTCCCCCTCACACTACCCCCCCACACTCCCCCTCCCACACAACCCTCAAACTCCCCCCTCGTTCCCCCCCTCACACTCCTCCCTCCCACACCCCCTTGAACACTCACACTCACCCCACAAACTACTGCCCTCACTCCCCCCTCACACTCCCCGCTCGCACTCGCCCCTCACATTCACCCGCCCTCACACTCCCCCCCCCCCCCCCCAATACTCCCCAGTCACCACGCTCCCCCCCCCCCCTCCCCCCCATCGCTCTCCCCCTTTCCTGTCCCTCATCCCATCCTCCTCTCCCCTCTACTACTCAATAGGGTGACCAAAAACTATGCTCTCCCCCCATCACCACCCTTTCAGAACTCTGCTTGCTACCCAGCCGTGTGGTTCCTCACGGGATGACGAGAACTGCTCTCCGCCCCCTCACCACTCTTCTCCATGCACGCTCCCCGTCTCTAACCTACCCCCCCCCCCCCCCCCCCAACCCCACATCCTCGCCAATCTCCCCCTCCCTCAAAACGATGATCAGAACTGCCTCATCCGATCCCCCTCATCACTCTCCCCTTCCCCTCTACTCGCGGTGACCAGAACTGCTCACCAAAAGCAGATAGCTGTCAGAGCAGGACAGGGAGGGAGCAACAGATGGATACGGATAAGATGCAGTGTCTGTCGAGTAGAGTTCCACCAAACCACGTTTGACCAGCCAGATGCAACTAAATTTAAAGTGGAACTTTCTTCCAAATAACCCTCTCTGGCTTAACCCCTCCCTTCACCACCTCCAGTTTAAATTCCAGTTGGAATATTTTGGAGAACCAAGACACAAAGAAAATGCTGGAGTAACTTTGTCATGAAGTGATAGAGTGATAGTAATAGGGAAACAATTCGGCCCAACAGTAAAGTCATTCAAACTTGTTAATTTGAACGAAATTAATTACCTTGCAGTCATACAGAGAATAAAATAACAGATCACACAATGAACCCAGTTTAGCATCCACTACAGTGAGTCCACCAGACACCTCCTCATCTGTGATAGACAATAGATGCAGAAGTAGGCCATTTGGCCCTTCGAGCCAGCACCGCCATTTAATGTGATCATGGCTGATCGTCCCCAAACAGTACCCTGTTCCTGCCTTTTCCCCATATCCCCTGACTCCGCTATCTTTAAGAGCCCTACCTAGCTCTTTCTCTTAGAAGCATCCAGAGAACCGGCCTCCACCGCCCTCTGAGGCAGAGAATTCCACAGACTCAAAGCCCTGTCCCACGGTACGAGTTCATTCCAAGAGCTCTCCCGAGTTTTAAAAAAATCAAACTTGTGGGAAGCACGGAGAATGAACGTAGTGGGCACGTTGGAGCTCGGGGATGTCTCTTAGCGCTAACGGCAGGTACTCGGGAAGACTCGCTAACGGCAGGTAAGCAATGAAAGACTCGTAAAGATTTTTCTACGTTGAAAAATGTCCAGGAGAGCCCCGAGTGCCAAAGAGTGGCCATTACCGTAAATCTCCGAGCTCGAATCATGGCAATCTCGGGATTATTCTTGGAATGAACTCGTACCGTGGGACAGGGCTTTCACAACTCTCTTTGATAAAAAGTGTTTCCTTGTCTCCGTTCTAAATGGCTTACTCCTTATTCTTACACTGTGGCCCCTGGTTGTGGACACCCCCCAACATCAGGAACATGTTTCCTGCCTCCAGCATTACCAAACCCTTAACAATCTTATATGTTTCAATGAGATTCCCTCTCATCCTTCTAAACTCCAGAGTGTACGAGCCCAGCTGCTCCATTCTCTCAGCATATGAATGTCCCGCCATCCCGGGATTTAACCTTGTAAACCTACGCTGCACTCCCTCAATAGCAAGAATGTCCTTCCTCAAATTAGGGGACCAAAACTGCACACAATACTCCAGATGTGGTCTCACCAGGGCCCTGTACAACTGCAGAAGGACCTCTTTTCTGCTATATTCGATTCCTGTTGTTATGAAGGCCAACATACCATTCGCTTTCTTCACTGCCTGCTGAACCTGCATGCTTACTTTCATAGGCTGATGTACAAGGACCCCCAGATCCCGTTGTACTTCCCCTTTTCCCAACTTGACGCCATTTAGATAGTAATCTGCCTTCCTGTTTTTGCTACAAAGTGGATAACCTCACATTTATCAGCATTAAACTTCATCCGTCATGCATCTATCCACTCCCCCAACCTGTCCAAGTCACCCTGCATTCTCATAGCATCCTCCTCACAGTTCACGCTGTCACCCAGCTTTGTGTCATCTGCAAATTTGCTCATGTTACTTTGAATCCTTTCATCCAAATCATTGATGTATATTGTAAATAGCTGGGGTCCCAGCTCCGATCCTTCCGGTACCCCACTAGTCACTGCCTGCCATTTTGAAAGGGACCCGTTAATCCCTACTCTTTGATTCCCTTCTGCCAACCACTTCTCTATCCATGTCTGCACTCCACCCCCAATACCATGTGCCCTAATTTTGCCCACTAATCTATGAAGGACCTTATCAAATGTTTTCTGAAAGTCCAGGTACACTACATCCACTGGCTTTCCCTTGTCCATTTTCCTAGTTACATCTTCAAAAAATTGCAGAAGATTAGTCAAGCATGATTTCCCCCTTCGTAAATCCATGCTGACTCGGACCGATCCTGTTACTGCTATCCAAATGTTCGGCTATCTCATCTTTTATAATTGACTCCAGCATCTTCCCCACCACCGAAGTCAGGCTAGCTGGTCTATAATTCCCTGTTTTCTCTCTCTCCCCGCCTTTCTTAAAAAGTGGGATAACATTAGCTACCCTCCAATCCACAGGAACTGATCCTGAGTCTATAGAGCATTGGAAAATTATCACCAATGCAACCACGATTTCTAGAGCCACTTCCTTAAGTACCCTGGGATGCTGACCATCAGGCCCTGGGGATTTATCAGCCTTCAGTCTATCCAACACCATTTCCCGCCTAATGTGGATTTCCTTCAGTTCCTCCGTCACCAAAGATCCTCTGGCCAGTACTATCAAGTCAAGTCAAGTTTATTCGTCACATACGCATAGGAGATGTGCAGTGAAATGAAAAGTGGCAATGCTTGCAGATTGTGCAAATAAACTACAAAACAGAATGGAACAGAATCAGTAATTACATATTTGTGAGAGGAAAAAAAAAAGAAACAGCAATTTGAAAAAGACACCACACAACAGTAAATTGGTACATTAAGTTCGTCGTTGGTGAGATCGGAGTTTACAGTCCTAATGGCGTCTGGGAAGAAACTCCTTCTCAACCTCTCTGTTTTCACAGCACGGCAACGGAGGCGTTTGCCTGACCGTAGCAGCTGGAACAGTCTGTTGCTGGGGTGGAAGGGGTCCCCCATAATCTTGTTGGCTCTGGATTTGCACCTTCTGATGTATAGTTCCTGCAGGGGGGTGAGTGTAGTTCCCATAGTGCGTTCGGCAGAATGCACTACTCTCTGCAGAGCCTTCTTGTCCTGGGCAGAGCAATTCCCAAACCAAATTGTGATGTTTCCAGACAAGATGCTTTCCACAGCCGCAGAGTAGAAGCACTGGAGGATCCTCAGAGACACTCTGAATTTCCTCAATTGCCTGAGGTGGTAAAGGCGCTGCCTTGCCTTACTCACAAGTGCTGCAGCGTGTGATGTCCATGTCAGATCCTCTGAGATGTGGACTCCCAGCTATTTAAAGCAGCTCACCCTATCCACAGCATCCCCATTTATCTTCAATGGTGTGTACATCCTCGGATGTTGTGCCCTCCTAAACTCCATGATCTGCTCCTTAGTTTTTATGACATTCAAGAGGAGGCTGTTGTCCTGACACCAGAGTGCCAGATCAGCCACCTCTTCCCGGTAGGCCTTCTCATCGTTATCTGGGATCAGTACCACCACCACAGTGTCATCAGCAAACTTGATTATAGAGTTGGAGCTGAACCTAGCCACGCAGTTATGTGTGTACAGGGAGTACAGTAGGGTGCTGAGGATGCAACCCTGGTGGGATCCTGTGCTCAGGGTGAGGGACTTTGATGTATTTCCTCCAATCTTGACTACCTGGGGCCTGGCGGTGAGAAAGTCCAGGACCCAGGCACACAGGGGGGTGTTGTGCCCCAATTCCAGCAGCTTCTCAGCCAGTCTGGTGGGGACTATTCGTGTTGAAGGCTAAACTGAAGTCTAGTTCCCCTTCAGTATCCTCACGTAGCTCCCCTTCTGGCTGTTAAGATGAGAGAGAGCTGTGTGCAGAACCTGGGAGACCGCATCGTCCATGGATCCATTCGGACGGTATGCGAATTGTAGCAGGTCCATGTTGCGAGGCAGGAAGACGCAGATATGTTTCTTGACCAGCCTCTCAAAACATTCACCTCTCTACCGAGGTGAGGACCACCGGACGGTAGTCATTCAGACAGTCTGGGAAGGCATTTTTTGGTACAGGTACAATGATGGATTTTTTGAAGCAGGCAGGGACCTGGGACTTGGCCAGGGAGAGGTTGAATATTGTAGTGAGCACCGGAGCTAGCTGCGTAGCACAATACTTAAGTACTTGCCCCGAGATGCCATCTGGGCCTACAGCTTTCCTCGTGTTGAGAAGATTGTTATATCAGGAAAATTGTTTGGGTCCTCCTTAGTGAAAACTGATCCAAAGTACCTGTTCAACTCATCTGCCATTTCCTTGTTCCCCATAATAAATTCACCCTTTTCAGTCTTCAAGGGTCCAACTTTGGTCTTAACTAATTTTTTCCTCTTCACATACCTAAAGAAGCTTTTACTATCCTGCTTTATATTCTTGGCTAGCTTACCTTCGTACCTCATCTTTTCTCCCCGTATTGTCTTTTTGGTTATTTTCTGTTGTTCTTTAAACATTACCCAATCCTCTTGCTTCCCGCTCATCTTTGCTACGTTGTACTTCTTTGCTTAAATTTTTATACTGTCCCGGCCGTCCCTTGTGAGCCATGGTCGCCCCTTTCTCCCCTGGAATCTTTCTTCCTCATAGGAATGAACTGATCCTGCACCTTCTGTATTATTCCTAGAAATACCTGCCATTGTTGTTCCACTGTCATCCCTGCTAGTGTATCTTTCCAGTCAACTTTGGCCAGCTCCTCCCTCATGGCTCCATAGTCCCCTTTATTCAACTGCAACACTGGCACCTCCGATCTACTCTTCTCCCTCTCCAATTGTAGATTAAACCTGACCATGTTATGGTCACTACCTCCTAATGGCTCAATAGCCTCGAGGTCCTTTATCAAATCCGGTTCATTACATAACACTAAGGCAAAAGCCTTAAAGTCCTTGTCTCCCCGTCAAAAGCCTGGATCGCCACAACACAGAGGGAGAACAAGGAAAGAAAGGACCTTCAGGCCCTTAAAGAATAAGGGGTGGGCCATTTCAAGATTCAAAAATCAATTTAATTGTCACTTAACCAATTAAGGTACAGATAAATTAATGAATATATAAGTCTGAAGAAGGGTTTCGACCTGAAACATTGCCTATTTCATTCGCTCCATCGATGCTGCCTCACCCGCTGAGTTTCTCCAGCATTTCTGTCTACCACCGAATGAATACGTTTATTGGCCATGTATGTACACATACAAGGAATTTGCCTTTGTGCTCTGCTCGCAAGTAACAACATGACACACAGTAAGAATGACACATAAAACATTAAACATTTGATTTACCAAGGGTGAAACCCATTTAGAACGGCGATAAGGAAACACTTTTTCACCCAGGAAGTTGTGAATCTGAAATTCTCTGCCTCAGAAGGCAGTGGAGGCCAATTCACTGGATACTTCTGTATCTGTATCTTGACGTATAATCACCATCACTGGTTGTCACATACGTTAGATGGGTCATGTCCAAAGTCGCAATTTAATATTAAAGTGGGTATTGGAAGTCAGCGTCTTAATATCGATTGTTTCCAGCTTGGTCTCGAAGGTCTTGATGTTGGGTGCAGTGTGAATGTCATGGTGGAGATGATTCCATTGGCGGATTGTCTTTGGGTACAGTGAATATCTATAACTGTCTTTCTTTCCTTCAGAGTATGAAGAAGGGTTTCGACCCGAAAAGTTGCCTATTTCCTTCGCTCCATAGATGCTGCCTCACCCGCTGAGTTTCTCCAGCATTTTTGTCTACCTACAGTCTTTATTTGTTGGGGTGATGTTGTATTTGAAAACCCCCGATTGCCTGGTCTTTGGTTGACTGGATGAATTTGTAGATCGAAGATGACTCTTGATGTTGCTTGGAATATAGATGCATTTCTTTATAGATGGCCATCAGGCGTAATTTTGTCCTATGGTCTTATAACCATATAACAATTACAGCACGGAAACAGGCCTTCTCGGCCCTTCCAGTCCGTGCCGACCATTTATTTTCCCCTAGTCCCATCTACCTGCACTCACACCATACCCCTCCATTTCCTTCCCGTCCATATACCAATCCACTGTACTTTTAAATGTTAAAATCGATCCTGCCTCCACCACTTCTGCTGGAAGATCATTCCACACAGCCACCACTCTCTGAGTAAAGAAGTTCCCCCTCATGTTACCCTTAAACTTCTGTCCCTTAATTCTCATGTCATGCCCTCTTGTTTGAATCTTCCCTACCCTCAATGGGAAAAGCTTATCCACGTCAACTCTGTCTATCCCTTTCATCATTTTCAAGACCTCAATCAAGTCCCCCCTTAACCTTCTGCGCTCCAAAGAATAAAGACCTAACTTGTTCAACCTTTCTCTGTAACTTAGTTGCTGGAACCCAGGCAACATTCTAGTAAATCTCCTCTGTACTCTCTCTATTTTGTCGACATCCTTCCTATAATTAGGTGACCAAAATTGTACACCATACTCCAGAATTGGTCTCACCAATGCCTTGTATAATTTTAACATTACTTCCCTACTCCTGTATTCAATGCACTGATTTATAAAGGCCAGCACACCAAAAGCTTTCTTTACCACCCTATCTACATGCGATTCCACCTTCAGGGAACTATACACAGTTATTCCTAGATCCCTCTGTTCCACAGCATTCTCAATTCCCTACCATTTACCATGTACGTCCTATTTTGATTTGTCCTGCCAAGATGTAGCACCTCACACTTATCAGCATTAAACTCCATCTGCCATCTTTCAGCCCACTCTTCCAAATGGCCCAAATCTCTCTGTAGACTTTGAAAATCTACTTCATTATCCACAGCACCACCTATCTTAGTATCATCTGCATACTTACTTATCCAATTTTCCACCCCATCATCTAGATCATTGATGTACATGACAAACAACAGTGGACCCAACACAGATCCCTGAGGCACCCCACTGGTCACCGGCTTCCACCCTGACAAACAGCCATCCACCATTACTCTCTGGCATCTCCCATTCAGCCACTGTTGAATCCATCTTGCTACTCCGTCATTAACACCCAAAGATTGAACCTTCTTAACCAACCTTCCATGGGGAACCTTGTCAAAGGCCTTACCGAAATACTGAAGTCTTGAAGAGTTTCCCACTCTAGATCAGAAACGATTTTAGTGATACTGGATTCCCTGCTGTAATCACCAACGGTAAACCTTGCAGCTCCAGAGAGAGAGAGTTGGATAGAGAGAGAGTTTCAAGAGATAGTTGGATAGAGCTCTTAAAGATTGCGGAGTTAAGGGATATGGGGAGAAGGCAGGAAAGGGGTACTGATTGTGGATGATCAGCCATGATCACAGAGAGTGGCGGTGCTGGCTCGAAGGGCCTAAATAGCCTACTCCTGCACCTATTGTCTACGGTCTAATGTGTAACTCAGCGGGACAGGCAGCATTTATTGAGAGAAGGAATGGGTGAACCGAAACGTCACCCATCCTTCGCTCTATAGATGATGCCTCACCTCTGTATTTCACCAGATTTTGTGTCTACCTTCGATTCTATCCAGCATCTGCCATTCTTTCTCCCACTTCTTCAGACTGATGTCAGGGGAGGGTTAGGGTTAGCTCGGATTGAGGCTTGGAAGGCTGAGCTCAACTCCCATGCCCCGACACAAAAAAATATAAAGCAGGATAGTGAAAGCTTCTTTACGTATGTGAGGAGGAAAAAATTAGTTAAGACCAAAGTTGGACCTTTGGAAGACCGAAAAAGGTGAATGTATTATGGGAACAAGGAAATGGCAGATGAGTTGAACAGGTACTTTGGATCTGTCTTCACTAAGGAAGACACAAACAATCTTCCTAATATACTCGTGGCCAGAGGATCTGGGGTGACGGAGGAGCTGAAGGAAATCCACATTAGGCAGGAAATGGTGATGGAACTGAAGGCTGATAAATTCCCAGGGCCTGATGGTCTGCATCCCAGGGTTCTTAAGAAAGTGGCTCTAGAAATCGTGGACGCATTGGTGATCATTTTCCAATGTTCGATAGACTCAGGAGCAGTTCCTGTGGATTGGAAGATAGCTAATGTTATCCCACTTTTTAAGAAAGGCGGGGAGAGGGAAAACAGGGAATTATAGACCAGTTAGCTTGGCATCGGTGGTGGGGAAGATGCTGGAGTCAATTATAAAAGATGAGATAGCCGAACATTTGGATAGCAGTAACAGGATCGGTCCGAGTCAGCATGGATTTACGAAGGGGAAATCATGCTTGACTAATCTTCTTGAATTTTTTTGAAGATGTAACTAGGAAAATGGACAAGGGAGAACCAGTGGATGTAGTGTACCTGGACTTTTAGAAAGCATTTGATAAGGTCCCACATTGGAGATTAGTGGGCAAAATTAGGGCACATGGTATTGGGGGTAGAGTGCTGACATGGATAGAGAAGTGGTTGGTAGACAGGAAACAAAGAGTAGGGATTAACGGGTCCCTTTCAGAATGGCAGGCAGTGACTAGTGGAGTACCGCAAGGCTCGGTGCTGGGACCGCAGCTATTTACAATATACATCAATGATTTGGATGAAGGGATTCAAAGTAACATAAGCAAATTTGCAGATGACACAAAGCTGGGTGGCAGTGTGAACTGTGAGGAGGATGCTATGAGAATGCAGGGTGACTTGGATAGGTTGGGTGAGTGGGCAGATGCAGTTTAATGTGGATAAATGTGAGGTTATACATTTTGGTAGCAAAAACAGGAAGGTAGATTACTATCTAAATGGCGTCAAGTTGGGAAAAGGGGAAGTACAACGGGATCTGGGGGTCCTTGTACATCAGCCTATGAATGTAAGCATGCAGGTACAGCAGGCAGTGAAGAAAGCAAATAGCATGTTGGCCTTTATAACGAGGAATCGAATATAGGAGCAAAGAGGTCCTTCTGCAGTTGTACAGAACCCTAGTGAGACCACACCTGGAGTATTTTGTGCAGTTTTGGTCCCCTAATTAGAGGAAGGACATTCTTGCTATTAAGGAAGTGCAGCGTAGATTTACAGGTTAATTCCCGGGATGGCAGGACCGTCTCTGGAGTTTGGAAGGATGAGAGGATATCTCATTGAAACATATAATATTGTTAAGGGTTTGGACACGCTAGAGGCAGTAAACATGTTCCCGATGTTAGGAGAGTCCAGAACCAGGGGCCACAGTTTAAGAATAAGGAGTAAGCCATTTAGAATGGAAGCGAGAAAACACTTTTTCTCACAGAGAGTGGGGAGTCTGTGGAATTCTCTGCCTCAGAGGGCGGTGGAAGCAGATTCTCTAAATGCTTTCAAGAGAGAGCTAGATAGGGCTCTTAAAAATAGCAGAGTCAGGGGATATGGGGAGAAGGCAGGAATGGGGTACTGATTGGAAATGATCAGCCATGATCATATTGAATGGCGGTGTTGGCTCGAAGGGCCAAATGGCCTAATGCACCTATTGTCTTTTGTCTATTGACCCATATCCGGTTCACCACGGGGGTGGGGGGATGCGTGCTAACTCCACACGGACAGCGTTCGTGGTTGCCCTGCCCGGAGCCATGCCCTTCGACCCCTCTTGTCCGTGTCCGTAGTGACCCCTGTCTATTGAAGGTCTCTGTGCAGCACCTCTAGTCCTCCCAATGCAGCACCTATCCACGTTCCCCACAGACGCTACCCGACACACTGAGTTACTCCAGCACTCATTGGCCTACTTCCCATGATGCATGCCGCCCCAAGTGATACAGCGCCAATCACCGACGAGGCGGTGCCAGCAAACCCCTTCACAGCGCAGGGCGGGGATACGTCACAGTGCAGGGCGGCTGGCTGGCAGTCATAGGGGCGGGCGGCTCGGCGCGTTGCCGGATGCTCAGTGCGCCTCCCCCTTCTCCATCATCCCCCTCCTCTCCTCCACCCTCTCTCTTCCCCCCCCCCCCCCCCCCCCCCCCCCCCCACTTCAAGCATTGGTGTAGTTAGTAATGTCCTGTTTGTCAGCTTGTTGACCCTCTGTGTTCCCCTCTCTGCAGGGTTTAGGAGCCGTCGCTGTGGACGGAGAGACGGGGACGTGAGCAGCCATTGAGGGTGGCCAGGGTGCTGATGAGCCCCCCCCCCCCCCATCTGCTCGGTGTGCGGGCTGAGCTTCGATAGAGGGAGCACATGTCGGCGCACAACAAGGAGAAGCGTTATGAGTGTGACATGTGTGGCAAGGCCTGGCACAACCCGAGCAAGCTGGAGGCCCCACCAGCGGGTACACACGGGAGAACGGCCCTTCGACTGCTCGGAGTGCGGCAAGAGCTTCTCCAGCTACGGCCACCTGCTACGGCACAACCGCGGTGCACTCGGGGTGAGAGGCCCTTCGGCTGCTCCACCTGCGGCAAGAGCTTTGCCGACTCGTCAAAGCTACAGCAGCACTGGCGGGTGCACAGCAGTGAGCGGCCCTTCATCTGCTCCGACTTGCGGCAAAGGCTTCAAGTCGTCCACGGCCCTGAAGGTACAACGGGCGCCTGCACACTGGGGAGCGACCCTACACCTGCAGCCACTGTGGCAAGGGCTACACCCGCCGCAACCCGCCTGCTGGAACACCAGCGCACCCACACTGGCGAGCGCACCCTTCACCTGCGTCCAGTGCGGCAAGGGCTTCACCCGCTCCACCGGACTGCGGGAGCACCAGCGTACCCACACTGGCGATCGCCCCTTCACCTGCGCTCAAGTGCGGCAAGAGCTTCACCCGCTCCGACCGCCTGCTGGAGCACCTGCACATCCACACCGACAAGCGCCCCTACACCTGCACCCAGTGCAGCAAGGGCTTCACCCGCTCCTCCAAGCTGCTGTCCCACCAGCGGGTGCATGCCGGCAACCATCCCTTCCCCAGCCCGGTGTGTGGAGATCGCTTTGCCATGGCCACCCACACACTGCCTCACCAGCGCGTGCACACCAGTGGCCAGCCCTACGACTGCCCGTACTGCGATGAGGTGTTTGACAGCTCGCGGGGGTTGCGGCAGCACTGGCGGAGCCACGTCGGCGAGGGGCTGCTCCCACTGCAGCAAGCGTTTCAAGATCGCACGGGGTCTGCGGGAGCACAAGCGGATACACAGACCGTGATGGAGAAGGTGAGGACAGGCTCTACAATGGCAGTATAAAACTGGACCATCATTGCCTGTGGCAGATTGTGTTTTATCAGCTTCCGCAAGAAGTACATCCTCTGTTCAGGCATGATATTCTTCCCATTCCAATCGGAATTCAGATTTGTTTTCCTATTTTTCAACTTTTTGTGCCCGATTATTTGGCGGTCAATCACCAACCAGCCGCTGTCTCTAGGGGGTTGCATCCAATCACCGACCAGCTTCCCTTAAAATTCCCGTCCAATCAACAAATTGGTCTCCTCCCGTCCAATCAGCCGCTGTCTTCAAGGATGTTTTGTCCAATCACAATGTGCCGGTCACTTGGCGGCCAGTAAGACGCAGTCTCCAAGGGGCATTGCGGCCAATCACCAATCAGTTTCCCTTACTGAAGCAGAGATTGCTGCAGCCAAATTCACTTTTTTTGTGTGCAGTTTGTACACAGTGCTAGGCAAAGAGACATTTCAGGTAACATTTTTTGTAAAGATTTTTTCAGCTGTATGAAGTCATTTATTTCATGAAATATGTATCTTTTGGGGGTTATTTTACTGAATGAATGAATAAGTTTATTGGCCAAGTATTCACATACCAGGAATTTGCCTTGGTGCTCCGCCCGCAAGTGACAACATGACATACAGTGACAGTTAGGAATGACACACAAAGCAATAAACATTAATAATAAAACATTATTGATTAAACATGTGAATTAAATAAAATACCAGAGCAAAAGGAAGCTACAGATTTTTGGTTATTGAGTATTTTTTAGCTGTATGAAGTCATTTATGTCATTAAATATTTATCTTTTGGTGGTTAATTTACTGGTTATGTGTTAGAAAAATTCCAGGCTTCTGTTATGTAAACTCCCAGCAGAAAGCTTGTTAATCACGTTCAATTTATTAAAATATGATGGAGCCCCCTGGACCCCCACTGGGGGGCCTCACAGGCCTCCTGGACCCCCTGCCAAGACTTCCTACTTTTTTTCTGGAGGTGAATGTCATGCCTGTCTGTTGGGCCGTTTTGACTGTGGAGTCGATGGTGGACTCCCATTGATCTATCCAACAATGATCTAGGCTACATTTTCCTTGATCTCCATTCCCTTTGTCCTGTTTTCACTCACACTTCCTTAACTTTGTACCTCGCATCAGATCGAAGAAGAGTCTCGACCCGAAATGCCACGTACTCCTCTCCACAGATGCTGCCCGACCCGCTGAGTGACTCCAGCACTTTGACCTTCTACTCATGATGCATGCCGCCCCCGCGTGACTGCGCAATGGCAGGGTCGGGGCTGGTGATGTCAGTATGAGATGTCCGTGCGTGCGTCTGACGTCATGGCGCAGGGCGGGCGGATGTGCCAGCAGGCAGCTTAACGCAGTTCCCGGATGCTCAGTGTTCCCAGGTCGATGCACTCACCCCCACCTCTCTCCTCCCCCCCCCCCCCCCCCCCCAACTCATGCCTCCCCCATGTGATACAGCTCCAATCACTGGAGGGCGGTTCCGGCAGTCCCCCTCGCATTGGGGGTGACGTCAGGGGGCCGGTCGTGCGTGTGTTGCGGCTGGTTGCGATCGGGCGGCTCTCCCTGGTGCCTGGATGTTCGACGCCGCCAGGTCGGTGTGACCACCCGCTTTTCCCACTTGCTTCCCCACCCCCTCCTCTCCCCATTCACTCCACCATCTTCCCCACCCTCCTCCTTCCCTCCTGCACACTACCCCATCCTCCACTCCGCCCCTGCCCACCCCTTCAAGCACTAGTAATGTTCACGCGTCAGTAATGTCCTGTTTGCCAGGTCGTTGACCCTCTGCTTTCCCCTCCTGCAGGGTTTAGGAGCCGTTGCTGTGAACAGAGACGGGGATGTCAGCGGCCATTGAGGGTGCCCCCCCCCGCTCGGTGTGCGGGCTGAGCTTCGAGGGGCAGAGCTTTGGTAGGGGACCACATGACGGGGCACAACAAGGAGAAGCGTTATGAGTGCGACGTGTGTGGCATGGCCTGGCAGTGCCCAGTGCCTGCTAGAGACTTACCGGCGGGTGCACACGGGTGAGAAGCCCTATGGCTGCTCCACCTGCGGCAAGAGCTTTGCTTGGTTATAGGATCTGCGGCAGCGGTGGCCCTTCACCTGCTCTGACTGCGGTGAAGGCTTCAAGTCGTCGCAGGAACTGAAAGTGCGCAGGCGTCTGCACGCCGGGGAGCGGCCCTACATCTGCAGCGACTGTGGAAAGGGCTTCAACCTTTCCAACTGCCTGCTGGAGCACACCGGCGAGCGCCCCAGCCCGCTCGGAGAGGGGATGGTGGCGTGTGCCCCCTGAAAGTAGCAATGTTACACAATTTTGAGATTTTAAAAATCAACTCTGCAATTTATCCCCTTATCAGATAAAGCATAAAAAGAAGTTTAATTTGACACCTAATTCACTTTCGTATCTTCAGTATTAAAAACGTTATGGCCATTTTCATACTCGGAAATTAGCATCTTGTTCCCTATTGCTTTTCGATTGACTTAACTCAAAAGCTGTGATCGAGGACAGCCAAAAGCCCATAACTTGCATAAAAATTAAGAGAACTGAATGAATTTTTCATTATTATAGATTGAAACATTCTGAAACAAATATGAAACAATCTTTCTTGGATTACCTGAAATTAAAGCATACAATTAGTTAGTTACCCAATTGTAGCTAATTACAAAATTCAATTACTAGATCTAAACATCTATCCATTTCTTAAGAAAAGGTTAACATTTTTAAATAGCCTAAGTGTCCAAATAACATTCAGACAAGAATTCACAATATAACATGATTTTTAAATCTCAGTCATGCATTTATACACCAAATGGAAGGAACTTAATGTTAAATTCCTGTAAATTAAGGACCATTTTAATAATCTTGCGAGTGGGTTTTTGTAGAATGCGATCGATTGGAACGTTGTAGATGCGGTGAATTTGAACCGCATATGGGCAGGAAAAACACTGCCGGTTCGTATGGGGCCAAAATCAAATTTTTGCCAATGAAATTTGGATTAAAGTCATCCTAAGAAGCAAGTTTATTTGTAAAATAGATGACTTACCCCGTGTTTTGTCCCCTATATGAGATCCGTTCTGATGTCGGCGTTAGAAGAAGATTTTTTATTTTACTCCAGCGATTAAATTGTCATGTGATATATTTTTAAAACTTCCGAGAACAGCAGTCGGAACTATTTTTCTGCATCAGCTAGCAGCCCGAGAAAATATATCTCAGACAGGCAAGAGAAAACTGTATTTTAATCCCGCCCCCCCCCCCCCCCCCCCTGCCACGACCAGTGGCAGAACTGCAGTGCCGCTGAAGGTGTAACATACCTGCTGAAAGGTGAGGTAGAATAATGTCAAGATGCCCTTGTATTGTGTTTGACTTGTATTAACCATCTGTTGTTAAATAATATTAACATAAGTGAAAAGTATGTTATGACTAATGAAATAATTGGTACCCATGTAGTAGATAGTATATTTTCGTGCAGCTGAATCTAACAAAAAACAAAAGTTGTTTACTGCACAGTATAAATGTCGGCTAATTATGCTGTGAAGTCAGAGAACTGGTGAGCAATTTTCTGCCGCCATCTCTCAAGAGTCAAGAGTGTTTTATTGTCATACTAGACTAAGTGGGACCCGTTGGGTCCCATGTTCACAGGGGAGGGTTGGTCCCCGAACGCAATATTCCACCTCTCCACCAATTCCAATATTGCTGGCCAGTCGGGGGGCTTTCTCGAGTGCTAGAATAGCTGTTATGGGCCGAAGGGACTGGTTTCCAGAGGGCTCATATGTAAGTTGTGGGCAGAATGGATTATTGGGCTGGCAGCTCAGTCACTCAGGCCTGGTGGGCTGGCAGCTCAGTCACTCAGGCCTGGTGGGCTGGCAGCTCAGAAACTGCCAGAAACTGCCCAAAACAGGTGAGAGACTGTGTGTGTGTGTGTGAGAGAGAGAGAGAAGGGGGAGAGCGTGGAGAATCAATTTTAGGCATTTTTCATCTCTTTCTGCAGATCACAGCAATGAAGAAGGAAAGTCTATCCTGGCCTGGATCTCACAGAGTGCAAATGAAGGGAGGGAGAAAAATATTGGGGTGAGGTTTAATACTTGCAGGGGGAATAGTTACTGATAGGCTGACGGGACTCCTGGGCTAGTACAGGCCTGATGGGTTGAAGGGGCTCTTTTTTAAAAAAATCTCAGTGAAAGGCATTTTTTTGGACTTCCTGGCCTGGCACAGGCCTTTTGGGCCAAAATGCTCCTCCTGGGCTAATATGGGCATTTTGGGCAAAAGGGACTGGTTTCTTGGCTATTAGGGGCCTTTTGGGTCAACATTAGGGTTTCAGGCAGGCCAAACACCTCATTTTATTTAATTCCCAATTGCATTGCAGTTTCAAGCACAGGGCAGGCTGAACAGCTGATTGCATTTTCACTTAATTTCCATTGCCATTGCACTTTCAAGCACAGGGCAGGCTCAAGCCAAACAACTTATTGCATTTTCACTTCATTTCCTTTGCCATTGCAGTGTCAAGGACAGGGCAGGCCCAAGCCAAACAACTCATTTCATTTTCATTAAGGGCTAACAAATAATTTATTCAAGTACATTGCATACTCACAGAGTTCTGTAGTTTCCCAGCTCAGACAGAGAGTCGTAACCTCTCCCTCGCTATCTTGCAGACAGACTGAGCCACGCCCACACGTCCGGGCTTTATAGCCCGTTCCCCCTCCCACCGGAAGGGGCATGGCCTTCATGACGGTGATTGGCAGGAGAGAGAATCTCAAGATTTTTTAAAACACTAATAGGTCTTTTATTTTTCATCGATGGGAACAATCCTCAGGGGAGGACTCTGAGTAAGATAGCCAAAAAATCACAGCCATATGTGGTAGCGTTTTTTTCTGCAACCAAAGCAGAGTGCAAACAGGAAGTGGTCAAGATGACACTTTTAATTATATAGATGTCCCGGATGGGACAATGAAATTCTTACTTGCTGCAGCACAACAGAATATGTGAATATGTAAGCATAGTGCATAACGGGGGGAGGAGAAAAAAAAGAAAAAGTTCAATAAATAACAAATATTGTGCAATAATAATATAGGACCACTATAGACCCCTTCGACAGTGGGGAGGTCAAAGCCGGTGATGGACAAGGCAGTGGTCACATCTTTTTGTAGTCTTTTCCGTTCCTGGACTTTCAAGTTGCCGAGCCAGGCCGGAATGCAACCAGTCAGAATGCTCTCTACCGTGCACCTGTAGAAGTTTAAGAGAATCCACTTTGACATGCCGAATCTCCGTAATCCATGACAGCCAGGTTGTACTGGCACCATTTGGTCAGTCGGTCAATCTGACTTCTATACTCTGTCTCGTCCCCATCTGTGATTCGCCCAATCACAGTGGTGTCGTCGGCGAACTTGATGATGAAGTTCGCACTATGTCTGGCTCGACAGTCATGGGTATAGAGTCAGTGCAGCAGGGGGCTGAGCACGCAGCCTTGAGGTGCTCCCGTACTAATTGTTACTGAGGATTAAGTGGTTCCTCCAATTCGAACAGACTGTGGTCTGTGGATGAGGATCCAATTGCAGAGGGATGCACAGAGGCCCAGTTCCGTGAGCTTGGTAACCAGCTTGGATGGGATGATGGTATTAAACGCAGAGCTGTGGTCTAAAAACAACAGCCTGACATAGGAGTTTTTTTTGTCCAAGTGCTCCAATGTGGAGTGAAGAGCCAGTGAAATTGCATTCTCCATTGACCTGTTGTGGCAGTATGTGAACTGTAGTTGGTCAAGGTTCCTGTCGAGGTAGGAGTTGATGTGCACCATAACCAACCTCTCAAAGCAATTCATCACCACAGACATTAGTGCCACTGGCCGATAGTTATTGAGGCGCATCACTCTACTCTTCTTGGGCACCGGTATTATTGATGCCCTCTTAAAGCAGGTGGAAACCTCAGACCTCAGAAGTGAGAGGTTGAAAACGTCCAAGGGTTCACCCCCCCGAAGGGTCTTCTGACGTTGGCCTCTGTGACTGTAACACTGTCAGGGCGAATGGGGGATCAGGAAGGCACATCAGTGTATTCCCTATCGAACCGTGCGTAGAACGCATAGAACTCGTCAGGGAGTGATGCTTCGCTGTCGTTTGTGTTGCTTCCTGATTTTGCCTTGTAGGATGTGTTAGCATTCAAGCCCCGCCACAGTTGCTGAACATCCGCCTCATGCTCCAGCTTGGAGCAGAAGTCCCTTTTGGCCTGTTTGATGGCCTTACCAAGGTTGTAAGTGGACTTCTTATAGACCTCTGCATCACCAGACCTGAATGCCCGGGATCTGGTCTTCAGAATCTCCATGATATCATGCAATAAAATCTCAAAGTAAATCTGCTTTTCATTTTCCTTTAATTTCCCTCTAAATTACAGGCATGTTATTCTTCTGATTTAAATCGGAATTCCGATTTTTTTTGTTTTCCTATTTCTCTTTTTTTTTGTGCCCGATTATTTGGTGGCCAATCAACCGCTATCTCCAAGGGGGTTGCATCCAATCACCAATTAGCTTCTCTTAAATTTCCCGTCCAATCAACAAATTGGTCTCCTGCCGTCCAATCAGCCGCTGTCTTCTAGGGCGTTGCTTCCAATCACAATGCACCGGTCACTCGGTGGCCAAACAGACAAAGTCTCCGAGGGGCGTTGCGGCCAATCAGCGACCAGCTTCCCTTACTGTTAGCAGCTCAAGGGGCAATAAAGAAGCTCAGGGAAGCCACGTTGAGCAAGGTTACACAAAGAAAGTGTCAGGCAAAGAGCAAGTCAAACTAGAGTTTAGGTAATGTTACTTTTCTCATCGGTTTATCAATCATTTTTTCTGTGCTGTGTGTGCACAGTGCTAGGCAAAGAGACTTTTCAGGTAACATTTTTTGTAAAGATTTTTTCAGCTGTATGAAGTCATTTATTTCATGAAATATTTATCTTTTGGGGGTTATTTTACTGAATAAATGAATGTTTATTGGCCAAGTATTCACATACAAGGAATATGCCTTGGTGCTCTGCCCACAAGTGACAACATAACATAGTGAGAGTTAGGAATGACACATAAAACATTAAACATTAATAATAAAACATTATTGATTAAACATGTGAATTAAAGGAGGCTACACATTTTTGGTTATTGAGTAGAGCTACTACTCGTGGAAAAAAGCTGTTTTTATGTCTGGCTGTGGCAGCTGTGACAGTATGGGGTCGCCTTCCAGAGGGAAGTGATACCAAGAGTTTGTGGCCAGGGTGGCTGCCTCAGATGCCACAGGAAGTACATCTTCTGTTGTGCCTTTTTGACTGGAGTTGTTGGTAGCCCTAGCCCCCCCATCCAAGGCCCTTGGAGATGATGATTCCCAGGAACTTAAAAGACTCCACATAACTGACTATGGTGTTGTTGATGGTGAGTGGGGTGAGGGAAGGGGGAGCTCTCCTAAAGTCTACAATCAATTCCACTGTCTTAAGAGCATTGAGCTCTAGGTGGTTGTGACAGCACCAGGCCGCCAGCTATGACACTTCCTGTCTGTAGGCAGATTCCTCCCCATCCTGGATCAGTCCAATCAGGGTTGTGTCGTCCGCAAACTTGAGACGCTTGACAGAGGTGTCTGTGGAGGTGCAGTCGTTGGTGTAGAGGTGAGGAGAGAACGCAGCCTTGCGGTGCTCCTATGCTGAGGGTCTGATATGTGTTTTTCCAGACTCGCATGCTGCTTCTTGTCTGTCAGGAAACTGGTGATCCACCAACAGAGGGGTTCAGGCACAGATTACTGGGACAGTTTGGAGCATGGTGGATCTGGCACAATGGTGTTGAATGCAGAGCTAAAATCAACAAACAGGATCCTCACATAGGTCCCCTGGCGGTCTAAGTACTGTAGGATGAAGTGCAGGCCCAGATTGACTGCATCATCCACAGATCTATTGACCCAAAATGCAAAATGCAGAGGGTCCAGCAGAGGGATTGTGATATTTTTCAGTTTGGCCAGCTCAAGCCTTTCAAGGGTCTTCATGACTACAGAAGTCAGTGCGACAGGTCTGTAGTCATTAAGACCAGTAATCCTTGCCTTTCTGGGTAAAGGGACAATAATGGAGACTTTGAAGGGACAGTACAGGTTTGTAGGGACTGGTTGAAAATGTCTGTTAGACCAGTGCCAGTTGTTCGGCACAGAGCTTGAGTGTTCTGGTTAGAAAAATTCTAAGCTTCTGTTATGTAAACTACCAGCAGAAAGCTTTGGAATTACTTTCAATTTATTGGGAATGCAGGGCTTCAGGGGGCGTTGCCCCTTCAACCCCCACCGGGGGCTGCAACATTTGGCAGGAAGAGGGTATAGAGTATCCCTGGGGAAATCTGCCGGCCTAGTGTACAGTATCTGCGATTCCAGCTGCAGGAAGGCAGAAGGAGACTTGGAAAAGATTGAATAAAAGCAATAGAGAAAAGAATTCCTGGGGCAAAGCAGGGTGTTATCAAGATCCCATTGTCTGGGTCCACCCTGATGGTCGGGTAGTTTGCCCCAGGAGCCTATTTTTGCCCCGGTCTCACCCAGCTCGTGGACAGGCTCACTTGGGAAAAGGGGGGGATGGCATTGTCCCAGCAATGGTATGCATCAGTCATAATTACCAGTCATAATTGATAAAGTTGCAAGAACATGTCTGGTGTGTTAACAAAATAATAGACGCCTGCAAAATGAAACCTGAGATGCCTTTTGGGAATTTGCTCATTGCTTTTGTACATATGCCAACAGCAAAGGGTTTTACGTACATTCAGGTCATAGTTGATATGTTCTCTAGATGGGTGGAAGCACACCCCACAAGGAGGGATGATGCAAGGACAGTAGTCAATATTTTAATGAAAGAAATAATACCTAGATTCGGGATACCCATGGGAATAAACAGTGACAGAGGAACTCATTTCATCAGTACATTAGTTCAGAACGTGTCGAAGGTTCTTGAGTTTAGGTGGAAATTACATATCATATCAACCACTGTCCTCAAGGATGATAGAAAGAGTAAATGAAGAGATAAAAGCTACTTTGGCCAAAGTGTGCCAGCAAAATAGGTTGTTGTGGCCAAACGCCGTGCCCGCAGTGCAAGTATCCCCCGCTTAAGCCCCCCCCTCCCGAAAACCCGATCTTCAAGCCCCCCGACAACCCGATCTTCAAGCCCCCCCCCGACAACCCGATCTTCAAGCCCCCCGACAACCCGATCTTCAAGCCCCCCGACAACCCGATCTTCAAGCCCCCTGACAACCCGATCTTCAAGCCCCCCGACAACCCGATCTTCAAGCCCCCCCTCCCGACAACCCGATCTTCAAGCCCCCCGACAACGCGATCTTCAAGCCCCCCCCCGACAACCCGATCTTCAAGCCCCCCGACAACCCGATCTTCAAGCCCCCCAACAACCCGATCTTCAAGCCCCCCCTCCCGACAACCCGATCTTCAAGCCCCCGACAACCCGATCTTCAAGCCCCCCGACAACCCGATCTTCAAGCTGCCCGACAACCCGATCTTCAAGCCCCCCCTCCCGACAACCCGATCTTCAAGCCCCCCGACAACCCGATCTTCAAGCCCACCCCGACAACCCAATCTTCAAGCCCCCCGACAACCCGATCTTCAAGCCCCCCGACAACCCGATCTTCAAGCCCCCCGACAACCCGATCTTCAAGCCCCCCGCAAACCCGATCTTCAAACCCCCCGACAGCCCGATCTTCAAGCCCCCCGACAACCCGATCTTCAAGCTCCTCGACAAGCCGATCTTCAAGCCCCCCGACAACCCGATCTTCAAGCCCCCCGACAACCCGATCTTCAAGCTCCCCGACAACCCGATCTTGAAGCCCCCCGACAACCCGACCTTCAAGCCCCCCGACAACCCGACCTTCAAGCCCCCCGACAACCCGATCTTCAAGCCCACCCCGACAACCCGATCTTCAAGCCCACCCCGACAACCCGATCTTCAAGCCCACCCCGACAACCCGATCTTCAAGCCCCCCGACAACCCGATCTTCAAGCCCCCCGACAACCCGATCTTCAAGCCCCCCGACAACCCGATCTTCAAGCCCCCCGACAACCCGATCTTCAAGCCCACCCCGACAACCCGATCTTCAAGCCCACCCCAACAACCCGATCTTCAAGCCCCCCAACAACCCGATCTTCAAGCTCCCCGACAACCCGATCTTCAAGCCCCCCCCAACAACCCGATCTTCAAGCCCCCCCCCCGACAACCCGATCTTCAAGCCCCCCCCCGACAACCCGATCTTCAAGCCCACCCCGACAACCTGATCTTCAAGCCCCCCCTCCCGACAACCCGATCTTCAAGCCCCCCCTCCCGACAACCCGATCTTCAAGCTCCCCCCCAACAACCCGATCTTCAAGCCCCCCGACAACCCGATCTTCAAGCTCCCCCCCCCCGACAGCCCCGCCTCAAATAGAAGTTAATCGCTGGACAAAACGGGGCCGATGGTGGTTTACTGAAATTGTGTTCAAGCTGCTTATTTAACATCGTGCCAAGAAGAGGAAGAGAAACAGCTGCAGGATGGTCAAGTAATGACGCAAAGGGACATCAAGAAGCAGCAAAGTGCAGAAGGGAACAAGAGACAACTCAATGTCTCCAGGATCAATGAGAAAGAACACAAAAAAAAGGATGAAGTTGCAACAAAGAAGTGAGCGTCTCGAAGATCAATAGACAATATGTGCAGGAGGAGGCCATTCGGCCTTTTGAGCCAGCACCGCCATGTGATCACAGCTGATCATCCCCAATCAGTACCCCGTTCCTGCCTTCTCCCCATATCCCTGACTCCTTTATCTTTAAGAGCCCTATACAGCTCTCCCTTGAAAATGTGCAGAGAACCGGCCTTCACTGCCCTCTGAGGCAGAGAATTCCAGATTCACAACTCTCTGTGAGAAAAAGTGTTTCCTCGTCTCCGT
Source organism: Raja brachyura (assembly GCA_963514005.1). The sequence goes on from OY740795.1 coordinate 1,831,049, forward strand.
TCAAAATGGCTTACACCTTATTCTTAAACTGTGGCCCCTGGTTCTGGTCTCCCCCAACATCAGGAACATGTTTCCTGCCTCTAGCGTGTCCAAACCCTTAATAATCCTATAAGGGTTTATAATCCAAGCTGGTTCATCTCCTGCCTCAAAGGTAGGAGTTTCTCTACTAACATAGGCAACTCCTTCTCCCATGCCCGCCCGCCCGTCCACTACAACCCCCCCCCCCACCCCCACCCCCCCGTTCTGCAGATCGGGAAGTCACCGGAGGCCACCGCAGAGGACATGGCGGCGGCGATGGCCATTATAGCCGCCCGCTCACCGAGTTCAGGTCCGCCCTCTACCTCTCCCCCCCTTCCTCTCTCCCTCCCTTCTCCCCCACTCACCCTCTCCCCTGCTCTCCCTCCTCTCCCCCACACCCCCTCTCATCTCCCGCCCCTTCTCTCTCCACCCACTCCCTCTCCCCACTCTTCCCCCTCTCCCCCTACCTATCTCCCTATCCCATTCCCCCTCTTTCCACACTCTTCCCCCTGTCTCCCCTTCCCCCCACCTCTCCCCTAACCTCCCCCCTCACCCCTTCCCTCCACCCTCCCTTCCCCCACATCTCCCCCCCCCCGTTCCCCCCACCTCTCCCCCTCCCTTTCCCACTTCCCCTCCCCTCCTCCTCACTTCCCCCCTCTCTCTCCCCATCCTCTCTCTCCCCCCCTCTCCCCCCCCCCCCTCTTCTCCTCCCCCCTCACCCACCAACCCGCGGTCCCTGCCCCTCTCTGTCTCTGCCCCTTCTCTCTCTGCCCTCACTCTCTACCCCCTCCCTCTAGATGCACCTGCGAGTTGGGGGCTATGCGAGAATGGATAGGGCGATAATGGGTTAAAAGGAGCAAATGAATAATATTAATATAATTTGCGTGTGTGCCCGGGGTAGTAAGTGTGTTTGTAGGGGTGGTTAGTGTGTCTGTGTGACATCGCATGCCGCCCCCTAAACCTCACCCACTCCCCCCCCCCCACCCCCCGCCATAACCACGTGTTGAGGGAACAGACCCAACGGGTCTGCACTTGGTCTAGTTATAATATAAAACTACAATGTGAATGTATTTACTTGTGTGTGGATTTATGTGTTTGTAAGTGATTCACATCTCCTCGAAAACCCGATGCGGTAACGGTGAAATCTTTACATATTCCGGTAGAGATTTACCTCATGATCTCGAAAATCGCCTCATCTTAAGATTTGGTTCATTATTTCCCGAGTTTTTTACTAAAATTGTTCACCAATCTGAGATCTTTGTTGAAGTTAACAGCTGAAGCGCGCTGGAGTTTCTCTACTAACTCTTTCTCTCATGCCCGCCCACCCACTACAACCTACCCCCCTACCCCTCCCATTCTGCAGATTGGGAGGTCACCGGAGGACACAGGCTTGCGTCTCCCCCGCTCGATGGGAGAACATGGCGGCCTCCTCCTTTCCCCGCTCCCCCTCCCTTCCCCCCTCCTCTCTCCCCCCTCTCCCCACCTTCTCTCTCCCCCCTCTCTCTCCCCCATCTCTCCCTCTCCCCATCTCTCCTCCCCCCTCACTCTTCCCCTCCCCCTCACCCACCATCCCTCTCCTCCACCCCTTTTCTCTCTGCCCTCACTCTCTACCCCCTCCCTCTAGATGCGCCTGTGAATTGGGGGCTATGCATCAATGGATAATGCGGTAAAAGGAGCAAATGAATAATATTAATGTAATATCAAGTGGGGTAGTTAGCGTGTGTGCCCGGGATAGTAAGTGTGTGTGTAGGAGTGGTTAGTGTGTGTGTGTGACATCGCATGCCGCCCCCTAAACCTCCCCCACCCCGTAACCGCGCGTTGAGGGAACTTGGTCTAGTTCCCCTCTGCTCCCCCTCACATCCCCTCCCCTCCCCCCCAGCTGAAGCGAGCTGGATGACATCACAATGCCTCTGCTCATCGCGGCGAGCTGCGTAGTTTTCAACGCACAGTCTGCTGGGCACTGTTTCCCACGAGTTGCGAGTTACGTAAGGCCCCCCCCCCCCCCCTGCATAACTCGCACTCGGCCAGCCGCAGCGCTCTGCCCCCCCCTCGTGAAGTGTCCAGCAACCGGGAGATCAGGTTGGTTCGGGCGGGCTGAGCGAAATGATCGCCCAGTCTGCGTTTGGTCTTGCCGATGTATAAGAGTTCACATCTTGAACAACGTGTACAGTAGATGAGGTTGGAGGAGGTGCAAGTGAGGTTTTGTCCCAGCCTCGCCTCCCTTCCAGCTTCCTTCCCCAACTACAGACTGATGAAGGGTCCCTACCCAAAACCTCACCTATCCATGTACTTGCATTAAACATTACAGCCAATATTATGTATCTATACACTGTGGAAGGTTCGATTGCAATGATGTATAGTCTTTCTGCTGACTGGATAGCACGCCACAAAAACCAGAGGGTGGCGGGCATGTGGAACGAGCTGCCGGAGGAGGTGTAGGGAGGCAGTTGCAATCACAATCTTTGAAAGGTGTTTGGGCAGGTTCATAAATCATAGCAGCAGAATTCCAAGTGGGGCCGTCAGTGATGACAGCCTCGCCAACGGTCTGTCTGTCTTTTCATCTTTTTGTTAATTTTAGTACGTTTTAATGTTGTGTAATTTGTTTTATGTGGGGGTGGGTCGGGGGAAACTTTTTTTTTCAGTCTCTTACTTTGCCAGAGATGCGATTGTTTGCGAGCTGAGATCCCCTGGTGCGGAAGCTTGATCGCTCCAACTCGGAGGGATCGACCGCTGTTTATGGGAGCCAAGATCTCCCCGACAACGGAAGGTTCAAGTGCCCGACCGAGGGAGGACAAAGAGGGGACGAGATTGAACATTTTTTCTGCCTTCCATCGCAGCAAGGAATGTGGAGGAGTCACTGTCGTGGATGTTTATGTTAAAATGTATTTGTGTGTTTTGTTTCTTTTTATTGGTATGACTGTACGGCAAATCAAATTCCTTCTATGATGCAAAACATTCTTGGCTAATAAAGTATGATTATGATTATGATGAGGCGTTTCGGCCCATCAAGTTTGCTCCATCATTCAATCCTGACTATCTCTCCCTCTCAACCCCATTCTCCTGCCTTCTCCCCATAACCCGAAACTGAAACGAATTGTTATCCTGCACTCTGCTCAGAATGAAATGAATTGTGAGCATGCACTGTGCATGAAATGAATTGTGAGCTTGCACTGTGCATGAAATGAATTGTTAGCCTGCTCTCTGCTTGAAATGAAATGTTCACCTGCACTGTGCTTGGAATGAAATGAAATGTTCGCCTGCACTGTGCTTGGAATGAAATGAAATGTTCGCCTGCACTGTGCTTGAAATGAAATGAATTGTTCGCCTGCACTGTGCTTGAAATGAAATGAATTGTTAGCCTGCACTCTGCTTGAATTGAAATGAATTGTTGGCCTGCACTCTGCCTGAAATGAAATGAATTGTTGGCCTGCACTGTGCATGAAATGAAATGAATTATGGGCCTGCACTCTGCTTGAAATAAAATGAATTGTTCGCTTGCACTGTGCTTGAAATGAAATGAATTGTTGGCCTGCAATCTGCTTGTAATAAAACTAATTGTTGGCCAGCACTGTGCTTGAAATGAAATATATTGTAGGCCTGCGCTGTGCTTGAAATGAATTGTTGGCCTGCATTGTGCTTGAAATGAATTGTTGCCCCGCACTGTGCTTGAAACAAATTGTTGGTCTGCATTGTGCTTCGTCCAAAGATCACACTCATTTTGGATGACCCGCTCACTCTGGCAGTCCTGCTCACTCCAGAGGTCCCGCTCACTCCGGAGGTCGCACTCATACCGGAAAACCCGCTCAGCGGAGAGATCGCGCTCATTCCGGAAGTCCTGCTCAGTGGAGAGGCTGTGCTCAGCCACGTGAGTATATTTCAGTTTTATATATATGGTGTGTGAATGGGAGATGGAGGGTGTCTGAGTGGCTGTGAGTATGTGAGATGGATGGTGTGTGTGTGTGTGTGTGTGTGTGTGTGTGTGTGTGTGTGTGTGTGTGTGTGTGTGTGTGTGCCCACCAGCAGTCAGTCAACTGCCACCCCATCATACGTGAATCAATTGCCAGCCCACCAGCCATGAGCCAGTGAGTGAACTGCCAGCCCACCTTTGGCCTTCCTGAAACCACTAATTTCAGCCCACAAGGCCCCTATTAGCCCAGAAACTAGTCCCGTTTGCCCAAAATGCCGTATTAGCCCAGGAGGAGCATTTTGGCCTAGAACCATATAACCATATAACAATTACAGCACGGAAACAGGCCATCTCGGCCCTTCAAGTCCGTGCCGAACAACTTTTTTCCCTTAGTCCCACCTGCCTGCACTCATACCATAACCCTCTATACCCTTCTCATCCATATGCCTATCCAATTTATTTTTAAATGATACCAACGAACCTGCCGCCACCACTTCCACTGGAAGCTCATTCCACACCGCTACCACTCTCTGAGTAAAGAAGTTACCCCTAAACCTCTGTCCCTTAATTCTAAAGTCATGTCCTCTTGTTTGAATCTTCCCTATTCTCAAAGGGAAAAGCTTGTCCACATTAACTCTGTCTATCCCTCTCATCATTTTAAAGACCTCTATCAAGTCCCCCCTTAACCTTCTGCGCTCCAGAGAATAAAGACCTAACTTATTCAACCTATCTCTGTAACTTAGCTGTTGAAACCCAGGCAACATTCTAGTAAATCTCCTCTGTACCCTCTCTATTTTGTTGACATCCTTCCTATAATTGGGCGACCAAAATTGTACACCATACTCCAGATTTGGTCTCACCAACGTCTTGTACAATTTTAACATTACATCCCAGCTTCTATACTCAATGCTCTGATTTATAAAGGCTAGCATACCAAAAGCTTTCTTTACCACCCTATCTATATGAGATTCCACCTTCAAGGAACTATGCACGGTTATTCCCAGATCCCTCTGTTCAACTGTATTCTTCAATTCCCTACCGTTTACCATGTACGTCCTATTTTGATTTGTCCTGCCAAGGTGTAGCACCTCACATTTATCAGCATTAATCACATTTATCAGCATTAGAAGGCCCATGCAAGGCCAGGAAAACTCCAGAAAAAGTGCCTTTCATTGAGATTCCACTCAGATTATTTTTAGAGTCCCTTCGGCCCATCAGGCCTGTAATAGCCCAGAAGGAGTCCCTTCAGACCATCAGTAAGTATTCCCCCTGTAAGCAAAGATTATAGAGGAGCAAGATGAGCCACTCAGCAAAAAAAGCGTAGTATCACATGTGTGATTGTCTATGCCATTTTAGCGGAGTGCCTCGGCAAAGATGGCGTTGACTATGGCGTCTACATCATTGGGAAACTAGGCTCCTCTATAATCTTTGTCTCTCGATCTCCCGCTGTGTAATCCACTCCAAAGCTACAGAGCAGTTGCAAGCAAAGATTATAGAGGAGCAAGATGCATTAGAAAGTTATTAGATTTACTTGTAATAGATCTTTACTTACCTCTCGATCCCTCTATCCCTTCTCTTCTCTCTATCTCCCTGTCTTCCATCTCTCTCTCTCTCCCCTCTCGATCGCTCACTCTCCCCTCTCTTCTCTCGATCTCTCTCTCCCCTCTCGATCTCTTTCTCTCCCCTCTCGATCGCTCTCTCTCCCCTTTTCTCTCAATCTCTCTCTTATCTCGATCTCTCTCTCCCCTCTCGATCTCTCTTCTATCTGACCCACCATATATTTATATGAATGTGGGTTTGTGTGTGCCTGTAATTTTGTGCAGTGTGTGTTAAAGCAATACAAGGGAAGCTGCATAATGCAATGCAAGGGAAACTACGCAAAGGTGGGGCCTGGGGAGGAAAGATGGGAGGGAACAGGGGGAAAACATTACAATTAAATTAACTAAAATATGTGAGGTGATAGATGCACTATATCAAACGCTGTTCCCTACAACACTGATTACACCAAGGATGATAGAGCGGATCGAAGGATCTTTGGAGCTACTATTTTACATGTAAACGTATATGAATCAGTAAATATTTGACACTAACCCAACGGCAAATTACATAGCCTGCCATAGACAGACGCATGCAATAAAAGTCCACATCAAAATATCATTTATTCAAAAGACAATTAAACATCCCTGTTTACTGGCATCTCACTTACAACTGCTCTGTAGCTTTGGAGCGGATTACACAGCGGGAGGCATTCCGCCAAAATGGCGGCTGTGACGTTCCATTACGTACTACACACCAGTCCACTGGATTTCGGAGGAGTGGCCTATCTTGCTCCTCTATAATCTTTGCCTGTAAGTATTAAATCTCACCCAGTAGTTTTTTTCCCTCCCTTCATTAGCTCCCTGCGAGGTCCAGGCCAGGATAGACTTTCCTCCTTCATTGTTGTGATCTGTAGAAAAAGATGAAAAATGTATAAAATTGATTCTCCACCCTCCCCCCCTTCTCTCTCAGTCCTTCACCTGTTTGGGGCAGAATTTCTGGCAGTTTCTGAGCTGCCAGCCCCCCAGCCCTGAGTGACTGAGCTACCAGCCCACCAGCCCTGAGTGACTGAGCTGCCTGCCCACCAGGCCTGAGTGACTGAGCTGCCAGCCCACCAGGCCTGAGTGACTGAGCTGCCAGCCCACCAGGCCTGAGTGACTGAGCAGCCAGCCCACCAACCCTGAGTGACTGAGCTGCCAGCCCACCAGCCCTGAGTGACTGAGCTGCCAGCCCACCAGCCCTGAGTGACTGAGCTGCCAGCCCACCAGCCCTGAGTGACTGAGCTGCCTGCCCACCAGCCCTGAGTGACTGAGCTGCCAGCCCACCAGGCCTGAGTGACTGAGCTGCCTGCCCACCAGCCCTGAGTGACTGAGCTGCCAGCCCCCCAGCCCTGAGTGACTGAGCTACCAGCCCACCAGCCCTGAGTGACTGAGCTGCCTGCCCACCAGGCCTGAGTGACTGAGCTGCCAGCCCAGCAGGCCTGAGTGACTGAGCTGCCAGCCCACCAGGCCTGAGTGACTGAGCAGCCAGCCCACCAACCCTGAGTGACTGAGCTGCCAGCCCACCAGCCCTGAGTGACTGAGCTGCCAGCCCACCAGCCCTGAGTGACTGAGCTGCCAGACCACCAGGCCTGAGTGACTGAGCTGCCTGCCCACCAGCCCTGAGTGACTGAGCTGCCAGCCCACCAGGCCTGAGTGACTGAGCTGCCTGCCCACCAGCCCTGAGTGACTGAGCTGCCAGCCCACCAGCCCTGAGTGACTGAGCTGCCAGCCCACCAGGTCTGAGTGACTGAGCAGCCAGCCCACCAGGCCTTAGTGACTGAGTTGACAGCCCACCAGGCCTGAGTGACTGAGCTGCCTGCCCACCATCCCTGAGTGACTGAGCTACCAGCCCACCAGCCCTGAGTGACTGAGCTGCCAGCCCACCAGGCCTGAGTGACTGAGCAGCCAGCCCACCAGGCCTTAGTGACTGAGCTGACAGCCCACCAGGCCTTAGTGACTGAGCTGCCAGCCATGAGTGACTGAGCTGCCAGCCCACCAGCACTGACTGACTGAGCTGCCAGCCCAAGAATCCATTCTGCCGACAACATCCAGTGAATTGGCCTCCACTGCCTGCTGAGGCAGAGAATTCCACAGATTCACAACTTCCTGGGTGAAAAAGTGTTTCCTCATCTCCGTTCTAAATGGCCTTCACCCTTATTGTAACTCAATGCTTAATTATTACTGTGTGTCGTGTTGGTACTTGCGAGCAGAGCACCAAGGCAAATTCCTTGTATGTGTACACACAATAAACGTATTCATCAATTTCACTGTACCTTAATTGGTTAAGTGACAATTAAATTGAATTTTGAACTTTGAAATGGCCCACCCCTTATTCTTTAAGGGCCTGAAGGGCCTGTTGGGCCAAACGGCCTGCTTCCACACTCTATCACATTAAGACAAAGTTACTCCAGCATTTATTTTGTGTTTACCTTCAGTCTGAAACAGAAGGGCCTCGACCCGAAACGACGGCCAATTCCTTCTCTCCAGAGATGCCGTCCATCCGTCCCGCTGAGTTACAGAAGCATTTTGTATCCACCTTCGACATTAAAAAAAAACGCCATCTTGCAAGTCCTTCGTGAAGCAACTCCCTTGGATTGGCAGTGACGTCACGGCGCCGGTCGGGGTGGACATCACGGCAGGGTGGACATCACAACGGTTGGCATGACGCAGTTTCCAGATGCCCGCCGCCCCCAGGTCGGTGCGGACATCTCGCTTCTCCCACCCACTCCTCTCCCACCCTCGGTAAGTTGGTAATATACTGTTAGTTGAGACTATTATATACTATTACCAAGTCTCATCTTGACCACTTCCTGCCTACGTTGTAAATACATTTTATAAAAAACGCTGCCCTATCGCGCTGATTTTTTTTTGCCATCTTACTCACCGTTCTTCCCCGATCAAAGCGCCCCAAGGTTTTTTCCAATCGGTGAAATAATAAAAAAGTTATGAATGTTTAAAAAATGTTAGATCAGCTGATTGGTCTTCTCGCATGTCACTCACCATGATGAAGATAACGCCCCTTCTGCGGGGCCAGGAGTATAAAGCCTCAGAGGCCGGACGTGATTCAGTCACCATGGAAGACCGTGAGTGAGAGTTGAGTTCAGAACTGTGAGTCTACGGCGTGAGTGAACTGAACTGTGAGCATGCACTGTGCTTGAAATGAAATGAATTGTGAGGCTGCACTCTTTTTGAAATGAAATGAATTGTTAGCCTGCACTCTGTTTGAAATGAAATGACTTGCTGGCCTAGCACACTGCTTGAAATTAAATTATTTGTTGACCTGCACTGTGCTTAAAATGAAATGAATCTGTTGGCCTGCGCTCTACTCGAAACAAAATGAATCTGTTGGCCTGCGCTTTTTCTCGAAACGAAATGAAGCTGTTGGCCTGCACTGTGCTCGAAACAAAATGAATTGCTAGCCTGCGCTGCGCTCTAAATGAATTGCTAGCCTGCGCTTTGCGCAAAACAAAATGAATCTGTTCGCCTGCGATGTGCTCGAAATGAAATGAATCTGTTGGCCTGCGATGTGCTCAAAACAAAATGAATCTGTTGGCCTGCGATGTGCTCGAAATGAAATGAATCTGTTGGCCTGTACTGTGCTCGACATGAAATGAATCTGTTGGCCTGTACTGTGCTTGACCTGAAATGAATCTGTTGGCCTGTACTGTGCTCAAAATGAATCTGTTGGCCTGTACTCTGCTCGACATGAAATGAATCTGTTGGCCTGTACTGTGCTCGAAATGAAATGAATCTGTTGGCCCGTACTGTGCTCAAAATGAATTTGTCGGCCTGCACTGTGCTCGAAATGAATCTGTTGGCCTACACTGTGTTCGAAGTTGAATCTGTTGGCCTGAAACTCAGGCTGTCGGGGGGGTGGGGGGCTTGAGCAGGGCCTATCGGGACGCGGGGACTTCTAATGAACAAAGACATACGGCATCTTTTTATAGTATTTTGGAAACGTGGTCACATGTTTATACAGAGTGGCAGCAATGACGTTGAACACAAATCAATCATAGGCGGCACAAATCAATACCCATTCAAAGTATACTTGTCACTAATACAATACTTGTCATCTTGTAGTTATATCGATCACAAACCGTTGATCACAAAACTTTGAGACAGCAGGAACTTACTCAAAAACCCAACATTTGCAATTTCGTCTTCACAATGTAAGCATCAATATCAGCTACCCACAGAAAGTTTCTGTGTACAGAAACTAGCAAGTCCCCAGGAAACACATCCTCTCCCAATATTGTTAATGGGCTTTTGCTTGGGCATAAGATGAAGCACTAACAGAAGAGCTTGGTATGGGCCCCCATCTTTCCGATTCCCACAGCTTCTCTAGTATACCACAGAATTGCAAACTTCAGTTTATTCAGAACCCAAAAAAGTCAAGCTAATCTTTTACTTAATAAAATATTTTACACTACAATTTATTTCATCACTAGGATATTCTCATTCGCTCCTTTTTATCAATTATGATGATAACATCCAGGCACCTGGTCGAGCCGCCCGCCCGCAAACCAACTGCCCTGCGCTGTGACATCTGCCACATGCACGGCATGCACAACCAGCGCCCTGACGTCACCCCCAATGCGAGGGGGACTGCCGGCATCGCCCCTCCGGTGATTGGCGCTGTATCACGTGGGGAAGCATGAGTGGGTAGAAGGTCACAGTGCTGGAGTTACTCAGCGGGTCGTTTCGAAGGAATGCGTGACGTTTCGAGTCGAGGCCTTCAGTCTGATGGGAGGTACAGAGATAAGGAAGTGTAAGGAGTGAAAACAGGACAAAGGGAATGGTTCAATGAAAATGTAGACTAGATCATTGTTGGATAGATCAATGGGAGGCCACCATCGACTCCACAGTCAAAACGGCCCAACAGAGGATGTACGTCTTGCGGCGCCTGATAAAACACAATCTGCCACAGGCAATGATGGTCCAGTTTCATACTGCCATTGTAGAGCCTGTCCTCACCTTCTCCATCACGGTCTGTGTATCCGCTGGTGCTCCCGCAGACCCCGTGCGATCTTGAAACGCTTGCTGCAGTGGGGGCAGCCGCTCGCCGCCGTGGGTGCACCAGTGCTGCCGCAACCCCCGCGAGCTGTCAAATGCCTCACCGCAGTACGGGCAGTCGTAGGGCTGGCCACTGGTGTGCACGCACTGGTGAGACGGCGTGGGAGGCCATGGCAAAGCGCTTTCCACACACCGGGCTGGGGAAGGGATGGTCGCCAACGTGCACCCGCTGGTGGGACAGCAGATAGGTGGAGCGTGTGAAGCCCTTGCCGCACTGGGCACAGGTGTAGGGGCGCTCACCGGTGTGGGTGTGCTGGTGCTGCAGCAGCTTGCAGGAGCGGGTGAAGCCCTTGCCACACTGGGCACAGATGAAGGGGCGCTCCCCGGTATGGATGCGCTGGTGATCCAGCAGGTAGTTGGAGCAGGTGAAGCCCTTGCCACACTGGACACAGATGAAGGGGCGCTCCCCGGTGTGAGTGCGCTGGTGATCCAGCAGGCGGCTGGCGTGGGTGAAGCCCTTGCCACACTGGGCGCAGGTGTAGGGGTGATCGCCAGTGTGGGCGCGCTGGTGCTGCAGCAGGTAGTTGGAGCGGGTGAAACCCTTGCCGCACTGGATGCAGGTGTAGGGGCGCTCGCCGGTGTGGGTGCGCTGGTGCTCCAGCAGGTAGGTGGAGCGGGTGAAGCCCTTGCCGCAGTGGCTGCAGGTAAAGGGGCGCTCGCCAGTGTGGGTGCGCTGGTGGGACAGCAGGTAGGTGGAGCGTGTGAAGCCCTTGCCACACTGGGCGCAGGTGAAGGGGCGCTCGCCAGTGTGGGTGCGCTGGTGCTCCAGCAGCCTGGTGGAGCGGGTGAAGCCCTTGCCGCACTGGGCGCAGATGAATGGGCTTTCCCCGGTGTGGGTGCGCTGGTGCACCAGCAGGTTGCTGGAGCTGGTGAAGCCCTTGCCACAGTGGCTGCAGGTGTAGGGCCGCTCCCCGGTGTGCAGGCGTCTGTGCGCCTTCAGGGCCATGGACGACTTGTAGCCTTTGCCACAGTCGGAGCAGGTGAAGGGCCGCTCACTGCTGTGCACTCGCCGGTGCTGCAAGAGCAGCGACAAGTGGGCAAAGCCCATGCCGCAGGTGGAGCAGTCAAAGGGCCTTTCGCCCGTGTGCACCCGCCGGTGGATCTCCAGATGGCTCGGGCTCTGCCAGGCCTTGCCACACATGTCGCACTCATAACGCTTATCCCTCTTGTGCCCCGTCATGTGGTCGTCTGCCGTAGCTCAGTCCGCACACTGAGCAGATGGAGGGGGAGACTCACCGGCACCCTGGCTGCACTCAATGGCCACTCAGGTCCCCGTCTCTCCGTCCACAGCAACGGCTCCTAATTCCTGTAGAAGGGGAACACAGAGGGTCAACAAGCTGGCAAACAGGACACTACTATTGCGTGAACATTACTAGTGCTTGAAGGGGAGGGGGTGGAGGAGGGCGTGAAGGGGAGAAGGGAGGGGGAAGGAGGGGGGAGAAGGGAGGGGAGAGATGGTGAGGGGGCAAGGAGGGGGAAGTGGGATGAGGACGGTGGGAGGGGGAAGAAGGGAGAGTGACAATGAGGGGTGGGGGAGTGGAAGGGATGAGGAAGCAAGTGGGAGAAGATTGGGGGGGCACAACGTGCCGGCCCCCCATGACCTGAAGACAGCCGCCCAGCGCTGACGTACCCCCGCCCTGCCCCGTGACGTACCCCCGCCCTGTGCTGTGACGTACCCCCACCCTGCCCCGTGACGTACCCCCGCCCTGTGCTGTGACGTACCCCCACCCTGTGCTGTGACGTACCCCCACCCTGTGCTGTGACGTACCCCCGCCCTGTGCTGTGACGTACCCCCGCCCTGCCCCGTGACGTACCCCCGCCCTACACCGTGACGTACCCCCACCCTGCCCCGTGACGTACCCCCGCCCTGCACCGTGACGTACCCCCACCCTGCACCGTAACGTACCCCCGCCCTGTGCTGTGACATACTCCCACCGTGCCCTGTAACGCATCCCCCCCATTCATCCTGCACTGCTCCCCCATCCATCCTGTTCCGTTATATTGTGGGTGGGATTTATGACGTGTTTGGAGCTTAGATGCTTGTGCAGAAGTTTAGTTTTTAGATTAGTTTGGAGAGACGATGGGGAAGGTTAACCTTTCTACCATGCGTGATCATGCGGGGTCCATGCCAGATCATGCCAGTGTTAGGGAGACACGAGGAGTTTGCTAATGTCTAAAATAATAAGCTGGAGTTCGAAGAAGATTGTAGTAACGAGTCGGAAGAAACTTGGATGCATCTTACTGTTTTCTATCAATAATAAAGCATTTATTCATCAAAAGACTGTTTTGAAGCCATATCTGAGAAGAAGCTCGGAAGATATCTGTGAGTGAGCTTGCATGCGTTTAGAGGACCCTTCTATCATTCTCATCCAAATAGCGGCCAGGGTGCTAATTACCTGAATGAAATGAAAATCTGCCGCTACACCCCCCATTCAAGAAGAATGGGGGGGAACAATCTGAAGAAGGGTCTCGACCTGAAACGTTGCCTATTTTCTTTGCTCCATAGATGCTGCCTCACCCACTGAGTTTCTCCAACATTTTTGTCTACCCCCATTCATCCTGTACTGATCCCCCACATTCATCCTGTACTGAACCCCCCCCATCCATCCCATACTGATTCCCCCCCATTCAACACCACTAACATCCCCCGTGCTCTCCCCTCACAATTTTACATATGCCAACTAACACGTACTAATTCACCTGCCTCAATCCATCCATTCTGCACCGATTGCCCCCCCCCCCCCCATCTATCCACCCGGCATTGATTCACACACGCCCCCCCCCTCCCCCCCCCACTGACCCTATTGTGCTGGAAATGTATTTAGAGCGAACATTGACTATGCTTGATAGCGGAATGCGATCAAATTCATTTTAACGGCAAATCAATGCTCCTAATATGGAGTATAAGTACTTTAGGTATTTAATTAGCAAGAATTACAACTATACGTTGGATTAATCCAGGGTTTACTTCTACAATCGGTCATATACATCACAAATTTGGTCAGGAGATATTTCAGTTGAAATTTTCATGTTAATTCTTAAGTGAGAATGATGGAAACTGCGTTTATCAATATATTTTTCAAAATCTGTTGCACACAACTGGGTATCTGCATTGCTGTTCACAACACGTACATCTAATCTGAATGTCCAGTAATGTGGCATTTTGACACCTTTAAACATATTACCAAAATAATATTTGCTGCAGTTATGTCCTTTGGCCATCTCTTGTCAGTTAGTGTAATGTTTAACCTGTCTAACCATGTTTAACCAGATGGGTATAGTCGGTTTAAACAGTTATTATCATAAAATGCCTTTAGAGATTTACATGCAACCTGTATATTTTGTTATGGATAAATTATGTGGGAAGCTACACCAATAGCAATAACGACCCATGCTATGGCCATGTCATAGTAATTTTCGGTCCTTCACAGAAAACATGCTTGCATCAATCTGAAGTGTGCATGGTTAAACATATATGTTACCATGGTCCAGGATTTATTGACACAGATTGATCATACGCTGAATAAACCAACCACATTTTTGTTTGGAAGTGGAAAGAACTAATACAGTTTTAGACTCCTAATTTGAGGAAGGGGCCATCCTTGTGATTGAGGCAGTGCAGCACAGGTTCACAAAACTGATCCCTGGGATGGCGGGACTGTCATATGAGGAAAGATTGAAAAGACTGGGCTTGTATTCACTGGAGTTTAGAAGGATGAGGGGGAAATCTTATAGAAACACATAAAATTATAAAAGGACTGGACAAGCTAAATGCAGGAAAAAATTTCCCAATGTTGGGCGAGTCCAGAACCAGGGGCCACAGTCTTAGAATAAAGGGGAGGCCATTTAAGACTGAGGTGAGAAAAAACTTTTTCACCCAGCAAGTTATGAATTTGTGGAATTCTCTGCCACAGAGGGCAGTGGAGGCCAAATCACTGGATGGATTTAAGAGAGAGTTATATAGAGCTCTAGGGCTAGTGGAATCAAGCGATATCGGGAAAAGGCAGGCACGGGTTATTGATTCGGGACAATCAGCCATGATCGCAATGATTGCCGGTGCTGGCTCAAAGGCCGAATGGCCTCCACCTGCACATATTTTCTATGTTTCTATGTAATAGAAATTGCATTAATTGCAATGTGTAAAAAGAGTTGAGATACTGTATTATAATTTTGCTGCATGTCATTGTGGTATATATCATGCCTTGATTGGTGAATATGTTTAGTTTGTGACTTTATTTGAAGCAGAAATAATATGCGAATGCTTCATTGAGCATAATTCCGACTGGTGACTACGCACTTCGTCAGAGCACATTATCGCACGCGTCACGCAAACCGTCTTAAATGACCAACTAAACTGTCATTTAGTCCAGTCTGAAGAAGGGTCTCGACCCGAAACATCGCCTATCTCCTTCGCTCCTTAGATGCTGCTGCACCCGCTGAGTTCCTTCTTTAATAAACTGTCATTTAGCAACCTAAAAAGCTGCCTAGGTTTCCCGGCTGGCAACAGTGAAAAAAAGTTAAGTGAGAGCCCTGACAAGCCTAGTATTTTCAATGGGTACACAAAAGGCTGGAGAAACTCAGCGGGTGCAGCAGCATCTAAGGAACGAAGGAGATAGGCGACGTTTTGGGTCGGGAGAAGGGTCTCGACCCGAAAGAAGAAACTAAAGAAGGACCCTTCTTGACCCAATCGTCGCCTATCTCCTTCGCTCCTTAGATGCTGCTGCACCCACTGAGTTTCTCCAGCCTTTTGTGTACCCTCGATTCTCTAGCATCTGCAGTTCGTTCTTTAACACTAGTATTTTCAATCTTTCCTCGTATTACAGTCCTGCCAGCCCAGGGATCAATCTCGTGAACCTACGCTGCACTGCCTCAATCACAAGGATGCCCTTCCTCAAATTCAGAGACCAAAACTGTACACAATACTCCAGGTGTGGTCTCACCAGAGCCCTATATAACTGCAGAAGAACCTCTTTACTCCTGTACTGAAATCCTCTTGTTATGAAGGCCAACATTCCATTAGCTTTCTTCACTGCCTGCTGTACCTGCACGCCAACTTTCAGTGACCGGTGTACAAGGGCGCCCAGGTCTCGCTGTACCTCCCCCTTACCTAACCTAACCCCATTGTGATAATAATCTACCTCCTTGTTTATGGGATAGAGATTGTCCTCGATCACAGCTTTTGAGTTGTCAATGGAAAAGGAATCAGGAACAAGATGCTAATTTCAGAGTATGAAGATGACCATAACGTTTTTAATACTGAAGATATGAAAGTGAATTAGGTGTCAAATTAAACTTCTTTTTATGCTTTATGTGATGGGATAACTTACAGGCTTGATTTTAAAATCTCAAAATGGTGCAACATTCCTACCATCACTTTATCACTTTATGACAAAGTTACTGCAGCATTTTCTTTGTGTCTACCTTCAGTGTGAAGAAGGGCCTCGACCTGAAACGTCGGCCAATTCCCGCTGCCCGTCTGTCCAGAGCCGCTGAGTTACTGCAGCATTTTGTCTTCACCGTCAACGTTTAAAACAACCGCCATCTTGCAACTTCTTCCTGAAGCGACTCCCTCCGATTGGCGGTGACGTCACGGCGCCGGGCGGGGCAGAGTTGGTGACGTCACGGCGCCGGGCGGAACGGGGCGGGCAGACGTCACGGCGCCGGGCGGAACGGGGCGGGCAGACGTCACGGCGCCGGGCGGAACGGGGCGGGCGGGCTGACGGTTCCTCGCCGGCTCCTCCCCCTCAGGGAGAAGCGGCGTCGCGTCACTGGGTGAGGGGAGGGTCTCTAACCCAGTACCAGTAATGTCCTGTTTGCCGGCTTGTTGACCCTCTGTTCCCCTCCTGCAGGGTTTAGGAGCCGTTGCTGTGGACGGAGGCAGCATCAGTGGGGAAAACAGACACACAGAGACATAGACAATAGGTGCAGGAGTAGGCCATTCGGCCCTTCGAGCTTGCACTGCCATTCAACATGATCACGGCTGATCATCCAACTCAGTATCCCGTACCTGCCTTCTCTCCATACCCCCTGATCCCTTTAGCCACAAGGGCCACATCTAACGCCCTCTTAAATATAGCCAATGAACTGGCCTCAACGACCTTCTGTGGCAGAGAATTCCAGAGACCCACCACTCTCTGTGTAAAGAATGTTTTCCTCATCTCGGTCCTAAAGGAATTCCCCCTTATCCTTAGACTGTGACCCCTTGTTCTGGACTCCCCCAACATCGGGAACAATCTTCCAGCATCTAGCCACAAAGGACTCGAGCAGCTTCTTAAACTATTTCCGTGTCATTCACCCTTGAGTCTTTATCACAAAATTTCATTCACCCTTGACTACATTCTCTGCTGCTTTTTGGTAATTTTCGTCGTCTTCTCCCTTGTGTATAATTGTACATATAATTTATTTTGTCAAATGAGTAAAAAACATAAATTAATGTTTATTTTATTCAACTTTTTGAACATCCTAAAAATACAGTAAATTTGGGAAATATCGGCGACTTTGAAATTAGACAATTAGGTAGAGATAAAAAAGCATCAAATTTCCAGCTCCACTGCCATTAAACCAATAAGAGCTTAATAACAACTTTAATTCAATGCCTTTTTTTAAGTACAGGACAAATATATAAATATCTGAATAAATTAAGTCATTCACCCTCTATTCACCCCTTCAGTTTCATACACCCCAAAATAATTTCATTCGTCCTTGGGTGAATCATTCACCAGTTTAAGAAACACTGGACTAGAGGGTGTGAGCTACAGGGAGAGGTTGAGTAGGCTGGGTCTCTAATCCTTGGGTCTCTAACCCAGGCAATCACCAAGCACTAGAAATGTTCACGCGTCAGTAATGTCCTGTTTGCCGGCTTGTTGACCCTCTGTGTTCCCCTCCTGCAGGGTTTAGGAGCCGTTGCTGTGCACGGAGAGACGGGGACGTGAGCGACCATTGCGGGCGAGCAGGGTGCCAATGAGCCCCCCCCCCCCCCCCCCCCATCTGCTCAGTGTGCGGGCTGAGCTTTGAGGGGCTGAGCTTCGGTGGAGGACCAGATGACACGGCACAACAAGGAGAAGCGTTATGAGTGCGACGTGTGTGGCATGGCCTGGCAGTGCCCGAGCCAACTGGAGATCCATCGGCGGGTGCACACGGGGGAACGCCCCTTCGACTGCTCAGAGTGCGGCAAGAACTTCACCCGCTACGACCACCTGCTGCGGCACAGCCTCGTGCACTCCGGCGAGAGGCCCTTTGGCTGCTCCACCTGCGGCAAGAGCTTTGCCCGGTTGTCGGGGCTGCGGGTGCACCGGCGGGTGCACAGCAGTGAGCGGCCCTTCACCTGCTCTGACTGTGACAAAGGCTTCAAGTCGTCCACACGCCTGAAGGTGCACAGGCGCCTGCACACTGGGGAGCGGCCCTACACCTGCGACCAGTGCGGCAAGGGCTTCATCAGCTCCACCAAGCTTTTGGAGCACCAGCACATCCACACTGGTGATCGTCCCTACACCTGTGACCAGTGTGGCAAGGGCTTCACCAGCTCCTCCAAGCTGCTGGTGCACCAGCGCACCCACACTGGCGATCGCCCCTACACCTGCGACCAGTGCGGCAAGGGCTTCACCAGCTCCTCCAAGTTGCAGGTGCACAAGCGCACCCACACTGGCGATCGCCCCTACACCTGCGACCAGTGCGGCAAGGGCTTCACCAGCTCCTCCAGGCTGCTGATGCACCAGCACACGCACACTGCCGATCGCCCCTACACCTGCGACCAGTGCGGCAAAGGCTTCACCAACTCCTCCAGGCTGCTGATGCACCAGCACACGCACACTGGCGAGCGCCCCTACACCTGCGCCCAGTGCGGCAAGGGTTTTATCCGCCCCAACCGCCTGTTGGAGCACCAGTGCACCCACACTGGCGAGCGCCCCTTCACCTGCGCCCAGTGCGGCAAGGGCTACACCCACCACTACCGCCTGCTGGAGCACCAGCGCACCCACACTGGCGAGCGCCCCTTCATCTGTGCCCAGTGTGGCAAGGGCTTCACCCGCTCCTGCAAGCTGCTGGAGCACCAGCGCATCCACACTGGCGAGCGGCCCTATACCTGTGTCCAGTGCGGCAAAGGCTTCACCCGCTCCAAATACCTGCTGTACCACCAGCGCACCCACACCGGTGAGCGCCCCTACACCTGCTCCCAGTGTGGCAAGGGCTTCACCTGCTCCACCAAGCTGCTGCAGCACCAGCGCACCCACACCAGTGAGCGCCGCTACACTTGCGCCCAGTGCGGCAAGGGTTTCACCCGCTCCACCTATCTGCTGACCCACCAGCGGGTGCACGCCGGCAAGCGTCCCGTCCCCAGCCTGGTGTGTGGAGAGCGCTTTGCCATGGCCTCCCATGCCCTGTCTCACCAGCGCGTGCACACCAGTGGCCAGCCCGACGACTGCCCGTACTGTGATGAGGCATTTGACAGCTCGCGGGGGTTGCGGCATCACCGGCGGGCCCACATCCGTGAGGCGCTGCTCACACTGCAGCAAGCGTTTCAAGAACGCACGTGGGCTACGGGAGCACCAGCGGATACACAGACCATGATGGAGAAGGTGAGGACAGGCTCTACAATGGCAGTATAAAACTGGACCATCATTGCCTGTGGCAGATTGTGTTTTCACAGCTGCCGCAAGAAGTACATCCTCTTTTTTGACTGTGAAGTCGATGGTGGCCTCCCATTGATCTATCCGACAATGATCTATTCCACATTTTCATTGAACCATTCCCTTTGTCCCTTTTTCACTCCTTACACTTCCTTATCTCTGTACCTCCCATCAGACTGATGGTCTTCACCCGAAATGTCACGCATTCCTCTCCACAGACGCTGCCCGACCCGCTGAGTAACTCCAGCACTTTGACCTCCTACCGATGATGCATGCCGCCCCCGCGTGACTGCGCAATGGCAGGGTTGGGGCTGGTGATGTCAGGGTGCCGGTCGTATGCAATGTCCGTGCGTGCGTCTGACGTCACGGCGCAGGGCGGGCGGATGTGCCAGCGAGCGGCTCAACGCAGTTCCCGGATGCTCGGTGTCCCCAGGTCGATGCACTCACCCCCACCTCTCTCTCCCCCCCCCCCCCCACTCATGCCTCCCCCACGTGCTACAGCGCCAATCACCAGAGGGGGCGGTGCCGGCAATCCCCCTCGCATTGGGGGTGACGTCAGGGTGCCGATCGCGCGTGACGTGCGTTTGGTAGGCATCACGACACAGGGCGGCTGGCTTGCGGTCGGGCGGCTTATCCCGGTGCCTGGATGCTCAACATCCCAGGTCGGTGCGCCAACCCCCTTCTCCCGCTGGCTTCCTCACCCCCTCCAACCTCTCCTCTCCCCCTCACTCCACCCTCTTCCACCACCCCTTTCCCCCGCACACCTCCCCTTTCCCCACTTCACCCCCTTCAAGCACTAGTAATGTTCACGCATTGGTAATGTCCTGTTTGCCAGCTTGTTGACCCTCTGTGTTCCCCTCTCGCAGGGTTTAGGAGCCATTGCTGTGGACGGAGAGACGGGGACGTGAGCGGCCATTGCGGGCAGCCAGGGTGCCGTTGAGCCCTCCCCCCCCCCCCCCCATCTGCTCGGCGTGTGGGCTGAGCTTCGGTGGAGGACCACATGATGGGGCACAACAAGGAGGCACAATGACAACCGCGTGCACTCCGGCAAGAGGCCCTTCAGCTGCTCCGACTGTGGCAAGAGCTTTGCTTGGTTTTCAGGTCTGCGATTGCACCAGCGGATGCACAGCATTGAGCTGCCCTTCCCCTGCTCTGACTGTAGCTTGTGGCATAGAAATGTTACTGTAAATGGGGGGCTTATGACTGGCTTGGAGAATGTCAAGATGCCCTTGTATTGTGTTTCAATTGTGTTAACTATTGTTGTTTCTATTGTTGAATAATATTAACATGTGAAGTATGTTATGACTAATGAAATAATTGGTACCCCTGTAGTAGATAGTATATTTTCGTGCAACTGAATCTAACAAAAAACAAAAGTTGTCTGGCCAACAGTATAACTGTTGGCCATCGTAGAGTCTGTTCTCACCTTCTCCATCATGGTCTGGTTTGGCTCAGCCACCAAGCACGACATCCGGAGGCTGCAGCGAATCGTCCGATCAGCTGAGAAGGTTGTTTGCTGCAACCTTCCCTCCATTGACGAACTGTACACTGCAAGGGCCAGGAAGCGAGTGGGTAAGGTCATCTCTGACCCCTCTCACCCTGGCCACAAAAACTTCCTTCTGGAAGGCAAGGAAAAGCTGTTTTTATGTCTGGCTGTGGCAGCTTTGACAATCCGGAGATTGTCAAAGCTGCCACAACCAGACATAAAAAACAGCTTTTTTCCACGAATACTAGCTCTACTCAACAGCCCAAAATCTGAAGCCTCCCTTTGATCTGGTATTTTGTTGGTTCACATGTTTGATCAATGGTGTTTTATCGTTAATGTTTTATTATTATTAATGTTTAGTGTTTTCTGAGTCACTGTATGTCATGTTGTTACTTGTGGGTGGAGCACCAAGGCAAGTTCCTTGTATGTGAATACTTGGCCATTAAACTTACTTAGTTAATTCTGCTGTGATGTCAGAGAACTGGTGAGCAATATTCTGCCGCCATCTCTCATCATGCAATAAAATCTCGAAGCAAATCTGCAAAGTCTTGGCTTTTCATTTTCCTTTCATTTTGCTCTAAATTACAGGCATGATATTCTTCCGATTTAAATTGGAATTCCGATTTTTTTGTTTTCCTATTTTTCATTTTTTTGTGCCCGATGATTTGGCGGCCAATCAGCCGCTGTCTCCGAGGGGCGTTGCGGCCAATCAGCGAGCAGCTTCCCTTACTGTTAGCAGCTCAAGGGGCAAGAAAGAAGCTCAGGGAAGCCACGTTGAGCAAGGTTACACAAAGAAAGTGCCAGGCAAGTGAATGGCGGTGCAGGCTCGAAGGGCCGAATGGCCTACTCCTGCACCTATTTTCTATGTTTCTATGTTTCTATGTTACAATCCCTAAGATTTCACTACACTTGACATTCTTGGGTATGACCACCAGGTGAATTTTGCTAACAATCGGACACATCTTCAGTTGTGTACTCAACGTCACTGGGTGTTTCGGCCTTTTATCACAAGACACCCTCAGTCGAGGCAGGCCCACCGCAGGTTGATCAGACCTGGGTGTGTGTCTCATTGTTAACCTCTAGATGGTCACGTGGCAGCCCAGACAGCATCTTTCCTCTTCAGCCACAGCCAGTGACTGCTCTGTTCGACGGCATTGGCAAGCTATTTGATTGCCCTCCTTTGTGCCTGCCCTTTGACTCCTACTTCCCTCAGGAGCCTTGCGATGGAACTGGCTACAAAACCCCTGCACCCCACCTCCAGTGGACACAACCTTACCCTCCAACCTCTCTCCTCTGCCTCTGCTGCAAGGTTTGAATATCAAAGCTTTTTCTTTTCATAAGCCTCGTCCCCAGCCTCCTCCCATGGGACCGTCAGCTCAATGATGAAAACACGCCGACAGGAGTTGGACCAGAGAACGAGGTCTGGTCGCAGGTTGGTAGCTGCGATTTCAACTGGGAATGAACGAAAGCCTCTGGCCTAGGTCAGCACGCATTTCCCAGTCCCCGACTGCGTTCAGTGGGAATGAGTTGAGAGGCGAGGGGTTAGTCCTCCGTTTCTCTCCTTCCCGGATGAGGGATGGTATTTGCGGGAATGTTATGTGGGCATTGATATGCATGGCGTTGGTGGTAACTCTCTTGCACTCGAGTTCAGCTGCCAAACTCCTCAGCACCTGGTTGTGTCGCCAGGTGTATCTGCCTTGTGTTAGGCTGGTCTTACAACCAACCAGGATGTGCTTGAGGTTTGCTGGAACTGCACACAGGGCGCAGGCTGGATCCTCTCCCAGCCAAAGATTTAGGTTTGTGGGAGAGGGAAGGACGTCATATGTGGCTCTGATAATGAAGCTCAACTTATTTGACTCCATGGTCCACAGCTATCTCCATGTGATCTTCCTCCTCTCAACGCCATCCCCCATCATCCAGCGGCCTTGTTTGGCTTGGGATATGGCTTTGGCCCACCTGGCTGCTTCTTGCTGGTGGCGCACCTCCTCCACCACCAGGTGCCGACGTTCAGCTGGAGTAGCCTTTTGCCAGGTAGGGTTCATTGCTCCCAGGCCAAAGCCCCCTCAGCCTTGTTGGACATGGCCCACTATGTCCCGGTGTTGGAGGGCGGATTTTGCGTCCAGTACCACTGCTGCTGGAGTCCATTTTCTCCCTGTTGCTAGGGTTGGAGCGACACCTCTTATTATTGGGTCCCGGGATTCTGTTAGCGTCATGTCCAGCCTCACTTTGGCACATTTGTACTCCTCCACCAGGCTTGAGACTGGCAGTGAGAGGGCTCCATTCCCATAGAGCCCTATGCTGCTGAGGCATCTCGGTAGCCCAAGCCACTTCCTCACTTGTGAGTTCACCAGTCTCTCCAGCTGGTTGACATGGGATAAAGTGACCTCGTAGATGATAATTGGCCACATGAGTCGGGCAGTAGACCGAATTGAAGGCACCAAAGCTTCAGCATCCCTGGGAGAGCAGTATTGTTGATTTGCTTGAGGCCACTGATTGTATCCTGCCTGAGTTGTTCCACCTGCTCTGCATCCTTGAGGTATGCGGTGTACCATCGCCCGAGGCTTTTGACCGGCTTCTCCACGACAGTTGGTATTGTCTCGTTATTGATGTGGAACCTTTCATCAGTGAGCCGGCCTCTGACGATGGAAATACTGCAGGATTTGCTGGGTTTAATCTCCATTCGTGCCCAATTGATGTTTTCCTGGAGTTTATCCAGCAGGCGTTTGGTGCATGCTTTTGTTGTTGTTATTGTGGTCATGTCATCCATGTACACCCTGATTGGAGGAAGACGCAGCCCACTCCTCAAGCGTTCCCCTCCGACCACCCATCGTGATGCTCGAATGATGAGCTCCATTGCCATGGTGAAATCCAGAGGAGAAATGGTACAGCCTGCCATTATGCCTACCTCAAGGTGCTGCCAGGTGGTGGTGTTGTCTTGTGTTGTGACGCAGAACTGGAGGTTCTGGAAGTAAGCTTTTACCAGCTTTGTGATGACCTGTGGGACCTGGAAGAAATTAAAAGCTGCCCAAAGAGTCTCATGGGGCACCGAACCAAAGGCATTAGCTAGATTCCTTCTTGGCAGTTTGTATCTGGTGCCAGATGACGTTTGTATGTTCCAGACATCCTGAGAAACCACGCACCCCTGCTTTCTGCACTGACGTGTCAATGAAGTTGTTGCTCTGCAAAAATGCTGAGAGTCTTTGGGCCACAACACCAAAGAAGATCTTTCCTTCCACATTCAGAAGGCTGATCTGGCGGAATTGGCTAATGGTTGAGGAGTTCTTTTCTTTGGGAATTAAGATCCCTCCTGCCCTTTGCCATGCCTTGGCTATGATTCCTTTCCCCCATGCCACTTTCATTAACTTCCAACGGTATTTCAGGGCACCAGGGGTGTTCCTATAGAGCCTGTATGGAATACCATTGGGCCCTGGGGCTGATGCTGTTCTTGCCCATTTGACTGTGTTCTCCACCTCCTTCCATGTAGGAGGCCTTATGTCCATCTGGTGCTCAGGTGGGTGGATAGGTGGCATGTCATCTGGAATGGTGACTGGCTCATGCCTCAGGTTGTCAGAGTACGTCTTCCTCAGGTGCTCCTCCAGCTCCCTTACAGGTACTCTCTGGATCCCGCTCTTCCCCTTGACAAAGAGGCTTTTGACAAACTTATACGGATCTTTGTAGAAACTTGTCCTCGCCCGTTCTTTCTTCTTGTGTTGCTTTCTCAGGCATTCTGCTCTTCGCAGGATTGCCAGGCGCTGCTTTATTTCTGCCTGCAGTGCCTCGAGTCCTTTCCTTTCTGCCTCTGTGGCCTTCCTACACTGTTTTCTCAGCTGCCTTCTTTCTTTCATGAGTCTTTTGATCTCCTGCTGCCTCCCGGACTTGTACTGGAGTGCTGGTTCCTTCTGTGTCCTGTGTTTCACGACCTTCACCCCAAATCTCTCCGCCCCATAGTTGTATATGGTGTCTCCCATCTTCTCCAGTTTTCTTTCCACACATCCCTTCAATCCTTCCAGGCTGAGTAACTGGCGCAGGGGGCATAGATTTAGATTCTTAGATCACTGGGATCTGTTTTGAAGTAAGGGGGAACTGTACAAAAGGGACGGATTGCATCTTAACTGGTGGGGGACCCGCATTCTGGCAGGCAGGTTTGCCACTGCTACACGGGTGGTTTTAAACTGAATAAGGGGTGTGGGGTGTCAAATGAGATAGTCGAGGATGGAGTTAAAGGGAAAGAGAGTAAAGGGATGGTTAATGACCCAGAATTAACGGGAAAGGAAGCTGACAAAGGGATCGGAGAGTATGGCCAAGTGTAATAGGGATCGATGTGAAAGGTGAGATGCATAAGGAATTAAAAGTATTGTATATGAATGCGCAAAGTATAAGAAGTAAAGTAGATGAGCTTGAGGCTCAGTTAGAGGTTGGTAGATATGACGTTGTGGGGGTCACTGAGACGTGGCTGCAGGAGGATCGGGCCTGGGAACTTAATATTCAGGGTTATACATCCTATAGAAAGGACAGGCAGGTGGGCAGAGGAGGGGGGGGGGTAGCTCTGCTGGTGAGGGATGGAATTCAGTCCCTTGCGAGGGAAGACATACGGACTGACGAGGTAGAGTCACTGTGGATTGAGTTGAGGAATTGTAAAGGCAAGAAGACACTAATTGGTGTTATTTACAGACCCCCAAATAGTAGCCTGGATGTAGGGTGTAAGTTGCAGCAGGAGTTAAAACTGGCATGTATCAAAGGTAATGCCACTGTGGTGATGGGGGATTTCAATATGCAGATAGACTGGGAAAATCAGGTTGGTTCAGGACCCCAAGAAAGAGAGTTTGTAGAATGCCTCCGAGATGGATTCTTAGAGCAGCTTGTAATGGAGCTGACCAGAGAAAAGGCAATTCTGGATTTAGTGTTGTCCAATGAACCAGATATGATAAGAGAACTCGAGGTAAAGGAACCGCTTGGAGGTAGTGATCATAATATGATTAGTTTTAATCTGCAATTTGAGAAGGAGAACAATAAATCGGAAGTGTCAGTGATGCAGTTGAACAAAGAGGACTATGAAGGCATGAGAGGGGAGCTGGCCAAAGTAGACTGGAAAGGGATCCTCGCAGGAATGACGGTGGAACAGCAATGGCAGTTTTTTCTGGGCATAATCCGGAAGACGCAGAATCATTTCATTCCAAAAAGGAAGAAAGATTCTAAGGGGAGTGGGAGGCAACCGTGGCTGACAAGAGAAGTTAGGGATAGAATAAAACTAAAAGAAAAGATGTATAACACAGCAAAGAGTAGCCGGAAGCCAGAGGATTGGGAAACTTTCATAGGACAACAGAAGGAAACAAAACGGGCAATATGGGCTGAAAAGATGAAGTACGAAGGGAAGCTGGCCAGGAATATAAAGAGGGACAGTAAAAGCCTCTTTAGATATGTTAAGGGAAAATGAGTAGCAAAGTCAAATGTGGGTCCCTTGAAGGCAGACACGGGTGAAATAATTATGGGCAACAAGGAAATGGCAGAAGAGTTGAATAGGTATTTCGGATCTGTCTTCACTAAGGAGGACACAAACAATCTCCCAGATGTACTGGAGGACAGAAGATCTAAGGGGGTAGAGGAACTGAAATAAATTTTCATTAGGCAAGAAATAGTATTGAGGAAATATTATAAAATAAAATTGCTCAAATTATCATTTCTGTGTTAGAAACTTATGTTGACTTGCAGGAGAAGGACTGATAGCAGAGGTTTTCAAAATACATAGGCCATAACGGAATAAAGAGCACACACACATAAGAGGATAGATAGCTTGTTATAACAAGGAGATGTTGATGTAAATGGGAATAGCTTTGATTGCTTTTGAGCGGCTATAATTGTCAGAAGTTGTATTTGGTTTAAGATAGTGTTCAGAGTAATGGTATCTCCTCCAAGGACATGGGCACCATTTATTCATTATTCATGACACATCTCTGAGCTCGGCTGTGTCATGAAGGGGATTTATGGCTGTCGATGTTGGGGTGTAGGCACCAAGGCTAGATAATAGAGTCTGTGATTTGGTTTGTGCAGTTTCAAAGTATTTTTTGGGATAAGAGATAAGGCATAGGTGATGGTTGTGTGACCTTTGTATAAGGGAGAGTTCTTATGTTTATAGAACACTGGAGAAAGTAATTGTGTTTTGATCTAATTGGGGTGTGCATATAGTAATCTTCAAATTGCTGTGTGGAATGCTATCAGTAAGAAGTTGCAAAGGGGCCTACATTCCTTTTCTTTAGAGATGACCAAGGGGGAGGCTAATTCAGAATGAAATTTGTAAGAATAGGGCAACACTCATATTGAATCTTTGTAATCCATAAGTAACTGTATTTTAATTATGTCATTGAAAGGAAATTATTTGTGTTTAATTAGGGTTGTAAGTATGGTTACATATGACGTTTTACAAATACCTTTCTTTTCCAAAAGTGAAAATATATGTATTGTGTGTATGTATTGTGTGATTGCTTTATGATGTTTATTCTGAGAGATATTCTGAGAATAAGTTTTATATCTGTGGTTTTACTTAATTGAAATAAAATGATTTTGAGCAGAGAGGTTGTAAAGAAAACCACAGGCGGGAAAAGTTGTAGAGGGGCTGGAAAGGGAGAACCATGTGACTAGACATGTTGTCAATCAATGGAAAATGGGTTTAGTTGATTGGTTTATGCAAATAAGTTAAATGTATGGTAAACCATAATGAGTGGTTAATAGTTTGCCACTCCTTTTGTATTACAATTGTCTATTACCTATATAATGTGTTACGTTAATACCAAAGTTAGTAGTTCTTTCAACCTGCTCCAGAGTTTTTTAAACTCTGTGTTGGAAGGTTTAAAGAATTATCCAGCGCTGTTAGAATAAAGAATCGATTTCAACAACAAGAGTTTGAATCAAGTTTTCTTGAATTAGACTGACAAAAGAACTCAGTTTAACAGTATTGGGTAGGCTAATGGGACTGAAGGATGATAAATCCCCTGGGCCTGATGGTCTGCATCCCAGGGTCCTCAGGGAGGTGGCTCTAGAAATAGTGGACGCATTGGTGATCATTTTCCAATGTTCAATAGATTCAGGATCAGTTCCTGTGGATTGGAGGATAGCTAATGTTATCCCACTTTTCAAGAAAGGAGCGAGAGAGAAAACGGGGAATTACAGACCAGTTAGCCTGACTTCAGTGGTGGGAAAGATGCTGGAGTCAATTATTAAAGAGGTAATAATGGGGCATTTGGATAGCAGTAAAAGGATTAGTCCAAGTCAACATGGATTTATGACAGTGAAATCATGCTTGACTAATCTTCTGGAATTTTTTGAGGATGTTTGAGGATTTTTTGACCAGACTGATTCCTGGGATGTCAGGACTTTCATATGAGGAAAGATTGGATAGACTCGGCTTGTACTCGCTGGAATTTAGAAGATTGAGGGGGGATCTTATAGAAACTTACAAAATTCTTAAGGGGTTGGACAAGCTAGATGCTGGAAGATTGTTCCCGATGTTGGGGGAGTCCAGAACAAGGGGTCACAGTCTAAGGATAAGGGGGAATTCCTTTAGGACCAAAATGAGGAAAACATTCTTTACACAGAGAGTGGTGAGTCTCTGGAATTCTCTGCCACAGAAGGTAGTTGAGGCCAGTTCATTGGCTATATTTAAGAGGGCGTTAGATGTGGCACTTGTGGCTAAAGGGATCAGGGGGTATGGAGAGAAGGCAGGTACGGGATACTGAGGTGGATGATCAGCCATGATCACATTGAATGGCGGTGCAGGCTCGAAGGGCCGAATGGCCTACTCCTGCACCTATTTTCTATGTTTCTATGTTTCTATGTGACAAGTAAAATGGATGTAGTGTATCTAGACTTTCAGAAAGCCTTTGATAAGGTCCCGCACGGGAGACTGGTGACTAAAATTAGAGCACATGGTATTGGGGGTAGGGTGTTGACATGGATAGAAAATTGGTTGGCAGACAGGAAGCAAAGAGTAGGAGTGAACGGGTCCTTTTCAGAATGGCAGGCAGTGGCGAGTGGAGTGCCGCAAGGCTCGATGTTGGGGTCGCAACTGATTACCATATATATTAATGATTTGGAAGAGGGAATTAGGAGCAACACTAGCAAGTTTGCGGATGACACAAAGCTGGGTGGCAGTGTGAACTGTGAAGTGGATGTTAGGAAGTTGCAGGGTGACCTGGACAGGTTGAGTGAGTGGGCAGATGCGTGGCAGATGCAGTATAATATAGATAAATGTGAGGTTATCCACTTTGGTGGCAAAAAAAAGGGGGCAGATTATTATCTCAATGGGGTTAGGTTAGGTAAGGGGGAGGAACAGCGAGACCTGGGTGTCCTTGTACACCAGTCGCTGAAAGTTGGCGTGCAGGTACAGCAGGCAGTGAAGAAAGCTCATGGAATGTTGGCCTTCATAACAAGAGGATTTCAGTATAGGAGTAAAGAGGTTCTTCTGCAGTTGTATAGGGCTCTGGTGAGACCACATCTGGAGTATTGTGTACAGTTTTGGTCTCCTAATTTGAGGAAGGACATCCTTGTGATTGAGGCAATGCTGCGTAGGTTCACGAGATTGATCCCTGGGATGGCGGGACTGTCATATGAGGAAAGGTTGAAAAGACTAGGCTTGTATTCACTGGAGTTTAGAAGGATGGGGGTAAATCTTATAGAAACATATAAAATGATAAAAGGACTGGACAAGCTAGATGCAGGAAAAATGTTCCCAATGTTGAGTGAGTCCAGAACCAGGGGCCACAGTCTTAGAATAAAGGGGAGGTCATTTAAGACTGAGGTGAGAAAAACCCTTTTTTTCCCAGAGAGTTGTGAATTTATGGAATTCCCTGCCACAGAGGGCAGTGGAGGCCAAGTCACTGGATGGATTTAAGAGAGAGTTGGATAGAGCTCTAGCGGCTAGTGGACTCAAGGGATATGGGGAGAAGGCAGGCACGGGTTATTGATAGCGGACGATCAGACATGATCACAATGAATGGCGGTGCTGGCTCGAAGGGCCGAATGGCCTCTTCCTGCACCTGGTTTCTATGTTTCCAGAAGATGGACAAGGTCAGTGTTAACGGTCTCCCACTCTTTCCTCTGGCAGGATTTAGGCCACAGGATTTGAGGCTTTTTCCCTTCCAATTTTCTTTCTACCGCTGACTGTGGCTGGTTGGGCTGTGGACTCGTGTCCGTTGGTGGTACTGTACCTGGTTGAGCTTGGCGTGGGGTGCTGATACCCTGTGGACTGTGGTGGTTATCCTGCCACTGGGCTTCACTCCACTGATTTGGCCACCTCTTAGAAAGTAGTGGTCAATGCGAAGCCCCACACCAAGCTCTCGCAAGCACTTTTTCCTGCCCTGGTGGATCTTGAGACCCTTCTCTGATGCTAACTTTTCCCAGCCACAGATACAACTTTGTAGCTTATGTCCTGCCGGTGCTGCTGCTCTGTCAATTGCTGTGCTAGTTGTAATACTCATAGTCGATTCCGTTCCTAGGTCTGCTGTCGTGTGGTCTGTCGATGAGTCATCTTCAAGACTCAAGGGGTATTCTTCGTTTTGTCTTTTTAGGGGCAATATGTGGGTGGATCCAAAATGCTGATTAGCGATGGATCCTGCTGGCATGAGGAGCTAGCCCATGCTAGCCCCGGTGGGGCCTATTCCCTCTGGTCAGCAGTCTCTCCAGGCCGTCACTAGGTCTCTCCCTGGTTGTCAGCTGCCCTTTCGCAGCGGTCACTGATTTGATCCAGATGTTCAGATTGATTATTAGGAATGGATGTTACAATCCCTAAGATTTCACTACACTTGACATTCTTGGGTATGACCACCAGGTGAATGTTGCTAACACTCAGACACATCTTCAGTTGTGTACCTTAACGTCACTGGGTGTTTCGGCCTTTTATCACAAGACACCCTCAGTCGAGGCAGGCCCACCACAGGCTGATCAGACCTGGGTGTGTGTCTCATTGCTAGCTTCTAGGTGGTCACGTGGCAGCCCAGACAGCATCTTTCCTCTTCAGCCACAGCCAGTGACTGCTCCGTTTGGCGGCATTGGCAAGTTATTTTCCCTCAGGAGCCTTGCGGTGGAACTGGCAACAAAGCCCCTGCACCCCCCTCCACTGGACACACCCTTACCCTCCAACTAATTGTAGCTAATTACAAAACTGACCGTTGTGACAGAAATAGTAATAAACACCCAGACTGCGTTGAAAATTCAAAAATGTGATATTCTCAAGATTGGAACTTTAATATTATTGTATTGTATGCTGCAAGTACGTAACAGATAGGTAAATAAATGACAATTTCTAGCAATAGACCAAGTCTTTATGGAGAAGATCAGTTGCTAGCTGGTACATTAGCATATCATAATCAGTGGCATCATCATACTCCTCAGATTGTAACCAATAAACAACTCTGTACACCTTGTCAACGTTTCAATGTTGGCATTGTAAACTACAAGTTTTTGCTCTTCAAACCACGCATGGCATGTCTTTCTGCCACTACTTTCCCATTAAGAATGTCCTATAGATTCAATTTCTTAAGAAAAGGATACTTTTTTTAAATAACCTAAGTATCCAAATAACAAACCAATCCCATTCACACAAGAATTCTCAATATATCATGATTTTTGAATCTCACTGTCATGAATTTATATGCCAGATGGAAGAAATTTAATGTTTAATTCAAGATTCAAGATTCAAGAGAGTTTATTGTCATGTGTCTCTGATAGGACAATGACATTCTTGCTTTGCTTCAGCACAACAGAACATAGTAGGCATTGACTACAGAACAGATCAGTGTGTCCATATGCCATTATATAAATATATACACACATGAATAAATAAACTGATATAGTGCAAATAACAGATAATGGGCTATTAATGTTCAGAGTTTTGTCCGAGTCAAGTTTAATAGCCTGATGGCTGTGGAGAAGTAGCTATTCCTGAACCTGGATGTTGCAGTCTTCAGGCTCCTGTACCTTCTACCTGAAGGTAGCGGGGAGATGAGTGTGTGGCCAGGATGGTGTGGGTCCTTGATGATGCTGCCAGCCTTTTTGAGGCAGCGACTGCAATAGATCCCCTCGATGGAAGGGACACATTTCCACCAATATGAACAGACTGTGGTCTGTGGATGAGGAAGTCAAGGATCCAATTGCAGAGGGATGCGCAGAGACCCAGTTCTGCGAGTTTGGTAACCAGCTTGGAGGGGATGATAGTGTTAAATGGCGAGCTGTAATCAATGAATAACAGCCTGACATATGAGTTTTTGTTGTCCAAGTGGTCCAGAGCGGAGTGGAGAGCCAGCGAGATCGCATCCACCGTTGATCTGTTGTGGCGGTAAGCGAACTGCAGTGGGTCCAGGTTTTTGTCGAGGTAGGAGTTGATTTGCGCCATGATCAACCTCTCGAAGCACTTCATCACCACAGGCGTTAGTGCCACAGGTCGATAGTCATTGAGGCACGTCACCTTGCTCTTCTTGGGCACCGGTATAATTGATGCCCTTTTAAAGCAGGTGGGGACCTCATACCTCAGAAGTGAGAGGTTGAAAATGTCCGTAAAAACTCCAGCCAGTTGGTCCGCACTGGTTTTTAGAACACGACCAGGTATGCCATCAGGTCCAGGCACTTTTCGAGGGTTCACCCCCTGAAGAATTTCCTGACGTCGGCCTCTGTGACTGAGACTGAAATACCATCACAGCGACTAGGGGCTCGGGAAGGCACATCGGTGTTCTCCCTATCAAAGCCTGCGTAAAACGCATTGAGCTCATCAGGGAGTGATGTTTCGCCGACATTCGAGCTGCCTCCTGATTTTGCCTTGTCGGAGGTGATTGCATTCAGGCCCCGCCACAGCTGCCGAACATCTGTCTCATCCTGTTTGGAACAGAACTCCCTTTTGGCCTTTTTGATGGCCTTACCAAGGTCGTCTCAGGACTTCTTGTAGACCACTGTATCATCAGACATGAATGCCCGGTGTCTCGTCTTCAGAAGAGGGCGGATCTCAAAGTTCATCCAAGGTTTCTGATTGGGAAACACTCGGAAGGTTTTTGTAGGGATGCAGTCCTCCACACATTTCTCAATGAAGTCTGTAACGACAGTGGCGTATTCGTTCAAGTCATTCAAGTTGCCGCGTCCTTGAACATAGCCCAGTCTACAGACTTCAAACAGTCCTGGAGTTGTTCCTGTGCCCCCCCCCCCTCCCCCGACCAGCTCTGTACTGTCCTCACCTCTGGGGGTGCGTTCTTTAATTGCTGCCTGTAGGCAGGAAGAAGCAGCACCGCAGTATGGTCAGATTTACCGAAGTGAGGGCAAGGGATAGAGCGCATAAATTATAAGAACACATAAATTAATCCAGAAACATCCACTCAAAATATAATCAAAATTATTGTTTTTTGCACAACACATGGGACTCAAACTGTTGTGAATATTTAATTAAAAAATAATGATCATGGAGAGAGAATAACCCAAATATAGACAATTTAGATGGTTTATGACATGATGGTCCAAAGAAAATTAGCATTTTAATGATCTTGCTTCTGGAATGCGATCAATTGGAACGTTGCATTTGCGGAGAATTTGAACTTCATATCGGCAGGAAAGACACTGGCGGTTCGTATGGAGCCCAACTAACGTTTTCGCAATGTAAAATTAGATTAAAGCCATCCCATTATATGTAAAATACACGACTTGCCCTTTCTTTTCTCCCGTTCTTGCGATCCATCACGTTGTAGGCATTGAGGGCGTTAGAAGTCGTTTTTTATTTTAATTCAACTATTAAATTGTCCAGCGAATGTTTTTTTAAATAAACCACGAACGGAAGTCTGATCGAATTTTCGTAATCAGCTAGCAGCCCGAGGAAATCCGCCTCCGACACGCAGTACAAAACTGGTTTTAATCCCCCCCCCCCCCCCCCCCCCCCCGAAGGTGGCAAAGTCACGCACATCGCCAGTGGCAGAACTGCAAAGCCGCTGAGATAAGTATTGTAACATCACTACTGTATGGTCATAAATTTCATGAAATGTTTATCTTTTGGTGGTTATTTTACTGGTTATGTGTTAGAAAAATTCTAAGCTTCTGTTATGTAAACTACCAGCAGAAAGCTTGGGAATTACTTTCAATTTATTGGGAATTCAGGAGCTTCAGGGGGCGTTGCCCCTTCAACCCCCACCGGGGGCTGCAACATTTGGCAGGAAGAGGGTATAGAGTATCCCTGAGGAAATTCCAGTTCTGCCGGCCTAGCGTACAGTATCTGCGATTCCAGCTGCAGGAAGGCAGAAGGAGACTTGGAAAAGATTGAATAAAACCAATAGAGAACGTCCCGGTCCCAAATATGAAGAACATTCTCTCCTTCTTAGGCATGGTGGGTTACTGCAGACAATGGATCCATGACTACATGGAACGAGATGCAGCATTGCCTTCAGCCAACTTGCAGACTGAGCTCTCCAGAGTAGAATAGATTGGCGAAAGAGACCAGGTGTTTAGAAATCTAAAGGACTCACCTAGTGGCAGCATGCTATAAGGTTGCAAATTCCTTTGTTCCCTTAACTTTTAACTTTTACTTACCACTCTTTCAATGTTACTTGTTATTACCTGACTTCAAGGCACGGTCTAACTTTTCTTAAAGTGTTGATAACACTTTTATACGCCTTAATCATGTAAAGGATGGAGACAAGAGGGAAAGGAGCTTCTCCAAGGAAGGAGCGTGGGGAAGGCGCAGCTTCTGACTCTAGTATCTTAGAAGCAATATCGAAAATGAACGATGAACTGAAAAATGAAATGAAAACAAGATTTTTCAGTTTGGAAGAAATGGTGAAAGGAATTTTGAGCAAATTGAAGGAAGTTCAAGACAAGCTGATTGTGTTACAAGATGAATCTCGTGAACAGAAGGAACAAATTGATAACTTGCGAACCCTGGGCCAGGAGAGAGATTTGAAGATTGAAAAACTGGAACGGAGAATGAATGAAAATACTCGGGCACTCCAGCAATACAAGATTAAAAATATGGATCTGGAAAACAGAAGCCGTCGACTGAATTTGCGAGCTGTTGGTGTGCCGGAAGGTCAAGAAGGGGATAATGTTATAAAATATGCTTCTAAAATGATAAAGGAGACTTTCAACATTGAGCACAATGAAAACCTTCCATGTTTGGATAACGCACACAGGATTGCGAAGAAATCTGGTCCCCAAAATAAAACAAGACATTTGAATGTTCGGTTTTACTTCTTGTCGATGAAGGAGAATATTCTCCAGGCAGCAAAAAAGTTGGGCGTGGTTGAATATGAAGGATGTTGTTTGTTTTTTATTTACTTTTTAGAATTTTAGTATGATGGTATCAACAACATTTACCTTCTCTAAAATACTGTTAATTTAATGTAATGGTATTATATATATATATTAATTTTTAAGATTTTCTTTGTTAGCTTTCCTATTTTTTTAAATTGAAGGAATTTTTTTTCTGCCCCTGTCTTTAGACAAATTAAGTGAACGCGGTTCTTGTTTTTCATATTTTGACCTTGGATAAATAATATGAAGTAGCTCTTGTGTTCCACTGCTAAAATGTACTTTTTTAACCATAACATTAATTTTGTTTTGGCTATTGAGTGGCAAATATGCTTTCTTTTTATGTTGGGTGCTGTCGTTAGGAGAGATGGGGGTAGGGAAGGGATTAGGTAGCGTACTGACAGTCTACTGGTCAGTTTCGGGCTTTGCATGGGGGGGGGGGGGGGGGGGTGGAGGGGTCTTTTGCTTTTAGCTTAGCTTTTTTTATCTGTGCAGAATCTGAACTACAAAAATGTCTGAAATGTCGTCACTTCTGGTTCCATCCTAGATTTGTCTTCTTCCAGTATTATGAACTATTAGGCTTTAAGAAATTAACCCTTTACATTCCACATGATTTTTACAAGCAATATGGATAAAGTTATTAACTTTCTTTCATGGAATGTGAATGGTTTGAACCATCCCATTAAGAGGAAAAAAATGTTTAAAGTTCTTCGTAGACTAAAGATTATCTTTGTTCAGGAAACTCAAGTAAGGCAAGATGACAATCAATGATTTTTCAAGTTTTGGAAACAGCAGTTTCATTCAAATTCACAGACTAAGATGAAAGGAGTCTCGATTTTTATTGACTCCTCAATTCCGTTTGTTCATTATGAAACAATTTCTGATATACATGGCAGATGTTTGGTGATTACTGGTGTTCTTCATAACCAAGAAGTTGCTATGGTGAATGTTTATGCACCAAATATTGATCACCCTGAGTTTTTTAAACAGTTAATTGCATCTTTTCCTAATTTAAATAAACACTTTTTAATAATGGGTGGAGATTTTAACTGTTGTTTGAACCCCTCGATGGACAGATCTGCATCTGATCATGTGCTTCCAAATAAATCCGCTAGTTTTATCAATTCTTTTTTGCTTCATTCTGGAATGTTAAAAGTCTGGAGAATCTTACACCCAAATGACAAAGAATGTTCTTGTTTCTCTCATGTATATCATAGTTACTCTAGGATTGACTACTTTATAATAGATTCTCGGCTAGTTTCATCGATCACTGCGTGTGAGTACGATGCAATTGCTATTTCTGATCATGCACCATTGAAACTATCGATTAAACTACCTGATTCCAAGTTTAGTGCTAAACGGTGGCGATTTAATGCTACTTTGCTTCAAGATTTAAATTTTGTTAATTTTATTAAAGATCAGATTGCTTTTTTCTTCTTAACAAATTCTACTGAAGAAATATCCAATGGTGTAGTCTGGGATGCTTTTAAGGCATATATTCGTGGACAAATCATTTCATACTCCGTAGGATTAAAAAAACAAACTCAAAATACGTATATTGGCTGACGAGATTAAAGAAATTGATAAAAAATATTCAAAAGCTCCTAGTTTAGAGCTCTATGAGAATAGAGTTGAACTTCAATTGAGACATGATTTGTTATAGGTATCACCGATTGAGAACCAGCTACTTAAAACCAAAAGTTAATATTATATACATGGCGAAAAATCTGGTAAATTACTCGCTAATCAGTTGAAAGCGGTGTCTGCCAAGCGTCAGATTACTAAAGTGAATAAACGGGATGGTACACTGACTGTAGACTATGATGAAATTAATAAATCCTTTCAGGAATTTTATACCTCCCTATACCAATCAGAATTTCTTACTGATTCCAATATAATGCATGAGTTTTTAAAGAAACTGAACTTACCAAATTTATTACATAATGAGTCTCTGTTGTTAGACGAACGCATCATGGAGGAAGAAATACAGAAAGCAATCCTTTCGATGAATTCTGGTAAAGCTCCTGGTTTAGATGGGTTTACAGTAGATTTTTAAAAGTATTTCTCAAGTTTACTGTCTCGCTGGCTATGCAAGATTTTTAAAGAAGCCTTTTTAATGAATAGATTACCACAATCCTTTTATGAAGCTTCTATTTCTTTAATTCTTAAAAAAGATAAAGACCCTACTGAAGTGACATCATATAGACCTATATCAATGTTAAATGTAGATTCCAAAATTCTTTCCAAAATATTAGCTATGAGGTTGGAAAATATTTTTCCGCAAATTATTTCTGAAGATCAGAGAGTTTTATTAAAAATCTTTAAACATAGAAACATAGAAAATAGGTGCAGGAGTAGGCCATTCGGCCCTTCGAGCCTGCACCGCCATTCAATGTGATCATGGCTGATCATCCAACTCAGTATCCCGTACCTGCCTTCTCTCCATACCCCCTGATCCCTTTAGCCACAAGTGCCACATCTAACGCCCTCTTAAATATAGCCAATGAACTGGCCTCAACTACCTTCTGTGGCAGAGAATTCCAGAGACTCACCACTCTCTGTGTAAAGAATGTTTTCCTCATTTCGGTCCTAAAGGAATTCCCCCTTATCCTTAGACTGTGACCCCTTGTTCTGGACTCCCCCAACATCGGGAACAATCTTCCAGCATCTAGCTTGTCCAACCCCTTAAGAAATTAACTCATACTTTAACGTTAGGAGATTAATGAATATTGTATATACAGCATCAAATAAAACTCCAGAATGTGTCATCTCACTCGATGCCGAGAAGGCGTTTGATAGAGTAGAATGGGAATACTTATTCAATACCAGGGTAAGGGGGAGTATGAGTCCCAGGGCAGTTTACTGTTATGGATGTCAGCTGTGGGAGGTCATGTAGTCAGATACTGCCTGTGCCACGCAACAGTGAGAGTAGGAATGGAGCGAGGTAGAGGATAAATGCGTGGCTGAAGGACTGGTGCAAAGGGCAGAAACTCAAGTTTCTGGATCATTGGGACCTCTTTTGGGGAAGGAGTGACCTGTGCAAAAAGGACGGGTTGCACTTGAACCCGAGGGGAACCAATATCCTGGCGGGGAGATTTGCAAAGGCTACTGGGGAAACTTTAAACTAGATCGGTTGGGGGGAGGGACTCAAATAGAGAAAGCAAGTAGACCATGTGTGAGGCAGGAGGCAGAGAAGGGAAGCAGTCAGACGGAACACGTAGGGGGAAAAGAAGAAAAAAATAATAAACAGATAATAAGAGATGGTGGGTTTCTTAAATGTGTGAGCAGAGAGACAGAGGGGCATAAAATGAGGATAGAAGTGATAGGTAGCAAGGTGAAAAGTGGCAGGCAGACAAATCCAGGGCAAAAATCAAAAAGGGCCACCTTTCAACATAATTGTATAAGGGGTAAGAGTGGTGTAAAAACAAGCCTGAAGGCTTTGTGTCTCAATGCGACGAGCATTCGTAATAAGGTGGATGAGTTGAACGTGCAGATAGCTATTAATGATTATGATATAGTTGGGATCATGGAGACATGGCTCCAGGGTGACCAAGGCTGGGAGCTGAACATCCAGGGATATTCAATATTCAGGAGGAATAGACAGAAAGGAAAAGGAGGTGGGGTAGCGTTGCTGGTTAGAGAGGAGATTAACGCAATAGAAAGGAAGGACATTAGCTTGGAGGATGTGGAATCGATATGGGTAGAGCTGCGAAACACAAAGGGGCAGAAAACGCTAGTGGGAGTTGTGTACAGGCCACCTAACAGTAGTAGTGGAGTTGGGGGATGGCATCAAACAGGAAATTAGAAATGCGTGCAACAAAGGCAAAACAGTTATAATGGGTGACTTCAATCTACATATAGATTGGGTGATTCAAATTGGCAGGGGTGCTGAGGAAGAGGATTTCTTGGAATGTATGCGGGATAGTTTTCTAAACCAACATGTAGAGGAACCAACGAGAGAGCAGGCTATTCTAGACTGGGTATTGAGTAATGAGGAAGGGTTAGTTAGCAGCCTTGTTGTGCATGGCCCCTTGGGCAAGAGTGACCATAATATGGTTGAGTTCTTCATTAGGATGGAGAGTGACATTGTTAATTCAGAAACACGGGTCCTGAACTTAAAGAAAGGTAACTTTGAAGGTATGAGACGTTAATTGGCCAAGATAGACTGGCAATTGATTCTTGAAGGGTTGACGGTGGATGTGCAATGGAAGGCATTTAGAGACTGCATGGATGAACTACAACAATTGTTCATCCCAGTTTGGCAAAATAATAAATCAGGGAAGGTAGTGCATCCGTGGACAACAAGGGGAATCAGGGATAGTATCAAAACAAAAGATGAAGCGTACAAATTAGCCAGAGAAAGCAGCCTACCAGAGGACTGCGAAAAATTCAGAGTTCAACAGAGGAGGACAAATGGCAGGGAACATAAAAACTGACTGCAAAAGTTTTTATCTATATGTGAAGAGAAAAAGATTAGTTAAAACAAACGTTGGTCCCTTGCAGTCAGAAACAGGTGAATTGATCATGGGGAACAAGGACATGGCAGACCAATTGAATAACTACTTTGGTTCTGTCTTCACTAAGGAACACATAAATAATCTGCCAGAAATAGCAGGGAATCGCGGGTCAAATGAGATGGAGGAACTGAGTGAAATCCAGGTTAGCCGGAAAGTGGTGTTAGGTAAATTGAATGGATTAAAGGCCGATAAATCCCCAGGGCCAGATAGGCTGCATCCCAGAGTACTTAAGGAAGTAGCCCCAGAAATAGTGGATGCATTAGTGATAATTTTTTAAAACTCTTTAGATTCTGGAGTAGTTCCTGAGGATTGGAGGGTAGCTAATGTAACCCCACTTTTTAAAACAGGAGAGAGAGAGAAAACAGGGAATTACAGACCAGTTAGTCTAACATCGGTAGTGGGGAAACTGCTAGAGTCAGTTATTAAAGATGGGATAGCAGCACATTTGGAAAGTGGTGAAATCATTGGACAAAGTCAGCATGGATTTACGAAAGGTAAATCATGTCTGACAAATCTGATAGAATTTTTTGAGGATGTAACTAGTAGAGTGGACAAGTGAGAAACAGTGGATGTGTTATATCTGGACTTTCAGAAGGCTTTCGACAAGGTCCCACATAAGAGATTAGTATACAAACTTAAAGCACATGGTATTGGCGGTTCAGTATTGATGTGGATAGAGAACTGGCTGGCAAACAGGAAGCAAAGAGTAGGAGTAAACGGGTCCTTTTCAGGATGGCAGGAAATGACTAGTGGGGTGCCGCAAGGCTCAGTGCTGGGACCCCAGCTATTTACAATATATATTAATTATTTGGGTGAGGGAATTGAATGCAACATCTCGAAGTTTGCAGATGACACGAAGCTGGGGGGCAGTGTTAGCTGTGAGGAGGATGCTAGGAGGCTGCAAGATGACTTGGATAGGCTGGGTGAGTGGGCAAATGCATGGCAGATGCAGTATAATGTGGATAAATGTGAGGTTTTACTTCGGAGTCACGTGAGTGATTCCGTGAAGAAGGCCCGCCAGGCCGCATGCGCACCAGTACGTCAGCCACATTGGCACAAGCACCAGACTGGCAGGACAGAGCTCCTGCCGGTGGTAGACTAAACTTAAAAGGTAAGTTTGGTTTTTTACTTACTAGGGGTTTTTAGGCAGGAGCCTCTTTTTACAGAGGTCTTTCCTGCCAGTTTCTCAGTCCGACAAGTTGCCGGTTATGGACTGTGGGGAAATTCCAGTCCGACCGCAAATGCGGATAACCGGCAAAATTGATCGGGTTGTGGGATAAGGAGCCGCTAACAGTGGGGTTAGTGGCTCACAGACGTTGGTCCCCAGTCAAGAAATTACTGGGACTCATTCAGCCCTATTTGGACTCAGGTGAGTCGGGCTATAAAGGGTTTCTCCTTATAATAAAAAGTGTGTATTTTATAGTGTTTTTTCTTTAAGTAAAAGCTAAAGGCAAAGTAAAAAGCTATTGTTATATGTTGTGACAATGTTATAATTGTTTAAGCACAGGTTGCTATGATTTATTTTTATCCTTCACAGGTAAAGCTGTACACTAAATGTTGATTTAGTGAGCTTACACAGCAATAGCGCGGGCCTATGGGACAGGCCGCGCCAGCAGCGCCTGACAGGGCTGCTTCATGTGTAAAATGTGCGGGCCTATGGGACAGGCCGTGCCAGCAGCGCCTGACAGGGTTGCTTCATATATGAAAGTGTCGACCTACGGGAGAGCCGTGCCAGCAGCACCTGATACAGGGCTGTTGCATTTGTGACATTACCGGCCTATGGGAGAGCCGTGCCAGCAGCGCCTGATAGGGCTGTTTCATGTCAAAAAGCGCCGGCCTTTATGAAAGGCGGCGCCAGCAACGCCTGGGACATATCTGCTCGCCCTCGGAGTCGGGAGATGATTCTCCACCGGGGCTAGAGAGCAAGGCCCACAGAGTCGGGGGATGAATTCCTCACCGGGGCTGGATAGTGCGTTGAAACAACTATCCTAAATACAGCAACTGTTGTATACAGTGCTGCAAAGGTCTCCCTCTCGGAGGCAGAGACCAAGATGGGTCAGTATCCTGCTGACACTCAGTCTCAGGGTATGGCCGTGGGGCATACCCAAAGGGATGAAGGGCACATGTCAGAGGTACATTTCCTGACAATAAAGTTGCCATCCCAGCAGAATATTCTATTGGGTTAAGGCCAATGGGTTTGTATCAGTATTTGTATCCTGCGGCCTGCGGCAGCACCTGTTAGAGTTGCCTACAAATCACCCTCTCTGAGGAGGGAAGAGCAAAAGGTCAAGATGACTCCGGGCTCTAAAGATGTCAATAGAACAGACTCAAGCACATATGTGCCGGTCAGTGAACAACGCCAAACGGGGGATGTGAGAGCCAGCCGCTGAATTGGTTATTCAGGTAGGTCTATTCTACAGGGGAAGAAGCCTGGCAGATGAATTAATTCGGCCAACAACGGGCAAAGGTCATCGTTCAGAACGCACCCCAGGCGCTCATCAGCAGTAGCGGTTCACTGGAGCTGGGGGCAGCATGATAGCTCAGAAATTCCATGCACCTTCCAATCATGTTCAACTAAATGGGTCTAGCACTCCCAAAAATTGGGTAGTGCACCGTTCACAAGTTGTAATATTTACATTTGCTTGTACAACGCACAAAGGGTAAAAATATTTGGTTGAGGCACAGCCGGAGCATTCCAAGTAAGTTGGATTATGGCCAGGGTTTGGAAATTGGGCAGAAGTTCTCATGCAAACCACCCATGCAATAAGGCAGGATTGGCATGTTATTATGAAGAATGGAGAGTATCGGGCATATGAACTTTCCGAATGTAAAAACTTATTCCTGACTACAACAGATTCATAAGGTAAGAGATACATGTTATACAAATCCCATTACAAAGGTTATCAAAGACAATATAACTGTACTATAACAGTAAAGCTTTGCAGTATGGGATAAACTGTTTGCTGGTCATTGGGATTTACCTTTAATTATTATTAGTCTTGTCTCCGCCTTGTGGCAAGAGATTGGGGTTATAGCAATCTGTTACAAAACTGAGTTATTTTCATTAAGAGTAATTGGCAATATAGCAGCTGTGTTGCAGCTGAGCAAATTAAGGCACTGATATTGTGTAAGTAGCAATTAGATCGTTGCTAACAGCCTTGTGCTATTGTCAGCTGAGGCTACTTCAGCCACAATGATGAAGTAACAGTATTCAGCATTGCTGAACATGACAATAACTCATTGAACTTGAACTTGAAACTCGCTACAGTAGTGCGGTCAGTTGAATTCAGTTATTATGAACTGATGTTCCAAATACCATCACCTACTCAAAGGTAGTGGAGATTGCATGAGTTACCAATTATTCAGTTGTTAGTATCAACTAACTATATACACTAAATGCACCGTTGAGTAAGATGTTTTGAGTGAATATACATATTCTTCATACACAAATTTAAGTTGCTACTCTACAATGGTGACATATGTTAGTCTCATGGTAATTAGGAAGAATATCCTGTAATTAATCTCCTTGCCACTGGTGTATCATCTAGTTTAGATTGATGATAACACAGAATAAGTGTTGGATCTCAAAGTATGATGAAAGCATGATTCATTACTTCATCAAATATTCGTCATGTTAATGCATGTTTCACTGTTTGCAAAAATATGTGACACAACAGTGTGGAGAAATACATTCTCGCTTCAATAGGAGGAATGTCTTCCTCATTAGCTGGGTCTTAAAACAGTCAGCAAGACCTCGTTTGGATTTGTACTATCGGACTGGCCAAGTGCCTGTGTTGCTGCTTCATCAGGCATTATGGCACAACGGTACAGTTATGCCAAAAAAGCACGAACTTTCTGTTTTAAACTGTGGTTCAGGAGACTGGTCTTTGCACAGTAAAATGATTATTGACTTATACAATTTCAATGGATTGACTTGTGCCTCAGGTTGTCACATTTAGCCATGAGGGTGTTCACTGCAGTATGCATGGATAGCATCCAAAAAAGCAGTACATCTCTATTGAGGGGAGCAGAAATGTTTGTTAAATATTAATGATACATTTGATACGATACAAATTACTGACATTTCCAGTTCATTTTAAGTGATATTGACAATAGTTCAGTTATAGAGAAATTACAGCTGTAACATAAGGGAACTACATTGTCGGGTCCAACCCGGATATCAAGTTGTTAAAAAGATCTTCATACAAGTACTCACATCACAAGATTATGTTATACTTCACCAAGGGGTTCCAGCTACATCCTTAGTCATGACTCTAATATCAGCACAACAACGTCAAAACATTGCAAATGCTGTGGCTGGACAGGATGGAATTGGCTGTTCATGCCATTACATTTTACATTCTGGTCTACACTAGCAGAGCAGACCAGGGCTGGCATGATTTTTAAGATAATTTTGAATACCCCACGGTCTCATTTTTATGTTATCAAGGCCACCAGATCCTTAGAAGTATGGATTCAGCACTGTGTATTAGTTAATAAACAATTACACAAGAGAAGGTCGGTTCAGACTAATTCAAGGTGGCTGCAACAGGTATTAACATTGACGATTGTATGTCTCAATCCACCAGGTCAGCATCAACGTCAGTATATCATAGAAACATAGAACATAGAAAAATGGGTGCAGGAGTAGGCCATTCGGCCCTTCGAGCCTGCACCGCCATTCAATGTGATCATGGCTGATCATCCAACTCAGTATCCCGTACCTGCCTTCTCTCCATACCCCCTGATCCCTTTAGCCATAAGTGCCACATCTAACGCCCTCTTAAATATAGCCAATGAACTGGCCTCAACTACCTTCTGTGGCAGAGAATTCCAGAGACTCACCACTCTCTGTGTAAAGAATGTTTTCCTCATCTCGGTCCTAAAGGAATTCCCCCTTATCCTTAGACTGTGACCCCTTGTTCTGGACTCCCCCAACATCGGGAACAATCTTCCAGCATCTAGCTTGTCCAACCCCTTAAGAATTTTGTAAGTTTCTATAAGATCCCCCCTCAATCTTTTAAATTCCAGCGAGTACAAGCCGAGTCTATCCAATCTTTCCTCATATGAAAGTCCTGACATCCCAGGAATCAATCTGGTGAATCTCCTCTGTACGCCCTCTATGGCAAGGATGTCTTTCCTCAGAGTTGGAGACCAAAACTGTAAGCAATACTCCAGGTGTGGCCTCACCAAAACCCTGTACAACTGCAGTAGAACCTCTCTGCTCCTATACTCAAATCCTTTCACTATGAATGCTAACATACCATTTGCTTTCTTCACTGCCTGCTGCACCTGCATGCCTACTTTCAATGACTGGTGTACCATGACACCCAGGTCTCGTTGCATCTCCCCTTTTCCTAATCTGCCACCATTCAGATAATAGTCTACTTTCCTGTTTTTGCCACCAAAGTGGATAACCTCACATTTATCCACATTATACTGCATCTGCCATGCATCTGCCCATTCACT
Organism: Raja brachyura; assembly: GCA_963514005.1. The sequence continues at coordinate 1,875,985 of OY740795.1, forward strand.
CAGCCTATCCAAATCACCCTGCAGCCTCCAAGCATCCTCCTCACACCTAACTATACCCCCCAGCTTGGTGTCATCTGCAAATTTGGAGGTGTTGCATTGAATTCCCTCGTCCAAATCATTAATATATATTGTAAATAGCTGGGGTCCCAGCACTGAGCCTTGCGGTACCCCACTAGTCACTGCCTGCCATTCTGAAAAGGACCTGTTTACTCCTACCCTTTGCCTCCTGTCTGCCAGCCAGTTCTCTATCCACATCAACACTGAACCCCCAATACCGTGTGCTTTAAGTTTGTATGCTAATCTCTTATGCGGGACCTTGTCGAAAGCCTTCTGAAAGTCTAGATATAACACATCCACTGGTTCTCCCTTATCCACTCTACTAGTTACATCCTCGAAAAATTCTATCAGATTTGTCAGACATGATTTACCTTTTGTAAATCCATGCTGACTTTGTCCAATGATTTCACCACTTTCCAAATGCGCTGCTATCCCATCTTTAATAACTGACTCTAGCAGTTTCCCCACTACCGATGTTAGACTAACTGGTCTGTAATTCCCCACTTTCTCTCTCCCTCCTTTTTTAAAAAGTGGGATTACATTAGCTACCCTCCAATCCTCAGGAACTACTCCAGAATCTAAGGAATTTTGAAAAATTATCACTAATGCATCCACTATTTCTGTGGCTACCTCCTTGAGTACTCTGGGATGCAGACTATCTGGCCCTGGGGATTTATCGGCCTTCAATCCGTTCAATTTACCCAACACCACCTCCCGGCTAACCTGGATTTCACTCAGTTCCTCCATCTTATTTGACCCCCGTTCCACTGCTATTTCCGGCAGATTATTTATGTCTTCCTTAGTGAAGACAGAATCAAAGTAGTTATTCAATTGGTCTGCCATGTCCTTGTTCCCCATGATCAATTCACCTGTTTCTGACTGCAAGGGACCAACATTTGTTTTAACTAGTTTCTTTTAGATCATTTAGATAGTGTGTTTTAGATCATTTAGATGGTGTGTTTACATCTTATTAGACTAGGGCAGCAGCTATGTTGGCGGCCAAAGGGAGGGATGTGTCCGACCAAATGTTAGCGGCCGTCGCATGGGCAAATGAGCTGATGTTTCAGAATTTTATCATCGGCCAATTGTCAATCCAGGGCTGTTTGCCAATGACATTTTAAGTACCTAAATTTTAGGGGCACTGATGTTTGTTTACATTGTTAAATAAACCCTATTATTATATTGAATACAATGTTATTACTAATGCATTAATTTCTCTTTCGAGTCAATCAAATGCAGTGGGATGCCGAGATTGTAATCTGTGGCATGAAATCACGAAGCTTTGAACTCTTCACGGAATCACTCACGTGACTCCGAAGTAAAATAGTAAGATTAAACGAGAACTTGCCAGTTTGAAGTTTGATCTTGATTTTATGAGGAGTTACGTTGGTGATTACGTGCCCACCACGCCCAACCCTCTCTCATAAAAGATCATCTGGTAGTTCTCGAGTCACTGATCTTACTATTTACTTCGGTGTTGTTTATTTGTGATTTCATACCGCTGCTTTGAAGATTGGTGCGCATGCGGCCTGGCGGGCCTTCTTCACGTAATCACCAACGTAACTCCTCATAAAATCAAGATCAAACTTCAAACTGGCAAGTTCTCGTTTAATCTTACTATTATCCACTTTGGTGGCAAAAACAGGAAAGTAGACTATTATCTGAATGGTGGCCGATTAGGAAAAGGGGAGATGCAACGAGACCTGGGTGTCATGGTACACCAGTCATTGAAAGTAGGCATGCAGGTGCAGCAGGCGGTGAAGAAAGCGAATAGTATGTTAGCATTCATAGCAAAAGGATTTGAGTATAGGAGTAGGGAGGTTCTACTGCAGTTGTACACCTGGTGTATTGCATACAGTTCTTGTCTCCAAATCTGAGGAAAGACATTCTTGCCATAGAGGGAGTACAGAGAAGGTTCACCAGACTGATTCCTGGGATGTCAGGACTTTCATATGAAGAAAGACTGGATAGACTCAGCTTGTACTCGCTAGAATTTAGAAAATTGAGGGGGGATCTTATAGAAACTCATAAAATCCTTAAGGGGTTGGACAGGCTAGATGCAGGAAGATTGTTCCCGATGTTGGGGAGGTCCAGGACAAGGGGTCACAGCTTAAGGATAAGGGGGAAATCCTTTAGGACCGAGATGAGAAAAACATTTTTCACACAGAGATTAGTGAATCTCTGGAATTCTCTGCCACAGAAGGTAGTTGAGGCCAGTTCATTGGCTATATTTAAGAGGGAGTTAGATGTGGTCCTTGTGGCTAAAGGGATCAGGGGGTATGGAGAGAAGGCAGGTACGGGATACTGAGTTGGATGATCAGCCATGATCATTTTAAATGGTGGTGCAGGCTCGAAGGGCCGAATGGCCTACTCCTGCACCTATTTTCTATGTTTCTATGTTTCTATACACTTGAAAAATTTAAGATTGGTCCAAAATATATTTCTTGGATCAAGCTGATATATTATATAGTGTTAAAGAAGGAACTGCAGATGCTGGAGAATCGAGGGTTACACAAAAAGCTGGAGAAACTCAGCGGGTGCAGCAGCATCTAAGGAGCGAAGGAGATAGGCGACGTTTCGGGTCGAGACCCTTCTTCAGACGAATGATATATTATATACCTCAGGCTTCTGTACTTACCAATAATCAGAGATCCCCTTTTTTCAGACTCTTACGAGGTACTAGACAGGGCTGTCCCTTAAGTCCTTTACGGTTTGATATCGCTTTGGAACCTTTGACCTATTAATGAATCCCCTAATATATTTTTGGTATTGTCCGTGGGAATAAGACACACAAGCTCTCTCTTTATGCAGATGATCTGTTATTATTCATTTCTAACCCTGAGAAATCTATTCCGGCAACAGTAGCATTACTTAATCAATTTAGTAGTTTTTCAGGTTATAAACTAAATCTTAGTTAAATAAGAGTGAGCTTTTTCCATTAAACAATCTAGTTTCGAATTGTGGACAGTTTCCATTTAGATTAACTACCGAAAGTTTTACTTATTTAGGTATTAAGATCACCAAGAAACACAAGGATTTATTTAATTGACCATATCAAACAACAGTTTATTAAATGGTCACCAATGTCCATATAACCATATAACCATATAACAATTACAGTGTAAATGATGTTACTCACACAGTGTTTCTTTACTAATACTTTATTGATTACATATGCACTAGTGCCCTAGCTGTACATGGTCTGTACGTTCAAACTACTAGAGGAGGTACCAGGGGATGGAGAGACATTAATATACCGGTTAAACGGGGAGTGGTCAGGGAAGCTACACAATCTATAATTAAAGGGACATGCACTATCATCTACATCCTTCCTCTTATAAAAGAAAATAACATAACTGGCGACCATGTCTCATGCGCTAGGGCAAATGGAAATAACAGACAATAAAATAGCAGCACTCATACATAATCGCCGTAACGGTCAGGCGCCCGTACAATGCGGCCTGAGCGGGTGCGAACCCCGCTCACACCCCCTTCCCCCAAAGGAACGGAGACAGGGGGTAACCCCACGACAGGGGAACCACGAAGCGGGGAGACGCGCGGAGACAAAGGGATGGGAGGCGACCGGGGAGACGGGGGAGAAATAGGCGGAGGCACGGGAACAGGCACAGGGAGAAGGACTGGGACGGGCCGAGCAGGAGCAGGCATGGGGAAAGCAGACAGAGGGGAAGCATGGGGAAGAGCAGGAGGTGGAGGAGGCTCATTCACCAGGTGGAGGTGCTGACGGGAACGACGGTAAACTGTGCCGTCCAGGTTAACCTGGTAGGAGCGAGGTGAAACAGCAGTTCCGACAACAACTGCGAGTCTAGGGCGACCGGAGGTGGAACGCATACGGACAACCTGACCCGGAGAAAGGGGAGGAAGAGGACGACAGGACCTATCATGGGAGCGCTTCTGAATGGACTGCTTAGCAGCAATGCGCTCATGGACCATGGCAGGCTTGAGAACAGCGGGAATTAGAGTTTGCTGGGCCACCGGAATGGGAGGGCGTGTGACACGGGACATGAGGCGCTGCGCCGGGGACCCCAAGACGCTGTCACGGGAGATATTGCGGAGGTTTAGTAAAGCAAGGTAAATGTCAGATTTTGAAACGCGGCAGCGTTCCAACAAGTCCTTTGCGCTGCGGACAGCACGCTCGGCCAGGCCGTTGCTTTGAGGGTATTCAGGGCTGCTGGTGTAGTGGCGAAATTTCCAGTTGTCAGCAAAGTCCTTGAACTCAGCGCTGGTAAATTGGCTGCCGTTGTCTGACTGCAGGCTCGCGGGCGATCCAAAGGTCGCGAAGTGGCGGCGCAGCTTCGTAATGACAGCAGAAGAGGAGAGAGAGGACAGCTGGTCGACCTCGAACCAGCTAGAGTAGGAGTCGACAAGCACCAGGAAGTGCTTGCCGTGCCATTCAAAAATGTCTGTTGCCAGCGCAGACCATGGCAGGTCTGGTGCGGGCTGCTGCAAAAGGGGCTGCCGCTGCTGTTGCGGTGCGAGACTGTTGCAGGTCGGGCATGAGGACACCCGGTCTCGGAAGTATGCAGCCATATCAGGCCAGTAAAACTGGCTTTGGGCGATGGAGAGAGTGGCCTCGGCCCCTGGATGGCCACGATGAGCAGTGTCGAAATACTGTTGCCGCAGAGCCTCAGGCACCAAAACCTTGTGGCCTTTGACGATAACGCCATCTCGCAGCACCAGCTCATCACGGACCAGGAAGTAGGGAACTGCCGCGGCAGGTAGGGAAGAGCGCCGCTCGGGCCAGCCCCGCTGAATGACCGACGCCAGCTGTTGGAGAGAGGCGTCGGCAGCAGTGTGCTTGACCAGAGACTTCAGTTGCTTAGAAGGCACAAAATTGACGTTTAGGACGATCATGCTTGAAGCCTCATAAGGGTGACGGGTGGTCGAAGGCAGGGGAGCCCGAGACAAAGTGTCAGCAATAAACATGTCCTTGCCTTTACGGTACACCACGGAGAAGTTGAAACGTTGTAATTGAAGCATCATCCGCTGCAGCCTGGAGGAGGCAGCATGAATCGGCTTACCGAGGATGGTGACCAGAGGTTGGTGGTCTGTTTCGACGGAAAATTCGGTGCCCAGGATATAGTCCTTGAACTTGGAACATGCAAACACAACAGCCAGCAGTTCCTTCTCAATCTGTGCATACCGCTGCTCAGCTGGAGTCATTGTGCGGGACGCAAAAGACACAGGCAACTGTACTCCATCATGTATTTGCAAACAGGTAGCACCCAGCCCGAACTTGGAGGCATCACAAGTGATGATGACTGGTCGATTCAAGTCAAAATATTTCAACGTCGGAGTGCAGATGAGTCTGGACCGCAGCATATCGAAGGCAGTCTGGTGTTGCGGGAACCAGGACCATGCAGTATCTTTCTTCACCAATTCTCGTAAGGGCGCACTCAACTCACTCAAGTCAGGGATGAACTTTCCCAGGTAGTTAACCATGCCGAGGAATCGCTGAAGGCTCGGTACATCCACAGGAGCAGGCATCTCGGAAATTGCAGCGGTTTTCTGAGGATCTGGTTTCAGTCCGGACGCTGTGAAAACGTGACCGACATAGGTGACCTCAGGGACGCGGAACCGGCATTTGCTGGGGTTAAGCTTCAGGTTTACCTCCCGAGCCCGATCCAAAACAAGTCGGAGGTTATGGTCGTGCTGTTCGACATCTTTTCCATACACAAGGATGTCGTCGACGATGATAGCGCATGGGAGCCCCGCGAACAGCTGTTCCGTCATCCTCTGGAAGACTTCACTGGCGGAGCTGATCCCGAACGGCATGCGCAGGAAACGGAACCTCCCGAAAGGAGTGGCGAAAGTTGTTAGGTAAGATGAGCGTGCATCTAACGGTATCTGCCAGAACGAGCTCTTCGCATCCAGCACCGAAAACACCGTGGCTGGGCCGACCTGTGCCGCCACATCTTCGACAGTGCGCATGGGGTAGTGTGGGCGCTTGATAGCCAGGTTCAAGTCTTTAGGGTTGATGCAGATCCGTAGCTCGGTTTTGTCCTTCTTGGCCGCAACGACCATGGTAGAGACCCACTCGGTTGGCTCGCTCACCTCCTTCAGAATGCCCGTAGCCACCATGTCACGAAGGGTGGACTCGACTCGATCCTTGACCCTAACCCTATGATCCTTGATCCTCGATAGCAAAGGAGACTCGGTGGGGTGGCCGTATAACCGGATCCACATCAGGATTGAGAGAGATCTTGTAGCTGCAGGGGAGCATCCCCAGCTTAGTGTCGAACCGATCAGGATACTCGGCTAGCGGGTCTAGAGGTCGCTGTACTAAACGAATGTCCCGGTGGAAATTGACCAACCCAAGGTCCTGGCATGCTTGAACACCAAGTAGTGGAACGCATTTTCCGTCTATCAGAAAGAAAGAGAGGGGCCGAACGGTCTTCAGCACTTCGCAGTTCAGGGTAGCTTTTCCCACAGGAACGAGCAGACCTCCCCCATAGGCTCGAAGGACGGAGCGCTCAGTGGTAACCCTCTCATTATTCCTTATCTTCTTGAAGAGGCTTGTTGACATTACATTCGTCGCGGCCCCAGTATCGACCTTGGCCGAGAAAGTCGCACCATTAACAGTAACTTGCACAGTCGGGTCCGTTATCATGGCAGGTGTATTCCTGACTGAAAACACGCTGAGCTCACCCTGGGAAGAGTCGGAATCAGACAGAGGGAGGTTTTCGGGAGGATGATAACAACCAGACACAGTCTCATCCTGTACCAGGTAATTAGAAGGCTTACGCTGTTGCTGGGCAAGATTTCTGTGAGAATGACAGGCAGCTGAAAAATGGTTCGGCGTTGCAGAAATTACAAGTCTTTCCCATCGCAGGGCAAACACCGAAACGATGAGCCACAAAGTTACAGTTCTGGCAACGCTGCACTGACTTGGAGCTGGAGGCAAAGCTAGCCCCACGGCGAGCTTGCTGAGCAGGACGCCGGGTGGCAACGGTAGCCGCTCGAACCTCATGGTCAGATGTGGTCACAGCAGAGGTAACAGCCTCCGACAATTTGGAGGCATGTAGAGCACCATGGAGGGTCAGGTCCGGCTTACATAGGAGCTCTGAACGCAACTTTTCATTCCGCAGGCCGTACACCAAAACATCGCGGGTTAGGGTGTCGGGGGTCACGTCAGCCAGTTTGCACCATCTAGCCAGATGCCGTAGGGCAGCGTAGTAGTTGCCGATAGACTCACCGGGATTCTGACGACGACCAAAGAACTTAAAGCGCTCCAGGATAGAGTTTGTGGGGACGTCGCACATTTCAGAGAACTTCCTGATTATGCAATTCAGGTCCGTGGGGTCTTCATCTTGCCCGTATTCAAACGATTCAGAGCGCTCGAGAGCCTCAGAGCCGGCCAAATTCAAAAGTAGTGAAGCTTTAACTGCAACGGAAGCAGCTGGGTGAACGATAGCCACATAATGCTGGAAGTCCCGACGGAACGCATTCCATCGGTGAGCGATGTCATCGTCAAAGACCAGAGGTTCTGGCTTACGGCAGGAGGAAGCCATGATCCGACCGGGAAGGGTAACTGGGGCAAAAAAAATTAAACGCGAGAAACAGGAGGCGTGGGTGTAGAACCCGCTGACACCATGTAAATGATGTTACTCACACAGTGTTTCTATACTAATACTTTATTGATTACGTATGCACTAGTGCCCTAGCTGTACATGGTCTGTACGTTCAAACTACTAGAGGAGGTACCAGGGGATGGAGAGACATTAATATACTGGTTAAACGGGGAGTGGTCAGGGAAGCTACACAATCTATAATTAAAGGGACATGCACTATCATCTACATACAGCACGGAAACAGGCCATCTCGGCCCTTCAAGTCCGTGTCGAACAACTTTTTTCCCTTAGTCCCACATGCCTGCACTCATACCATAACCCTCCATACCCTTCTCATCCATATGCCTATCCAATTTATTTTTAAATGATACCAACGAACCTGCCGCCACCACTTCCACTGGAAGCTCATTCCACACCGCTACCACTCTCTGAGTAAAGAAGTTCCCCCTCATGTTACCCCTAAACCTCTGTCCCTTAATTCTAAAGTCATGTCCTCTTGTTTGAATCTTCCCTATTCTCAAAGGGAAAAGCTTGTCCACATTAACTCTGTCTATCCCTCTCATCATTTTAAAGACCTCTATCAAGTCCCCCCTTAACCTTCTGCGCTCCAGAGAATAAAGACCTAACTTATTCAACCTATCTCTGTAACTTAGCTGTTGAAACCCAGGCAACATTCTAGTAAATCTCCTCTGTACCCTCTCTATTTTGTTGACATCCTTCCTATAATTGGGCGACCAAAATTGTACACCATACTCCAGATTTGGTCTCACCAACGCCTTGTACAATTTTAACATTACATCCCAGCTTCTATACTCAATGCTCTGATTTATAAAGGCTAGCATACCAAAAGCTTTCTTTACCACCCTATCTATATGAGATTCTACCTTCAAGGAACTATGCACGGTTATTCCCAGATCCCTCTGTTCAACTGTATTCTTCAATTCCCTACCGTTTACCATGTACGTCCTATTTTGATTTGTCCTGCCAAGGTGTAGCACCTCACATTTATCAGCATTAAACTCCATCTGCCATCTTTCAGCCCATTTTTCCAACTGGCCTAAATCACTCTGTAGACTTTGGAAATCCTCTTCATTATCCACAACACCCCCTATCTTGGTATCATCTGCATACTTACTAATCCAATTTACCACCCCTTCATCCAGATCATTGATGTACATGACAAACAACAAAGGACCCAACACAGATCCCTGAGGCACCCCACTAGTCACCTGCCTCCAACCCGACAAACAGCCATCCACCATTACCCTCTGGCTTCTCCCATTCAGCCACTGTTGAATCCATCTTGCTATTCCTGCATTTATACCCAACAGTTGAACCTTCTTAACCAACCTTCCATGAGGAACCTTGTCAAAGGCCTTACTGAAGTCCATATAGACAACATCCACTGCTTTACCCTCGTCAATTTCCCTAGTAACCTCTTCAAAAAATTCAAGAAGATTAGTCAAACATGACCTTCCAGGCATAAATCCATGTTGACTGTTCCTAATTAGACCCTCTTTATCCAGATACTTATATATATTATCTCTAAGTAGCTTTTCCATTAATTTGCCCACCACTGAAGTCAAACTAACCGGTCTATAATTGCTAGGTTTACTTTTAGAACCCTTTTTAAACAATGGAACAACATGCGCAGTACGCCAATCCTCGGGGACTATTCCCGTTTCTAATGACATTTGAAATAGTTCTGTCATAGCCCCGGCTATTTCTACACTAACTTCCCTCAATGTCCTAGGGAATATCCTGTCAGGACCTGGAGACTTATCCACTTTTATATTTTTCAAAAGTGCCAGTACTTCTTTTACTTTGAAACTCATAGTATCCATAGCTACTCTACTAGTTTCCCTTACCTCACATAATTCAATATCCTTCTCCTTGGTGAATACCGAAGAAAAGAAATTGTTCAATATCTCCCCCATCTCTTTTGGCTCTGCAGATAGCTGTCCACTCGGTCTCTCCAATGGACCAATTTTATCCCTTGTTATCCTTTTGCTATTAACATAGCTGTAGAAACCCTTTGGATTTACTTTCACCTTACTTGCCAAAGCAACCTCATATCTTCTTTTAGCTTTTCTAATTTATTTCTTTAGATTCTTTTTACATTCCTTATACTCCTCAAGCACCTCATTTACTTCATGCTGCCTATAATTATTGTAGATCTCCCTCTTTTTCCGAACAAGATGTCCAATTTCCCTTGAAAACCAGGGCTCTTTCCAATTTTTACTGGTTCCTTTCAACCGAACAGGAACATAAAGATTCTGTACTCTTAAAATTTCCCCTTTAAATGTCCTTCATTTCTCCTCTACATCTTTCCCATAAAACAAAATGTCCCAGTTCACTCCTTTTAAATCATCTCGCATCTCGTTAAAGTTAGCCTTTCTCCAATCAAAAATCTCAACCCTAGGCCCAGTTCTGTCCTTCTCCATATCCATGTCCTTATCTTTAATCGGCCGAATCAATGCTGTTAAAATGTTTACCTTACCTAAAGTTCTGTATTTATTTCAGACGATACCAATTTTTATTGCTAAATCTTTCTTTGATATTATAGACTCCAAAATGTCTTCATATATACGGCAGAATAAAAATCCCAGACTAAGTAAAAAATACAGAAATCAAAAAAAGACGGTGGTTTGGCACTGCCGAACCTTAGATTCTACTATTGGGAAGTCAATGTTCGTTATTTAATGTTTTGGACAAAAGATTTAGAAGATACCCAATGCCCAGGATGGATAAACCTTGAACGTGATTCTATACAAGGGCTATCATTGGCCTCTATTCTAGGGGCCTCGTTACCTTTTACAATTACAAGATTGAATAAATATATGACTAATCCAATAATAAGACATACGTTCCAAATATGGTTTCAATTCCGTAAGTCTTTTGGATTGAATGATTTTATTTTATCGAGTCCCATCATATCTAAATTATTCTTCCAACCTTCTAGTACTGATCAAGCCTTTCTGTTATGGAAGAGGAAGGGATTAGTAGCTTTAGTGATTTGTTTTTGCAGGGTTGTTTTATGTCTTTTGAACAACTCTCCAGTAAATATAATTTACCTAATTCACACTTTTTTAGATATTTACAAGTTAGACATTTTTTGAAGGCTACTCTACACCTTTTTTCGTTACCACATCAAACCGAAATCTTGGAAAAAAATTTACATTTGAATCCTTATCAGAAAGGCTTAATAATGACTAGTTATGAGTTGATTTTGAAATTACAATTACATTTGATAGAATGAAGAATGACTGGGAAAGAGAACTCCAAACTTCTCTACCTATAGAGAAATGGGAGAGGATTCTTCAATTAGTCAATACTTCCTCAATGTGTGCAAGACACACTTTGATACAATTCAAGGTGGTTCACAGAGCTCATATGTCAAAAGATAAGTTGGCTCGTTTCTATGGTCATATAAACCCTACCTGTGACAGATGTAACTGTGAAGTGGCCTCACTGACCCATATGTTTTGGTCCTGCCCACTGTTGGAACAATATTGGAAAGAAATCTTTGACACTATTTCTGTAGTTTCAGGTACTGATTTACAACCTCATCCTATTACTGCAGTTTTTGGGCGACCAACGTTAGATTCTATTCATCTGTCCCGCTCCGCCCATCGGCTGATCGCTTTTACCACATTCATCGCCAGAAGATCTATTTTATTTAAATGGAAAGACTCCAACCCTCCGACCACACTCCAGTGGTATTCTGAAACCATATCATGTTTAAATTTAGAAAACATCAGGAGTGACATTGTTGAACCCTTGGTTACATTTGATAAGCCTTGGGGAAGATTTATTCAACACTTTCACACAACATAAATCGTCCCCTCTCCAACTGTTATAATAATTATTTACCTTTATACGGTGGAACCGACTTGACGACAAACAGGGACTTCAATTGTTGAAATTCTTTGCAGCCCAGATTTTTTTTTCTCTCTAGTTTAGGGCCGCTGCCACTCCTCAGCTAGATTTACAGAGTCATCTGATTGATAATCCTGACCGGATCCTATTTACTGATGGCTCTTTACATCAACCCAGTGATGACAGATTATTGGCAGGATATGCAGTGCTGGAGGTGCACACTTTACCATCCAGAATGTCTGCTCAGGCAGCTGAGCTGTATGCCCCAACTTGTGCTGCATATTGGCAAAACATAAAAATATCAACACCCATTGGCTTTACATTTATTGGATGCTATCCAATTGCCACAGCAAATTGCAGATATTTAATGTGAAGCTCAGATGCTGTATCAAAGTGAAACAGATCAGCTGATTAAGTAGCCAAGCAGATTGCCCTCAGGCAAACCCCGCAATTACAAGCGGATAAAATTAAATCTGCAGCACAAAGAACGCTCCCAAATGGGAAGGAGAATTAAATTGTCCAGCAACCGGGAGATCAGGTTGGTTCGGGCGGGCTGAGCGAAGGTGTTCCGTGAAATGATCGCCCAGTCTGCGTTTGGTCTCGCCGATGTATAAGAGTCCACATCTTGAACAACGTGTACAGTAGATGAGGTTGGAGGAGGTGCAAGTGAGGTTTTGTCCCAGCCTCGCCTCCCTTCCAGCTTCCTTCCCCAACTACAGACTGATGAAGGGTCCCTACCCAAAACCTCACCTATCCATGTACTTGCATTAAACATTACAGCCAATATTATGTATCTATACACTGTGGAAGGTTCGATTGCAATGATGTATAGTCTTTCTGCTGACTGGATAGCACGCCACAAAAACCAGAGGGTGGCGGGCATGTGGAACCAGCTGCCGGAGGAGGTGTAGGGAGGCAGTTGCAATCACAATCTTTGAAAGGTGTTTGGACAGGTTCATAAATCACAGCAGCAGAATTCCAAGTGGGGCCGTCAGTGATGACAGCCTCGCCAACGGTCTGGATAGGGAAGGATTAGAGGGGATATGGGCCAAACTCTGGCACTGCTGGAGATGGGGCATGTTGGTGAGCATGGACAAGACGGGCCGAAGGGTCTGGTCCGTGCTCTATTTCTCTGTGACTGTAGATGTAATCAAGTCCGCGATAGAACCCCCCCCCCCCCCACCCTTCACGCTGCGTCAGGGAAGAGGCCAACACTCACAGCCCTGTCTTTCCCTCTTCCCCTCCTGCAGAACCTCCCCTCCAGGAGAGAGAAAGCGGGGAATTACAGACCAGTTAGTCTAACATCGGTAGTGGGGAAACTGCTAGAGTCAGTTATTAAAGATGGGATAGCAGCGCATTTGGAAAGTGGTGAAATCATTGGACAAAGTCAGCATGGATTTACGAAAGGTAAATCATGTCTGACAAATCTGATAGAATTTTTCGAGGATGTAACTAGTAGAGTGGATAAGGGAGAACCAGTGGATGTGTTATATCTAGACTTTCAGAAGGCTTTCGACAAGGTCCCGCATAAGAGATTAGCATACAAACTTAAAGCACACGGTATTGGGGGTTCAGTATTGATGTGGATAGAGAACTGGCTAGCAGACAGGAGGCAAAGGGTAGGAGTAAACGGGTCCTTTTCAGAATGGCAGGCAGTGACTAGTGGGGTGCCGCAAGGCTCAGTGCTGGGACCCCAGCTATTTACAATATATATTAATGATTTGGACGAGGGAATTCAATGCAACATCTCCAAATTTGCAGATGATACCAAGCTGGGGGGTATAGTTAGGTGTGAGGAGGATGCTTGGAGGCTGCAGGGTGATTTGGATAGGCTGAGTGAATGGGCAGATGCATGGCAGATGCAGTACAATGTGGATAAATGTGAGGTTATCCACTTTGGTGGCAAAAACATGAGGGTAGACTATTATCTGAATGGTGGCAGATTAGGTAAGGGGGAGATGCAACGAGACCTGGGTGTCATGGTACACCAGTCATTGAAAGTAGGCATGCAGGTGCAGCAGGCAGTGAAGAAAGCAAATGGTATGTTAGCATTCATAGCGAAAGGATTTGAGTATAGGAGCAGGGAGGTTCTACTGCAGTTGTACAGGGTTTTGGTGAGGCCACACCTGGAGTACTGCGTACAGTTTTGGTCTCCAAATCTGAGGAAAGACATCCTTGCCATAGAGGGGGTACAGAGAAGATTCACCAGACTGATTCCTGGGATGTCAGGACTTTCATATGAGGAAAGATTGGATAGACTCGGTTTGTACTCGATGGAATTTAGAAGATTGAGGGGGGATCTTATAGAAACCTACAAAATTCTTAAGGGGTTGGACAAGCTAGATGCTGGAAGATTGTTCCCGATGTTGGGGGAGTCCAGAACAAGGGGTCACAGTCTAAGGATAAGGGGGAATTCCTTTAGGACCGAAATGAGGAAAACATTCTTTACACAGAGAGTGGTGAGTCTCTGGAATTCTCTGCCACAGAAGGTAGTTGAGGCCAGTTCATTGGCTATATTTAAGAGGGCGTTAGATGTGGCACTTGTGGCTAAAGGGATCAGGGGGTATGGAGAGAAGGCAGGTACGGGATACTGAGTTGGATGATCAGCCATGATCACATTGAATGGCGGTGCAGGCTCGAAGGGCCGAATGGCCTACTCCTGCACCTATTTTCTATGTTTCTATGTTTCTAACCTTGAAGCCACCAGATTCAGGAGCAGCTTCTTCCCTGCAGTTATCTGACAACGGTTGTCACGATGGTGCAGCGGGTAGAGCTGCTGCCTGACAGCGCCAGAGGCCCGGCTTCCATCATGACCATGGGTGCTGTCTGTGTGGAGTTTGTACCTTCTCCCCAGGGCCGTGTGGGTTTACTCCGGGTGCTCCGGTTCCCTCCCACACTCCACACACATGCAGGTTTGTCTGTCGGTTAATGGGCGTCGGTGAAGATTGTAAATTATCCCCAGTGTGTTTGTGAGTGTGTGTTTGTGTGTGTGAGTGTGCGTGCGTGAGTGTGTGTGTGTGTGTGCGTGCGTGAGTGTGTGTGTGTGTGTGTGCGTGTGGTGTGTGTGTGAGTGTGCGTGAGTGGGTGTGTGTGAGTGGGTGTGTGAGTGTTTGTGTGTGTTTGTGGTTGTGTGTATATGTGTGTGAGTGAGTGAGTGTGTGTGTGTGTGTGTGTGAGTGGGGGTGTGTGTGTGTGAGTGTTTCTAAGTGTGAGTGGGTGTGTGTAAGTGTGAGTGGGTGTGTGTGTGTGTGTGTGTGCATGTGTGTGTGAAGTGTGTGTGTGTGTGTGTGAGTGTGTGTTTGTGTGTGTGAGTGTGCGTGCGTGAGTGTGTGTGCGTGTGTGTGTGCATGCGTGTGCGTGCGCGAGTGAGTGCGTGAGCGAGTGTGCGTGTGTGCATGCGTGTGTGCGTGCGTGAGTGTGAGTGAGGGAGTGTGTGTGTGAGTGTGTGTGTGTGTGTGTGTGTGTGTGTGTGTGTGTGTGTGTGAGTGAGTGTGAGTGAGTGAGTGTGTGTGCGTGCGTGCGTGCCTGAGTGAGTGTGTGAGTGTGAGTACCCCCGCTCCAGGTGATGTTGTTGCCCTGAAAGGTCTAGACACAGATGTCCATGTTTCCAGCTTTTATTCCATTTAGCATTCAATCCCCGGCCCTGTGATCCTTGGCCTCCTGACCACCGGTCCACCGACCCCGACCCGCTGCCCCATGACCCTTGACCTCAGGCCGCCTGACCCGTGACCTTTGGCCTCATGACCCCTGACCCCATGTCCACCGACCCCGGCCCGCTTGCCCCGTGACCCCGCCGTGCGGCATCCTGGGCTGACTCAGGCCAAGCAGCGCTGCGGCCACTCCGGCCACCCCAAGGGTCAGGGCTGGTCTCGCCAAGTGACCAACACGTCGTCCGTCCGGTACCTGCAGGGGGGGAGTCACGGTCAGTCTGAATCTCCGGGGAAGAGAGAATTATAAATGACAGAAACAGAATCAGGCCATTCAACCCATCATCTACTCTCCCTCCTAACCCCATTCTCCTGCCTTCTCCCCATAACCCCTGACACCCGCACTGATCAACAATCTATCTCTCTCTGCCTTAAATACATCCACTGACTTGTGGCCTCCACCGCCGTCTGTGGCAAAGAATCCCACAGATTCACCACCCTCTGGCTAAAGAAATTCCTCCTCATCTCCTTCCTAAAGGAACGTCCTTTAATTCTGAGGCTGTGCCCTCTGGTCCTAGACTCTCCCACTAGTGGAAACATCCTCTCCACATCCACTCTATTCGGGCCGCCCACTATTCTGTACGTTTCAATGAGGTCCCCCCTCAACCTTCTAAACTCCAGCGAGTCCAGGCCCAGCGCCGACAAACGCTCATCATAGGTTAACCCACTCATTCCTGGGATCGTTCTTGTAAACCTCCTGTGGACCCTCTCCAGAGCCGACACATCCTTCCTCAGATACGGGGCCCAAAACTCCTCACAATATTCCCAATGCGGGAGGGCCAGCGCCTTATAGAGCCTCAGCATCACATCCCTGTGTTTATGGAGGACCAGGCAGCATTGGTGGAGAGGGATGGGCAGACAGGACTGGCCCCCAGCATCGACCCCCCACCCCCCGCAGACTCCCAGCCCCCCCCACACCCAGCCCCCTCCCCACACACACCCATCCCCCCCCTCCCCCGCCACACCCACTGTGTCTCTATATCTGTGTGTGTGTGTGTCTCTGTGACTCTGTGTCTCTGTGTGTGTCACTGTGTGTCTCTGTGACTGTGTGTCACTGTGTGTCACTGTGTGTCTCTGTGACTGTGTGTCTCTGTGTGTCTCTGTGTCTTTTTGTGTGTGACTATGTGTCTGTCTGTGACTCTGTGTCTCTGTGTCTCTGTGTGTGACTCTGTGTCTGACTCTGTGTCTCTGTGTGTGACTCTGTGATTCTGTGTGTGACTCTGTGTCTCTGTGTGTGACTCTGTGTGTGACTGTGTCTCTGTGTGTGACTGTGTCTCTGTGTGTGACTCTGTGTGTGACTCTGTGTCTCTGTGTGTGACTGTGTCTCTGTGTGTGACTCTGTGTCTCTGTGTGTGACTCTGTGTCTCTGTGTGTGTCTCTGTGTGTGTCTCTGTGTGTGACTGTGTGTGACTCTGTGACTCTGTGTGTGTCTCTGTGTGTGACTCTGTGTCTCTGTGTGTGACTGTGTGTGTCTCTGTGTGACTCTGTGTGTGACTCTGTGTGTGACTGTGTGTGACTCTGTGTGTGACTCTGTGTGTGACTCTGTGTGTGACTCTGTGTGTGACTCTGTGTCTCTGTGTGTGACTCTGTGTCTCTGTGTGTGACTCTGTGACTGTGTCTCTGTGTGTGACTCTGTGACTCTGTGTCTCGGTGTGTGACTCTGTGACTCTGTGTGTGACTCTGTGTGTCTGTGTGTGTCTCTGTGTCTCTGTGTGTGACCCTGTGTCTCTGTGTGTGACTGTGTGTGTATCTGTGTGTGACTCTGTGTGACTCTGTGTGTGACTCTGTGTGTGACTCTGTGTGTGACTCTGTGTGTGACTCTGTGTGTGACTCTGTGTGTGACTCTGTGTGTGACTCTGTGTGTGTCTCTGTGTGTGTCTCTGTGTCTCTGTGTGTGACCCTGTGTCTCTGTGTGTGACCCTGTGTCTCTGTGTGTGACCCTGTGACTGTGTGTGTGTCTCTGTGTCTGACTCTGTGTCTGACTCTGTGTCTGACTCTGTGTCTGACTCTGTGTCTGACTCTGTGTCTGACTCTGTGTCTGACTCTGTGTCTGACTCTGTGATTCTGTGTGTGACTCTATGTCTCTGTGTGTGACTCTGTGTCTCCGTGACTCTGTGACTCTGTGTGTTTCTCTGTGTGTGACTCTGTGACGCTGTGTGTGACTCTGTGTGTGACTGTGTCTCTGTGACCCTGTGTCTCCGTGACCCTGTGTCTCCGTGACCCTGTATCTCTGTGTGTGACTGTGTCTCTGTGTGTGACTGTGTCTCTCTGTGATTCTGTGACTCTGTGTCTCTGTGTGTGACTCTGTGTCTCTGTGTGTGACTCTGTGTCTCTGTGTCTCTGTGTGTGACTCTGTGTGTGTCTCTGTGTGTGACTCTGTGTGTGACTCTGTGTGTGACTCTGTGTGTGACTCTGTGTGTGACTCTGTGTCTGTGTGTGTCGGTGTGACATGTGTCGTACCTCTGAGTGATCCAGGACTCCTCCAGGGCCGTTACTTGTCCAGCTCGGAACATCTCCCAGCCGGCCTGGGCAATCATGGCGCCGTTATCAATGCAGAACCTGCAGACAGTGGCCAGAGGTCAGTAATGTGGACACATAGAAACATAGACAACAGGTGCAGGAGTAGGCCATTTGGCCCTTCGAGCCTGCACCGCCATTCAATATGATCATGGCTGATCATCCAACTCAGTATCCCGTACCTGCCTTCTCTCCATACCCTCTGATCCCTTTAGCCACAAGGGCCACATCTAACTCCCTCTTAAATATAGCCAATGAACTGGCCTCAACTACCTTCTGTGGCAGAGAGTTCCAGAGACTCGCCACTCTCTGTGTGAAAAAAGTCTTTCTCATCTCGGTCTTAAAGGATTTCCCCCTTATCCTTAAGCTGTGACCCCTTGTCCTGGACCTCCCCAACATCGGGAACAATCTTCCTGCATCTAGCCTGTCCAACCCCTTAAGAATTTTGTAAGTTTCTATAAGATCCCCTCTCAATCTCCTAAATTCTAGAGAGTATAAACCAAGTCTATCCAGTCTTTCTTCACATCCCAGGAATCAGTCTGGTGAACCTTCTCTGCACTCCCTCTATGGCAATAATGTCCTTCCTCAGATTTGGAGACCAAAACTGTACGCAATACTCCAGGTGTGGTCTTACCAAGACCCTGTACAACTGAAGTAGAACCTCCCTGCTACTGTACTCAAATCCTTTTGCTATGAAAGCTAACATACCATTCGCTTTCTTCACTGCCTGCTGCATCTGCATGCCTACTTTCAATGACTGGTGTACCTTGACACCCAGGTCTCGCTGCATCTCCCCTTTTCCTAATCGGTCACCATTTAGATAATAGTCTGCTTTCCTGTTTTTGCCACCAAAGTGGATAACCTCACATTTATCCACATTATACTGCATCTGCCAAACATTTGCCCACTCACCCAGCCTATCCAAGTCACCTTGCAGTCTCCTAACATCCTCCTCACAGCTAACACTGCCCCCCAGCTTAGTGTCATCCGCAAACTTGGAGATATTGCCTTCTATTCCCTCATCCAGATCATTAATATATATTATAAATAGCTGGGGTCCCAGCACTGAGCCTTGCGGTATCCCACTAGTCACTGCCTGCCATTGTGAAAAGGACCCGTTTACTCCTACTCTTTGCTTCCTGTTTGCCAGCCAGTTCTCTATCCACATCAATACTGAACCCCCAATGCCGTATGCTTTACGTTTGTATACTAATCTCTTATGTGGGACCTTGTCGAAAGCCTTCTGGAAGTCCAGATACACCACATCCACTGGTTCTCCCTTATCCACGCTACTAGTTACATCCTCGAAAAATTCCACAGGATTCGTCAGACATGATTTACCTTTCGTAAATCCATGCTGACTTTGTCCAATGATTTCACCACTTTCCAAATGTGCTGCTATCCCATCTTTAATAACTGACTCTAGCAGTTTCCCCACTACCGACGTTGGACTAACTGGTCTGTAATTCCCCGTTTTCTCTCTCCCTCCCTTCTTAAAAAGAGGGGTTACATTTGCTACCCGCCAATCCTCAGGAACTACTCCAGAATCTAAAGAGTTTGAAAGATTATCACTAATGCAGCCACTATTTCCGGAGCTACTTCCTGAAGTACTCTGGGATGCAGCCTATCTGGCCCTGGGGATTTATCGGCCTTTAATCCATTCAATTTACCCAACACCACTTCCCGACTAACCTGCATTTCACTCAAGTACTCCTTTGACCTGCGGTCCCCTGCTATTTCCGGCAGATTATTTATGTCTTCCTTAGTGAATACGGAACCAAAGTAGTTATTCAATTGGTCCGCCATATCCTTGTTCCCCATGATCAACTCACCTGTTTCTGACTGCAAGGGACCTACATTTGTTTTAACTAATCTCTTTCTCTTCACATATCTATAAAAACTTTTGCAGTCCGTTTTTATGTTCCCTGCCAGTTTTCTTTCATAATGAATTTTTCCTTTCCTAATTAAACCCTTTGTCCTCCTCTGCTGGTCTCTGAATTTCTCCCAGTCCTCTGGTATGCTGCTTTTTCTGGCTACTTTGTACGCATCATCCTTTGTTTTGATACTATCCCTGATTTCCCTTGTTATCCACGGATGCACTACCTTCCCTGATTTATTCTTTTGCCAAACTGGGATGAACAATCTTTGTAGTTCATCCATGCAGTCTTTAAATGTCTTCCATTGCATATCCACCGTCAACCCTTTTAGAATTAATTGCCAGTCAATCTTGGCCAATTCACGTCTCATACCTTCAAAGTTACCTTTCTTTAAGTTCAGAACCATTGTTTCTGAATTAACAATGTCACTCTCCATCCTAATGAAGAACTCAACCATATTATGGTCACTCTTGCCCAAGGGGCCACGCACAACAAGGCTGCTAACTAACCCTTCCTCATTACTCAAAACCCAGTCTAAAATAGCCTGCTCTCTCGTTGGTTCCTCTACATGTTGATTTAGATAACTATCCCGCACACATTCCAAGAAATCCTCTTCCTCAGCACCCCAGCCAATTTGAATCACCGAATCTATATGTAGATTGAAGTCACCCATTATAACTGTTTTACCTTTGTTGCACACATTTCTAATTTCCTGTTTGATGCCATCCCCAACTCCACTACTACTGTTAGGCGGCCTGTACACAACTCCCGCTAGCGTTTTCTGCCCCTTAGTGTTTCGCAGCTCTACCCATATCGATTCCACATCCTCCAAGCGAATGTCCTTCCTTTCTATTGCGTTAATCTCCTCTCTAACCAGCAACGCTACCCCACCTCCTTTTCCTTTCTGTCTATCCCTCCTGAATATTAAATATCCCTGGATGTTCAGCTCCCAGCTTTGGTCGCCCTGGAGCCATGTCTCCATGATCCCAACTATATCATAATCATTAATAGCTATCTGCACGTTCAACTCATCCACCTTACTACGAATGCTCCTAGCATTGAGACACAAAGCCTTCAGGCTTGTTTTTACAACACTCTTGCCCCTTATACAATTATGTTGAAAAGTGGCCCTTTTTGATTTTTGCCCTGGTTTTATCTGCCTGCCACTTTTACTTTTCACCTTGCTACCTATTGCTTCTACCCTCATTTTACACCCACCTGCCCCTCTGTTCTTGTACCCATCCCCCTGCCACATTAGTTTAAATCCTCCCCGACAGCATTAGCAAACACTCCCCCCAAGGACATTGGTTCCATTCCAGCCCAGGTGCAGACCGTCCTGATTGTACTGGTCCCACCTCCCCCAGAAATGGTTCCAGTGCCCTAAAAAACCCTTGCACCATTTTTCAAGCCATGTGTTCATCTGCAATATCCTCCTATTTCTACTCTGACTGGTCAGAGGTCAGAGGTC